>CM043699.1:61110637-61570637 GCA_023935145.1 Bretschneidera sinensis | reverse complement strand
CTCGTAAACATGATATTTCTAGAGAAATTTATGGCAATTTTAGTAGACAAAGGTCAGGCTATACGGGATTTTAGCGTGGCAGAAGTGAAGGGGCTATTAAATTTTGATTTTTTTTAATTTCAAGAACAAAATAAGGATCATAAGAAGCAAAAAAAAATCAACTAGAATCACTCCTCGACAATAGTGCCAAAATTTGGTATCCTGTCGCAGGCAACCAAAAATAAAACATATACTCTTAAAAAAACATGTAGTAGTGTGAGTAAGGATCGTTCCCATAGAGAGTATCTAGCCTAGTTTTATGCTATGTAAACAAGGATGGGGAGGGGGATTTGAGTATAATGAAAACAATTTTAAGAAAAACAACTAATGAATGATTCAAACTGAAATATCGAAATCAATCAAAAGAACAAACCTTGGTCTAAGTCAGCATCTACCATCGAAATTTTACAACTGATCATTGATGCAAGTATATATCAATTCACACTTTGAATATTCACTGTTGGAACTATTTTCTTATCTCTCCTTAGTCGCAATTAATTAGAAAACAAGCGATCTAATTAACCCTAACTAATAAATAACCCAAGACAAGCGCTAAAGGTTTAATCTAGTAGCAGTCTTAAGAATTAGAGAGATCGATGAAGCTAAACAACACAAGCATAAGCAGTTGAATTTAATTTAGTCGAATGTTCTTCCTAAGATCTAATAATTTCTTACACAGCAAATTATTAAATCTTAGTTGCTTCACAAATTAGAGGGATCAAACAATTATGGATTTGATATCTAACCTAGCAATAGATTGCAACGAATAATAAACTAGTAGGCCTCCTAGTAATTAAACGTGACAATCATGAAAATAGGGACAAAAAAACATCTGATACTCAAAGCATAAATTGAACAATAAAAATAGATTAGATCTCACAGTTTTATTGATTCTGAAGCTTCAGTTTCCTTCGATCAATTATAAAAGTTTAGCCACGCAGTGCCATGATGAAAACTCAAAAGAGAAGTTAGAGAAGAGGGGAGAGAGAAGCGTCCCTCAAGTCTAATGATTTCTCCCCTCTTATACACGTTATTTTCAGTAGTAGAAACCTTACAAGGTCTCCTAAAAATATCCTAAATATTATCCTAAAATAGCAATATCCAAATCTGACTAATTAAAGAAAAATATTAAAAATAAAATAAAGTCCTAATATAACTAGGAAACTGGTGTTTTCAGCATGAATTTTCATGCATCAGATCTGGAAATTTCCAAAAATAAACCACGTCGAATCAGCGTATTAGAATTGCAGGCTAAAGGACTTTCCAGAACTACAACGGTGCAGGTGCAGCAACTCCAAGCCCGGTTTCAACCTTGATTCAGCCAGTATCTCTCAAAACTCAAAACATAAAAGTTGTAGATCTTTTTCTTGGAGTTCCATAGCACTTGAATCATCTTAATAGGAGCTCAGATGAGAGAGTTATGCCTAGATTAAGAAGTAATGTCAAAACTATCTGAAATCGCCCAATTAATTTTGTTTTGCACTTAACGCCTCCATTTGCATCCTAAATCAAAATATAAGAATAATGAGTACATTTAGGCATCAAATGAGTATAAAAAAACTAACATTAAGGGAGAAAATATGACATTTTGCATTCTCATCAGCAGTCTTTTCTTTCTTAGCTTCTTCTCATTACACTTCTCTTGAGTTGTATCATTCTCAACCCCATCAAAAAGAATTTTATCCTCACGGTTCAAGTGAGGGTATCTCTTCAACAGATAATGAACATTTTCTAACGAATTTTCTTCAAGAAACAAACCCTCCCATTGTATTAATACTTTAGGAATGAGTTTACCTTTAAGTATGATTTGTCTTTGAGTTAACACAACTAGAGGGAGAATGATTGGTTGATTATTGAAGCTTTCTGGAGGTAAGGGAACGAATTATGTAAGTGAATAAGGGCCTGTAAAGTGTTTGAGCTAGGAAACATGAAAAACAAGATGGATTCGGCTTCCTTCTGATTGTACCAACTTGTAATTTACTTTCCCTATTTTCTAAAGAATTTGATAGGGACCAATGTACCTCTTTTTCAGCTTGATGTTAGCTCTAAAAGCAACAGAAGTTTTCCTATAAGGCTATAATTTGATAAAAAACCTAATCACCTGTGTTGAAACATAATTCCTTCCTATGCTTATCTACCTGACCTTTCATCCTGACCTGAGCTTATAGTAAGTTATTTTTCAGTTGTCGTAAGAGTTCTGTCTTGGCAGCCAAATGATGCTCAATTGCTTCTACATTAGAAGATTCTTTGATGTACTCTAGAATACTAGGGGGAAGTCTTCTATATATTATTTCAAAAGGAGTCATACCAATAGCTGAATGATGGTTGGTATTGTACCATAGTTCAGCCTAAGGAAAGTAAGTTATCTTGAGTTTAAGTTGCTCCTGTACAAAGGCCCTTAAGTATTGTTCCAAGTTTCTATTAAGCACTTCACTCTTTCCATCAGTTTCTTGATGGTAAAAGGAACTTATGCTAAGATTAGTCCCACTTTAGGTGAATAGTTGTTTCCAGAATCTACTGAGAAAAGTGGAGTCTCTATCAAAGATTATGGACTTGGGAAAACCATGGTGTTTGATTACTATATAAGTGAACAATTGAGCTATAGTAGTCGTATTGAAGTTGGGCTTTACTAGGTCTATAGGCAATGGAGTAATCAAAACCAAGCAGCTTGCTTAAGTAGCGATGCTGTTCAGGGGTTTGAACCACTTGATTCATCAAGTTTTTTAGGCTTTAGTGATCAATATTGATAATTAACTTCCTTCCTAAAAGATACTCTCTCCATTTCATAACTGCTTGTGTGATTACAAATAGCTCCCTAACATAAGTTGAGGCAAAAGTGATTCTTTGACCTAGCTTTTTGCTGAAGAACACTAAAGGATGTCCTTTTTGAGTTAAAACAGCTCTAATGCCCACATTAGAAGCATCTATCTCAACTTAAAATGTCTTTGTGAAATCTAGTTGGGCTAACACTGGAATATGAGTCATAGCTGCCTTTAGTGTGTTAAAAGAATTCTAAGAAACATCATTCCACTATAAGGCTTCCTTCTTTAAAAGGTTAGTCAAAGGAGAAGCTATTATAGCATAGTTCTTAACAAACTTCCTGTCTACTTAAGCCCAAGAAACCTCTCAATTGTTTAAGATTCTTTGAGACCGACCAATGAAGCATAGCTTGAATATTTCTTTGAACTAGATGCACAATTTGAGTTAAAACCATATATCTCAAGTAATCCATAGTTTCCTTACAAACATTGTAATACTTATCTAAGATGGCTCTTGTGATCTTCCCAAGAGGCATTGTAAACTAGTATGTCATCAAAGAAAACTATAACAAATTATCTTAAGAAGGTTTGAAGATTAAGTTCATTGTGGCCTAGAATGTGGAAGGGATATTGGTTAGCCCAAAGGGCATGACCAAAAATTCATAGTGCCCTTCATATGTCCTAAATGTAGTTTTTTGAATGTATTCTTCATAAACCCTTATTTGATTATATTTGGATCTTAAGTATAGCTTAGAGAATACTCTATCACCATGTAACTCATCTAGGAGTTCATCAATTGTAGGTATAGGAAACTTGTCCTTAACAGTTACAACATTCAGAGCCCTATAGTCAATACAAAATCTCTATGAGCCATCCTTTTTCTTCACCAACAAAACTGGGGATGAAAATGGTCATTGATTATTTCTTATGAATAAATTCAACAACATTTCCTGAACCAATCTTTCAATCTCACTGTTCTAGAAGTGTGGATACCTATAAGGTTTCACATTGATAGGAGTGGCCCAATGAAGTAAATGGATTGGATTATTAAGTGGTCTAGAGGAGGGAAACTGAGTTAGTTCTTGAAAAACCACTTGAAAGTCTTGTCCCTTGTCAATGATTTGCAATTCTGTATCTTGATAATGATCTTCAATCATTAAGTGGTAATAGGAGACAATGCCTTCATAGGTGGCCAACTTCTTCAGCTGAGTATGAAGTAGTGGGGCAGGGTGTAAGTATGATTCTCCTTGTAAGTGTACTTTTTGTTCTTGCCACTGAAAGTCCATGGTAAGTTCTTTATAGTTAATTGAGACTAGTTCTTTTCTTTCTGACCATTGTATTCCGAAGACAATGTCTGCCCTTGAATGGGAAGGACAAACAAGTCTATCACAAACTGATGATGTTGGAATGTAATAAGGACTGAGTAGCATATCTATCACAATAGAGGTATTCCCTAAATAAACTTTGAACAATTTAGAGGGAGTAATGGACAGACCTAACCTTGTAGCAACTTCTTCTTATATGATATTGTGGCCACTCCCACCATTAATCAGAGTTTACAATGTAAAATTTTCATGATAACCACTTATCCTAAGATTTTTAGGAGTTATTTGACCAGCTATTGCATTCATACTAATTTCAAATAACAAGTTAGAGTCTTACTCTTATAAGTTGTGGATAGAAAGGAAATCTTGATCAAGAGCAATTCCTACATCCTCTTCTTGGTCTCTTATGAGTATCAGGAACTTGCTTTTGCATTTATGGCTATGGAGGTATTTTTCATCACAATTGAAATAAAGTCTTTTCTCTCGTCTAGCATTGAACTCTATAGGGCTTAGTTTTCTAATAATGAATGGTTGTGGTTGATTGTTAGGGACATGCTTTGTGTGGTTTGGTTTGATAGTTCTTGTATATAAAGGAAATTATCTAGGTGGCATAAAAGAAGGGTTCTTGAAGTTACCTTAGGAATTGTTGGATCTTGGAAGAGAAAACCATTATGGTTTGAATATGTTTCTAATCTCACTATACTCGCCTTCTTGCAATCTTGCAAAGGCCATGGCTTGTTCTATAGAGGATGGTTGAGAAATCAACAGCTCTCTCTTCAATTATGGCTTGAGACTCGATATGAATAGACTAACTAACAAAGATTCAAATAATCCTTGTACCTATAATAGACGTACCGTCAATGTAAGGGTAAAAGAGTAAATTGAATTATATATTGAAATTTAATATGCATACATACGAATTGAAAGTTGAATTTGAAACCATTTTTTAAGAAAGATGTTGAATAGATTTGAAGAAAAGAGTTAGAAAAATTTTTGAACAAAGAAAGGAAGAATTTTTCAAATTTTAAAAAGAATGATCGATCGATTGTACAGTTGATTGGTGACCAATCAGTCGGCTAACTGATCAATTGGTAGGGGTTGAGATTGATCGGCTGCTAGCTAACCGATGGTTGAAAGGTTGGATGGTCGACTGGTTAGCTGAACCAATCGATCGACTGGTTGACTGGAAAGAGAGTCGGTCGACTGACCGATCAGCTGGTCGGTTGACTGATTAGCTGGTCGATCGATCGATCAGCTGGTCGGTCGACCGATAGGTGAGTCGGTCGGCAGACACAGTCGATCGACAGTTCAAGGGAAGATTTATAATTTTTAAAATTATTGACCAGGTAGTCGACTAGTCAAACTATAAATTTTGTATAAAAGGCTTTTTGGACTTTGAAATTCGTTTTCTCTCTCTAGAAAACACTATCTCTAGAAAAAGCTTACAAACACTTAACAACTGAAGAATTTCATAATATATCTTAGAAATCGATTGATTTATAGAAGGATTTCAAGAAATCTAAGGATAAAAGCTTTATAAAAGTAAATTTATGAATTTGATTATAATATTTCAATTTTGAGAATATGTTTTTCTACTTTTCTTAAAGCAAAAAAAAAAATTCTATTGAAATCATTGAATTTGAGAAAAATGAACATGCATACATGAAATTTAACATGGTACAGAGTATAAAAATTGAAATATATAATAGTGACATTGATAAGAATTTCATGATTAGGTGGTGGTGAGCAACAATTTGGTGAAATTGTTGAGATGAACAAAAAAACAAAGGAGGTGATCTACGATTGGCTTTAAATGCTATGTGGTGAGTACGATTTACTGTTAGTAAGCGAGACAAATAAGAAAAAGTACATGAACTTGAAATAATTACTATTATGAGAAAAGAATTATTGAAGATATTATGAACATGTTAATTTGATGAAATATATGTGATATGTGCAAATTGAATGATTACATAGAAATATGAATTATGATATGATTGAAAATGAATATATATGAGAGGTTGATGAAATTATATCCTTAAAGGGATAGAAATTTACGAAGTATATTTTGAGAAGAGAATTAAATCTCTTGAGATTGTGATAGATGATTTAATATCATATATGAAGAAATGATTTTGATTTATTTGAATAGTATGATGATATGTTATTCCTGCTTGCATGTAGTTGTCCATATGCATGTTGGGGCCACTAGAGAGATGGAGTGTGTGGTACCGGGGAAGACCAGAACTATAGTTGGTCTTGATGAAACATGTCAACATGTGGGGAGATGTCCTCAAAATCTATACCAGATATTGGTATGGATACCCAAAAATAGATGAATTACCCATACGTTGGTAGTATGGATGAGATGTGATGTGATGTGATGAAATGTGAAAGAAGGAATGAAATGAAATGATGAAATGAGGATATGGATGCATTCGTGTTTATTTTTATATATAATTATTGAGATGGTAAGGCATCAGTTTAACTATTAAAGTATTAATGCTGTGAATATTAGTCTTATGGTGAGATAGTTGATATGATAAATGAAGAATATGAGTTTTACTGTGATAATCAGTAAATGACCGTATTATGTTGTGTACCTCCTAATAAGGTTATTGTGTTGAAAAGATGATGATAATAATATCAAAATGATGATTATAAGTTGATTGAAATATATAATATGAAATCAAAATTGATATCTATATTATGATAAATAAGATGATATGAGAATTGATAGATGAAATAAATGATTGAATTATGCATATGAATTGTGATAATATTGATTAGAAGTATAAAAATCGAGTACTTCTAGTAAATTGTAATTCACTGAGCTTGTGAAGCTCATTCTTCAATATTAAATAAATTTCAAGTGGGCAAGACCGGTAGATTCTTGACCTGAGACTCGGAGTAAGTTTTAAGTAAGTTCTTGTGGTTGGCATTCTCAGACAATATAAAGAAAGGAAAGAAAGAAAGACAAAAGAATGAAAAGAAAATAGATTTTTTTATAGAAAACACAATTGTACAGTTGTATAGTTGTACATGTACATGCACATGCACATGCATATTGTAAATTTTGTTTAGATTGTGAATATTGTAAGTGTTGTAAAGAAAGAGAGTTATAACTCCTCTGTAAAAGAGTTGAGGAAAATATTGTACTTATTTTTAGTATTTAATGCAATAGTTGTTGCATATGCATGTCATGCTTGGATCTAAAAGTGACGATACCGTCTTAGGTGGGCCTCTCTGGGATAGGTCGTTACAATTTTGGTATTAGAGCTATAGGTTTTATGATTCCGTAGACTGCATAAAACAAATTGATTAGGTGGAAATCTAAATTAAATTATTTTAATGTAGAAGTTTGAGGATGCCATATGGATGTGGTTGACCTATAGATAGAGTTATGAATCAAAGAAGGCGTGGTAGGCCCTTTGTGTTTAGAAGAGAAGAGGTTAAGATTGATATTGAGTCGTAACTCCTGAAAAAGAACATGTTGATAGTACACCAGGTACTAGTGGTGCAGAAAGGAATTTTTGTGCAAAGAGAGATGAGTTAAGAGAAACTCTTACTCATGCTCTTAAGAGAATGAATGAGATAGAGGGTAGAGTTGATAATCTACAACGTAGATTGGATGGGCAGGTTAAGCCTGAACTTGATATTGTAGTAGAGTTTGTGAGGAGTCTTGAGAGTCAAAGAGATGATGGTCATGACTTTGTTAATGAGATACAAGGAGATAGTTTTGTAAGATTCATTATGTTGAAAACCTGGTCTTTTAAGGGATCTAATAACCCTTTTGAAGCTGAGTTATGGATAAAATGTGTGGAACGTTATTTGGAGTATTACCAGTGACTGATAGGTAGAGATTTCATTTGCTTCTTTTTAATTTGAGAGTGCGGCCTCTAATTGGTGGGATGATATTCTTTCTAGGCTGAATATGACTATAGATCGATCCTTAACCTGAAGTAGGTTTAAGGAAGCATTATTTACAACGTATTTCCCTTGTACTTTTTTATCTTAGTAGGAGATGGATTTTATCCAATTGAGGCAGAATATGATGACTGTGGCATAATATGATGGTAGATTTGTATCTTTATCGAGATTTGTGCTTGAGCTAGTAAATATTGAGGAGAGAAAGTGCAATAGATTTCTTAATGGCTTACAATTTGAGATACATTCTAGACTCTCATATTCGAGGCATTTGAATTATGTTACTTTAGTGGATATATCGCTTCAAATAGAGAGGGACATCTTTGAGTCTAGAAAACGTAGAGAGTGGTTAAAGAGGAGTAGACCTGAAGGAAATAAATGTGGTAGTCTAGGGATTCAAGGAGGTCATCCACCCTAGAAGAGTTGTCCTTATTAAAAAAGACTCGTTATTCAGAGTAAGTAAAGGCAGGCTGGATTTATAGTCTTTGTGGCTTTGAGTTTTGTTGGAGGAACCCCTAGGTTTGGAAAATAACCTATAGGAGTTGGAGAATTTGGTGGAAGATTAGGTAGAGGTGGGAGTGTGCCACCAAGGTGAGGTGGTAATGTTGTATTTGATAAAGAGAACAGAGCATGTTACAGGTGTAATGAAACAGGATATTTGTCTCAAAATTGTCCTACCTTGATGTGTTTTGTTTGTGGATAGGGTGGACACATTAGTGTGGATTGTCCATTAAGGATTAGATCAACTGAGGTAATTTCTATTGGAGGTGTTGGGAGAGGTCAGCCAGATAGAGGTGATGGATCTAGGAGTGTTCGAGGTAGAACTCTAAATAAAAGAGTAGTTGTTGAGAGAGGACGTAGTAGTTAGACGCAACCCAGATAGTAGAGTGTATGCACTGACCCTGCAGGATGCCCAAGCAACTCCTGATGTCATAATGAGTACAATATCTATCCTTAATATATCTACTAGAGAATTGATTGATCCTGGTACAACCCATTCATTTGTATCCAATTATTTTATAAAATCTATCGATGCATCTATTAGCCTTTTGATTCATAATATTATTGTTGAAGTTCCTACTGGAGATAGGGTTGTGATCAGAAATATATATCGGGAATGTGTTATAAATATGAATGATAGAGAATTTGAAGTATACCTATTAACTTTTAGTATGATAGACTTTGATTTAATATTGGGAGAGGATTGGTTGTTGGCATATCATGCATGGTTTGATTGTTTCCGAAAGAATGTAATATTTAAAATACTTGGGCAAGAGGAGTTTATTTTTCAAGGAGAACGTAAGATACTTTCAAATTGTCTTATTTTTGCCCTGATAGCTAGCAAGTGGTTGAGGAAAGGTTGTGAGGGATTATTATCCTATATGGTGGATTCTAGTAAAGAAGGTAGAAAGTTGGAAGAAATCTCAGTGATGAGATATTATCAGAAGATATTTCCTAATGAGTTATCTGGTTTGCCTTCGAGTAGGGAGATTGAGTTCTCCATTGATTTTAATTCCAGGTTTTGCACCTATTTCTATAGTACCATATAGAATGGCACCCACTGAGTTGAGAGAGCTGAAAGTACAACTTAAAGAATTGTTAGATAAACAATTCATTCGCCCAAGTGTGTCACTGTGAAGAGCCCCAATATTATTTGTAAAGAATAAATATGATATTATAAGATTGTGAATAGATTACCGGGAATTGAATAAGATAACTATTAAGAACAAGTACCCTTTACCCATAATAGATGATTTGTTTGAGCAGTTGCAGGGAGTGAGGGTATTTTCTAAGATAGACTTGAGATTAGGATACCATCAATTGAGAATTAAGGAAGGAGACGTGTCTAAAACTGCTTTTAGGGCACATTATGGTCACCATGAGTTCTTAGTGATGCCATTTGGGTTGATAAATGCCCCAGCTGCATTTATGGATTTAATAAATAAAGCGTTTAAATCCTTTCTTGATAAATTTATTGTTGTATTCATTGATAATATTCTAGTGTATTCTAAGAGTGAGGAGGAGCATGTAAATCATTTAGAAATTGTGTTAGAAATTTCGATGAGAGAAAAATTGTATACTAAATTTTCTAAATGTGAGTTCTAGTTGAATGAGGTAACTTTCTTAGGGCATGTAGTGTCTGGAGGAGGAATATCAGATGATCCTCAGAAGGTTGAAGTAGTGTTGAGTTGGGAGAAACCTACCAATGTAATTGAAATTAGAAGTTTCTTGGGATTGACTGGTTATTACATTAGGAAATTAGAAGAAAGATGTTGAACACATTTGAAGAAAAGAGTTAGAAAATTTTTTACGAGAGAAATGAAGAATTTTTCAAATTTTAAAAAAGGATTGATCGACTATACGATCGACTGGTGACCAATAAATCAGTTGATAAGGGTTGAACCTGTTGGCAGTCGACCGGTGGTTGACAGGTTGGATGGTCGACTGGTTAGCTAAACAAGTCGACCGACCAATCAACTGGAAAGAGAGCCAATCGACTGGCTGATCAGTTGCTTTGTTGACTGGTAGGTGAACCGATAAGTTGAAAGTCGACTAACAGCTCAAGAGAAGATTTGTAATTTTTAAAATGATCAACTGGTTGACCGGGTAGCCGACCGATCAGACTGAAAATTTTGTATAAAAGACTTTTTGTACGTTTAAATTCATTTTCTGATGTTCTGAAATTCGTTATATCTTTAGAAAACACTCTCTCTAGAAAAAGCTTAGAAACACTTCACAACTGAAGAATTTCATAATATATCTTAGAATCGATTGATTTATGGAAGGATTTCAAGAAATCTTAGGAAAAAACTTTAGAAAGGTAAATTCATGAATTTGATTAAAAGATTTCAATTTTGAGAATATGTTCTTATACTTTTCTTAAAAAGGGATTTGGATTGGATTCAAGCAAAAAAGAAAAGGATTTCTATTGAAATCATTGAATTTGAGAAAGATGAACATGCATACATGATATTTAACCCGATACAAGGTATAGAAATTGAAATATGTAGTGAGATTGATAACAATTTCATGGTTATGATGTAGTTAAAATGATGTCTATCAACAAGAGTAAAAAAGATTAGAAGAAGTGAAGAAGTTGTGAAATAGTAGAGGATGATCGGGATTTGAAAATTGGAATTAGAGATGAAGAAGTGAAATGAAAGCACCAATGTTAGGAATTGTTTTGGTAAAGAAAGATAATGGTCACTATTTCGTGTAAGTGACTAACTCCTAATAATTCTTGTTGGAATTCCTCTCAAAATTCTTCTATACCATATTTAGATTTTGTTACAAGTGTTTATATGATCACATGTGATCATACAGTTGGACTACTGGACAGTTACTACTAACAATTTCTTAACAAACTACTAATAGCTTTCTAACTAACTTATAACTAACTTCTAGCTGTCATAAGCTTATCTTAAGCTAGTACAAATCAGGTTTCTTTCTTAGTCTTGTACTCCTTCTAAGTCCTGAGCTAGTGCCAACACTTTCTTCCCCTTTTATTGCTTCAGTTGCTATACTTGCCAATCCTTCCTTCCTTGTCCTTTGCTTCCTTAGCTTTTGCTCACTACCTTCCTCTGGAGTTATATCACTCTCCGATGCTTTCTTTGGCCTTTTTCTGTTGAGGAAGTACTCGGAAAATGCCTAACTTAGCTCTTTGAAGAAGGCAATGCTCCTAAGCTTCATATGGGAGTACTAGGTACTAAAAGCTTTTTCCAGAGTCAACAGAAATTCTTGGCACATTACCACGTCATGGTGTTGATGCAAGAGTTTTGTGGTCTTGTAGAGTTAGAGGTGGTACATTGGATTGGTGGTACCGTCATACGTCTTTATGATTAGCATCCTAAAGTGTTAGATCTGTGGGGCATCAAGAATCTCATGTGTGAATGGTGGTCTTGAAAGTCAAGCTCGTCTAGGACGTTCGTACCTCTAGTCTTGAACATTTCCTCTTTGCACTTGTCCATCTTCTCTAGCTTATTGTCTAGGTCTGTGTCATCCCTAAAGTTCATGGAATAGCCCCAGGATTTCTCTCTACAATGGAAGGAGGAGGACTAATTGTGGACATACGATCAGTGGAGTGAAGACTTCGGCTAGGGTTTTGACGCCTCCTTTTAGGCCAGTCTCTCTGGTACTTCACTAGTCGAGGTTGCGGCCTCTAGGGTTGGTTAGGAAGGGCCTACCCCCCTTGAGTCATGTGGTGACATGGGTATGTCCAACCTAGTATGGGCCTGCCCAACAAAAATCTAATTGTCAACTAAGCAAGGTGCAAGGTCCAAGCCCAAAGTGGAAGAAGATTCGGATGCAACAGCTTACTGGATTTAGGCTGATCATACCAGGCCCAAACGATCTGATTTTTGAGACTTTCTTAAGCCTAAATTGAAGTTCAAGATTTCATCTTTCCAACCCAACAAGTTTCTGCCCATTTGGAGATGTGTGGAAGAAGATATGGCTGTTTGAATTCTGCTAGTTGGGTCCTCCTGAAATTCCGGGATTGTATTCTTCTTTTGGCCTTTTTCTTGATTCCTTGCATGTTTTAGGGATTGTTTCATTGCATGTTTTATGCCTTGTTTTCTTGCTTGTCCTAAGCTTAGAGGGTTGTTCTAAGCTCTATAAATACTTATGTTTGTAAGCTGAAAAATCAGACTTGAGTTTATAAATTGAAATCAGCCTTTGGCTTTTAGAAGAGAGTTTTCTCCTTCTTGTAATTCTGTATCTCTTTGGTATAATCCTTAGAGTGGTGAATTCCTATAGTTCTGTATCCCTTGTGTTAATCCTTTGGGTGGTGATATTCTATATCCCTTTGGTGTTATCTCTTGGGTGGTGAACTCCTATCTTTCATTTCGTTGTTTGTTTGTTTAGTTTCCTTCAATTCTATTTAAATCCGGTATCAAATTGGTATCAGAGCTTTGGTTTCTCAAGTGTGATATCTAACACCCTGATTTCCATAGTTCTTGTTATTATGGCTGGTCGTGGTCGTCGTGGTCAAGCTATTCCAATAGCAGCTCCAGCACCGCAAGGAGACCCGCGAGATATCGAGCTGGAAGCGTTGAGGAGACAAGTGCAGCAACTCGAACAACGCCTAGAGCGTTATGAAACTTCTGAACATGGTGCTCCTCATCATGGCTCAGATGTTGAAGTTTCCAGCAATGATGGAGACGAAGTTAATCTTTTTCACCAAGCTCGTAGCCATTCCTCAAATGACAGCACGCCACCTCACCCCCGTGAGCTAAGAAATCATGTTTTCCAACGTGATTATGACGTCAAGGTGGACATTCCAGAATTTGAAGGGAGAATGCAACCCGATGAATTCATTGATTGGCTTAACACCATTGAGCGGATCTTTGATTACAAAGATGTTGCAGATCACAAGAAGGTGAAGCTTGTTGCCATCAAGCTACGAAAACATGCTTCTATTTGGTGGGAACACCTTAAGAGGCAGCGAGAACGTGAAAGGAAGAGTCGCATTGTGACATGGGCAAAGATGAAGAAGGCTCTTAAGAAGAAGTATTTGCCAGATCATTATAGGCAAGATGCTTTTCTTAAGTTCCACAACTTTCGACAAAATGATCTCTCCGTGGAAGAATATACAGCAGAGTTTGATTATTCTATGATGCGTTGTGACATCGTAGAGCCCGAAGAACAAATGGTAGCCGCTACCTTGGAGGGTTACGTCGTGAAATCAGCAATGTTGTACAATTACAACCTTACTGGACCTACAATGATGTTTGCAAGCTAGCACTAAAGGTGGAGAAACAATTAATGGAAGGGCGTAAGAATACTTATCGACCTTTCAATCGCGATGGAATCACAAACCGGGGGAGTAGTTCTACTTCCAAGGCCACTCCATCAACCAAAACTGCAGCTGTCAAACCACCTGCAAAGAATGAAGCTCCATCAGGTTCTAATCGCTTCAATAATTCTAATTCAAGTAGAAAATGCTTTAAATGTCATGGTTTTGGACATATTGCTTCCGATTGTCCAAATCGCAAGATAATCTCCCTTGTTGAAGAAGAATTGGAAGATAATGCTGAGGAGGAGCAAGTTGAGGACGAATCCGAGGAGGAGTTCACGTATGCGGATCAGGGATAGTCTCTTGTTATTCGTAGACTCTTGAAGTCAACTTATGCAGAAGATGATTGGCTTCGAAACAACATTTTTCACACCAAATGCACTTCCAATGGCAAGGTGTGTAATGTCATCATTGATGGGGGAAGTTGTGAGAATGTGGTGTCTACAACCATGGTGGAGAAGCTGAATCTAAAAACAGAAGCTCATTCCCATCCCTACAAACTTCAATGGCTTCGAAAAGGCAACGATATTCAGGTAACTAAGAAATGCTTAGTTCAATTCTCCATTGGGAAAAATTATGAGGATGAAGTTATGTGTGATGTTGTCCCTATGGATGCATGTCATATACTACTTGGTAGGCCATGGCAGTATGATAGGAAAGTTATCCATGATGGTCTCAAAAACACCTATTCTTTTGTAAAGAATGGAATTAAAGTGACTTTAGCCCCACTGAAAATGATATTCACTCCTAAACCTTCTAAAGGGGAGGGTTGTAGTTTACTTTCTGTAGGTGAAGTTGAGAAAACTTTAACAGAATGTGGAGAGGGGTACGCTCTTATGGTTGTTGAAAAGAAAGATCCCATTGAGATTCCACTTATAATACAACCACTTCTTAAGGAATTCCCTGATATTATTCCTGAAGAACTTCCACCGGGCCTTCCACCTATGAGGGGTATACAGCACCATATTGATCTTATTCCAGGTTATGTTTTACCTAACAAAGCAGCTTATCGGATGAATCCAAGGGAGCATGAAGAGTTACAAAGTCAAGTTGATGAGCTGATCTCCAAAGGCCTTGTACGAGAAAGCATGAGTCCTTGCGCTGTTCCAGCACTTCTAGTACCAAAGAAGGACGGTTCATGGCGAATGTGCATTGACAGCAGGGCTGTCAACAAAATCACCATCCGGTACCGCTTTCCCATCCCACGGTTGGATGATCTCTTGGATCAACTTCATGGAGATAATCTTCTCAAACATCGATCTTCGCAGCGGATATCATCAAATTCGCATGAGAGATGGCGATGAATGGAAGACAGCGTTCAAAACGAGAGATGGTCTTTATGAATGGATGGTCATGCCATTCGGACTATCTAATGCTCCGAGTACTTTTATGCGCCTTATGAATCATATTTTCAAACCATTTATGGGTCAATTTGTTGTTGTTTACTTTGATGATATCTTAGTTTACAGCAAGTCTCAAGAGCAACATATGGAGCATCTTCATCAAGTTTTCCAAACCTTACGGGAACAAAAGTTGTATGTCAACTTGAAGAAGTGTCATTTCTTCACTAATGGCCTTGTGTTCTTAGGCTATGTTGTTTGCAAAGAAGGAATCATGATGGATCCGGGCAAGATAGAGGCAATCACCAGCTGGCCTATTCCCAAGTCCCTTCACAACATAAGAAGCTTTCATAGACTTGCATCATTCTATCGACGGTTCATCAAAGGCTTCAGCACCATTATTGCTCCTATCACGGAATGCCTTAAAGGGGGAACATTCAAGTGGACGAAGGAAGCCCAAAAGAGCTTTGAACTTCTCAAACAGAAGGTAACGGAGGCCCCAGTCCTTACACTTCCAGATTTCTTCAAAGTGTTCGAAGTTGATTGCGATGCCTCTAATTTAGGGGTTGGTGGTGTTCTCAGCCAAGAAGGTAAACCCATTGCCTTTTTTAGTGAAAAGCTCAATGAATCTCGAAAGAAGTATTCAACATATGACAAAGAATTCTATGCTCTTGTTCGTGCTTTGGGGCATTGGAGTCATTATCTACTCCATAAAGAGTTTATACTTCATTCTGATCATGAAGCTCTAAAGTATTTGAGCAGCCAACAAAAACTCAACAAGCGACATGCAAAGTGGAGTGAATTCTTGCAAGCCTATTCATTCTCTATCAAGCACAAGTCAGGTAAACTTAATCAAGTTGCTGACGCCCTAAGTCGAAGACACTCTTTACTTAACACTATGCAAGTGCAGGTTTTGGGTTTTGAAGTTGTCAAAGAACTTTATAAAGATGATCTTGATTTTGGCAATGCATGGAAGGAATCTTCTAATGGTCCTAACAACCATTTCTTGTTACAAGATGGTTTTCTCTTCAAGGGCAATCTTTTGTGCATTCCTCGATGTTCGTTGAGAGAAGCCATTATCAAAGAAGCCCATGGCGGAGGCCTTGCTGGTCATTTTGGTAGAGATAAAACTTTAACTCTTGTGCATGAACATTTTTTTTGGCCCAAAATGGTGAAAGATGTTGAGCGACATGTGAAGCAATGTCAAATTTGCCACCTCGCAAAGAGCCGCAAGCAAAACACCGGGCTATACATCCCATTACCTATTCCTAATGCCCAATGGGAGGACGTTAGTATGGATTTTGTTGTAGGTTTGCCAAGAACTCAACGAAATAAAGACTCCATTATGGTGGTGGTTGATCGATTCTCAAAGATGGCTCATTTTGTTCCTTGCAACAAAACTCTTGATGCATCTCATGTTGCTGACCTATATTTCAGAGAAATTGTCAAACTTCATGGCATTCCTAAGACGATTACTTCTGATCGTGATTCCAAGTTCGTCGGATGGCGTACTCTTTGGCGAAAGCTTGGCACTATCCTTCAATTCAGCTCCGCTTATCATCCCCAAACAGATGGTCAAACTGAAGTCGTTAATCGAAGTTTGGGAAATCTTTTGAGAAGCTTTGTGGGGAAGAACATCCGTCAATGGGATCTCCTCCTAGCTCAAGCTGAATTTGCCTATAATAGGTCTACTAGCCAAACCACTGGCTATAGCCCCTTTGAGGCTGTCTATGGTCTCAAACCTATTAGCCCTCTTGATTTGGCTCCACTTCCGACTACTACCCAATTTAGTGGAGATGCCAATGAACGAACGAAGGAGATCAAGAAATTACATGAGCAGATTCGAGCTCATATTGAGAAGCAAAATGAGAAGTACCGCAAGCAAGCAAATAAACATAGAAAGCCTGCAGCTTTCAAAGAAGGAGATCTAGTATGGATTCATATTCGAAAGGAACGTTTTCCCGCAAAACGACGGTCTAAACTTCTGCCACGAGCTGATGGCCCATTTAAGGTACTTCAACGCATTGGAGAAAATGCTTACAAGATTGAACTTCCAGGAGATTATGGAGTATCTGCAACTTTCAATGTGAGTGACTTATCTCCCTATGAAGTAAATGAAGAAATCTTGGACTTGAGGGCAAGTCCCCATCAACTAGGGGAGCCTGACATGGGTATGTCCAACCTAGTATGGGCCTGCCCAACAAAAATCTAATTGTCAACTAAGCAAGGTGCAAGGTCCAAGCCCAAAGTGGAAGAAGATTCGGATGCAACAGCTTACTGGATTTAGGCTGATCATACCAGGCCTAAACGATCTTATTTTTGAGACTTTCTTAAGCCTAAATTGAAGTTCAAGATGTCATCTTTCCAACCCAACAAGTTTCTGCCCATTTGGAGATGTGTGGAAGAAGATATGGCTGTTTGAATTCTGCTAGTTGGGTCCTCCTGAAATTCCGGGATTGTATTCTTCTTTTGGCCTTTTTCTTGATTCCTTGCATGTTTTAGGGATTGTTTCATTGCATGTTTTATGCCTTGTTTTCTTGCTTGTCCTAAGCTTAGAGGGTTGTTCTAAGCTCTATAAATACTTATGTTTGTAAGCTGAAAAATCAGACTTGAGTTTATAAATTGAAATCAGCCTTTGGCTTTTAGAAGAGAGTTTTCTCCTTCTTGTAATTCTGTATCTCTTTGGTATAATCCTTAGAGTGGTGAATTCCTATAGTTCTGTATCCCTTGTGTTAATCCTTTGGGTGGTGATATTCTATATCCCTTTGGTGTTATCTCTTGGGTGGTGAACTCCTATCTTTCATTTCGTTGTTTGTTTGTTTAGTTTCCTTCAATTCTATTTAAATCCGGTATCATGTGGCCAGGTCAGTTAGCATCTGAATAAGCTCCAAGATTTTTCCTTGGCTGCCTGAGATGTTGTTCTGGTGGAAAACGAAGTTATTCGATTGAGACTGTTGGGATTGCTCTAGTTTTCTTTTAGAGTGATCGATGTGTTCGAGCGGATTTCCACCGGCTTCGTTGTTTTTTTGGGATAGTTGGGAGATCATAGTTAAGACGTGGGCCATGACTTGTTGAAGCCCGGTTTGTAGTGGTAGTGGTTGTGGCTGCAACATTCTTGATCATGTTCCTAGTCGGAATCTTTCAATAAATGAGTTCTTGTTTTGTGCCTTTCCATGGACGACGCCAATATGTTGATGCCTAGAATGTCATAGGCGATCTCACGAGCGTAGCGATGAACTTGCACACACTAGAACACAAAAAAAAAAAAAAAAGCTTAGAAGTTTGTCGGAGGGTGTGTACCTTCTGGAAGACTCGGATATGAAAGGGGAATTAAAAAATAAGAAGGTCGGAGAGTTTTGAGATACTTGTGAAGTGATGATAACCCATTTTATATAATATTTTGAAATAGAGTTTGTTAGAAGTAAGTGCTATTGTAGAACTAAGATTTCTGCTGACTAGGGTTTAGGAGTAAAATTACTATTTTACTTTTTGTCACGTGTAACCATATTATTGGTTGTTCTTTTTAACCTGTAAATTTACCTCTTTGCGTTCTAAGATGCCAAATGTCGCTATTTGGTTGGTTGAAAGAAAACATGAAGCAAATTACTTTGCTCCTGTGATTCTTTTTTGTAGAAGTTCAAATATAACTCCAACTTTGATTCGGCGTCGTATTGCAGCAGAAATACCTCCTTCCTACAACAAGCCGAATTGCTGCTGGCTTAATCCATTTAAAATTTTGAGATTCGTCCTGTGTGTAGACAAATATGATCCACATGCACACGTTGTTTGTAATTTCTTTAAAAGTACGATTTCAATTAAAATTTTCGAATGATAAAAAATGTTGCCACCTTCAGACAATAATCAACAAATAAAAAAAAAACAAAAAATATTTGAATTTCGAGACTTGCCAACTTAATACACTCAAAGATTCCTGTACATGTTCAAGTTTCAAAGGATATTTCTAGAAGTTGAAATTTTACGGTAATTATAAGTTGTCATCTCATTTATTGGATCTATTTAAACATTTATAAAAGACCAATCATAAATTGACATGTATTTTTTTATGACACAAATAAATTAATCAACAGTTAACACATATTACAAGATTCTAACCAATTAAATTTAAACATGTTATATTTATATTTATTTTTATTAAATAAATTATTAAAAATAATTATTAATAATGATTTAAATTAAATGAAATTTAACTACCAGCCACCATAAATAGAGGTGCCAACCAGACTACTTGGAGAGCTCCCCAAAAAACAAGACCCTACCGTATTCAAACCCGAAGACTTCGTACATTTCCAAGTTCAAGCTTCACACATATTCATGCAACAAATATTTGTTCAGACTCCTCCAACAAGCTAGAGGCTTTACAAAGACTTCAACGCTTCTCAGCTAGCATGTTTCCCATTGGCTTAAATTGGCTTCTCCCTCTCCGTACAGAGACACGCCATCAATACTTTTGTAATCCAATCTTCAAGTTGAAGAGCACCAAAGTCATTAACCGCTTATTCATCGACTTGTTCATTGCTCAACACTTCTTTCATGACCAAGCTTTCACCCACATAAAAAACAATCCAAACCAAGATCAAGCAGTTAAGCGAATTCATCAATTAAAAGTTCAAGACTAAACTATTAAAGCCTTTGAACTAATTTATCAAGAAGAAAAGAATAAGAAGATCATCTTTGTATATAGATTGTAACTCGTAAATTTTCAAATTAATAAAATTTATAGTTGACACAATTTTTTGTCTTTAATTTTTTGATATTAAATTTGTGTGTACAATATGAAAAAATAAACTAAAAATAATTTAAAAGAAAAAAAGATAAAATAACTATATTTTTTCATTCCTCTAATCTTCACCCTTTCTCGTTCATCGCCACCATCACTTACTATTTCTTATTAATTTTCTTTTACTTATGGTCACTCTGAATATGGCCACTTGTCAACAAAAAACAAAGGTTAATATTAATTTTGATCCTTAAATATGAATAACAATTTGATACCAACATATAAATTTTTACAATTAAATTTTTAACATTTTTATGACAACAATCAAGTTTCAATTTACAACTTTATTAAAAGAAATTAATGAAAATAGGTCATATGATGAACACATGACCCATAATTAGCAAATAGGCACGTGCGGACACGTGTTACTATCCCATCTCATTTTTAAATTGGATTTTGGATATTATTCCCCAAATCTTTCCTTGTATTCTCAAAAATTTTATCTAAATTTCACCAAACTCTATATTCCTAACCTCGAGATAACAAAGATTTATGAGCTTCATCGACCAAAGTCAAGGACAATAAAAGGATTCAGTGCGACTTTTTCATCATGTGACCTACTTTCATTAATTGATATAGTTGTAAATATGAACCAATTGGTACATTATGAAAATGTTGATGGTTTAGTTGTACGAATTGGTATGTTGGGATCAAATTGGTATTTATCCTTAAGTTTAGGACCGAAATTGATATTAACAAAAAATAGTGACACTTTCATTGTAATTTCTAGATGTGATTTTCAAAAGCAAAATTACATTAAAAATAAAAATATAATTGATAGAATAGAAAGAATTATAAACTAGAAGAATAAAAAATTAAATGTGTATTTAGTCGTAGAAAACTTTTTTTTTTAATTTTCTATATCTATTTTTTTAATATTTTCTTCAACAATTTGAACAATATTAACATAATTTATAAAACAAACACGTATCTTTCAACATAATATTGAAAAAATTAATTTTTTTATTTTCTTAATTTTCTAATATTATTTTAGAAAGAGAATTCTTTAAAAAAAATATTAATTAAAAATTAAAAACATTTTTTATAACTAAAAGCACACTAAAGTTTTTCATTCCTCTCTTATTCTCTCTCTAATCTCATCTATTGTCACCTACTTTTTTTAGTTATTTATGTTTATATATCAAAAACGGATAGGACATTGTCCAACAAAAAAAAAATGTGTTTTTTTTCTTTTTATTTTGGTTTGAAAAAACAATGCCCATGTTTGGGGAGGGTTTTCAAAAACCCTTTTCAATGTTCAAATACTGAAAATGCTGTTCAAACACTGGACTGATTGTTTGGCCAGCAATGTTCAAAACCAGTGTTTGAACAGAGTTTTACAAAAATGGCTGTTCAAACACTGATTTTTGAACACTGCTAAACGACGTTTTCGCTCTGAATTCAGTGTTCAATTTTCACTCACTTTCCCAAATTCACAGACCTCTTCTCTCTCTCTCTCGCGACCTCACCTTCTCTTTCATAGAGCTCTCCCTCTCCCTCTCGCGACCTCACCTTCTCCTTCACAGAGCTCTCCCTCTCTCTGCAATGCCTTCATCTTCTATCTCCCTATTTCCTTTCTTTTGACTTTCTAACCGGGTCTCTCTCCTTTCCCCTTCAACAAATCGCGATGATGACGAGCTCGAAGAAACCCAGAAGAGAGGAGAGAAATTGTATAGACTGCAGACCCAAAACTTTGTTTTACCTTTCTTGGTAACTCTCTCACCTTCAAGGAAACTCTTTGACTCGAAGTCTCTCCTTCTCCAGGTAGTTTTTTTTATCATCTTCTTATTTAACTATAACATTTTCTTGTTTCTTTAAATCTTGTAATATTTCCAATGTACTCTTAACGCTACTGCTAATTCCTATTCATGGTTACAATCAGGTTTCTATGTTGTCTTTGCTTGTGCTTTGTTTCTTTGTTGCTTGTAATAAGCTATTTTGAGAAATGGGTTTTGGTTTTCAATATTGGGATTTGGGGTTTCTGGTTCAAAACCCTTTTCGTGGGGTTTTGATTTTGGTTTTGTATTTTCTCTTCTTTGTTTTTTAATCCTCCTTTGTCTTCCCTAAATGGGTTTCCTTTGAACTGTGCAAGAATCTCTTATTAGTTTGTTTGGAAACAAATAGTGCAGATTGGGAGTTTATAATTTATTTTCTATTTGGTATTCTCTTAGTTTGCAGGTTGTTTCTACGATTCCTTTGGTAAATGTTTCTACGATTCTTTATTTTTTTTCCTTTCTTTCTTTGTTGTTGTTGTATCTGGTGTTACTTGTGTTTTAGAGGTGTTGGTATTAAGAA
Organism: Bretschneidera sinensis; assembly: GCA_023935145.1. Taxonomy (NCBI): domain Eukaryota; kingdom Viridiplantae; phylum Streptophyta; class Magnoliopsida; order Brassicales; family Akaniaceae; genus Bretschneidera; species Bretschneidera sinensis. The sequence goes on along the minus strand of CM043699.1, from coordinate 61,548,360 downwards.
GAGAGAATTTACAGAGAAGAAGAATTGGTACTTTTACTAGCAAGTAACTAGCTCATTGAGAAAGAAATGAGAAGTGAATCAAAATCTTGATTTTCATACCAGTACAAGTTAATGAAATCCCTTTTATAGTTCTGCTAAACTAATGCAACAAGACTGAAGACTTACACTTGGAAAAAATACAGTTGAACTGTAAGTTGGACTTCTATATTTTATTATAATTTGACTCTGTGTCATTGGTTTTGCTAATGAAGATATGGATATGTCATGCTATGATTCAAGTTGATCAGAAATTGAAAAATTGTTGAAAGTTTGCTTTGAATATCTATGCTTTATTAGGTTCCAATTTTTTACATTCGTTGGATTAATGGGCTTGATATTTTAGGATGTGGTGCGATCATAGTGACATTTAATCCATGTAACTAGTATGATTTTCATTGTTTGCTATAGATATCTAGATTAGTGATCCAGAATGTGAAAATGTACTGCTGATTCTAATCATTATCTTGGATCTAAGTAGTAAATATGATTACTGATTGGGTTCTTTTCTTTTATCTTAATTTTTCAATCAGTTCAGTTGTTGATTAATGTATATCTCTAATCTGGATTGAGTATGACTTTATGGATTTATCATGAGACTTGACTATGTGAGTTCCATTTGGTAGGAATGGGATAATTGTTGTTGGTGTACTTTCCAAAAATAAAGGAACCATCTTATGTTTTCTTCCCAATAGCAGAATGGACATGTTAAATTTTATCTGCTGAATTTTGGTTAGGTATTAAGTCTCTGGTGCAGAGTTTATTTTGAACACTTGTTACTGACCTTGTTTGATTTCTTGATGTTTAGTTGCCATAATTTGAGATTGAAATTGGATTTGGGGCTGTTCTTTGTTTAGATTCATTAAAACTTAACAGTCCAGTTATACACTGCTAATTCTTGACTAAATAGTCTTTGGAATCGAAGAAAATCGAGATTGTAGTACTCAGGTCAAGAAATGATATGTTGCCTCTGCTTATGAGGATGAGCTATTATTTGTAATTTCTCCTGTGTGAATGCCCTTGCTTATGTGGTTAAAATGTTACTTATTAGTTGGATCATTGATTGACTGCTGATGATGAATTAGGATGAATACTTAGTTTTCTCACTAATGAACATAAAAATTTCATCATAAGTTCATAAAAAAACTTCACATAAATGATTAATTCATTTAATTATATTCTTAATGACATGAATTATTGACTTTAACACTTTGTTTTTCTCTTATGGTGCAGGAGTAATTATATTCTTGATGGCATGAATTACTGACTAAAAGTCAGTTTTCTTGTAGTGATCCTCTTACTCCTTTTTCTCTTTCATTTTGAGCCTATCTTTGATTGATTGGATGAGCATGGCAGTGGCTACAGCAGAAGTTGTTGCATAAATTATGGTTTTAGTGGAGGGGATTTGGGTGGTGTTGGAGAACAACATGGTTTTTGGTGACTGGTTACTAGGAAAATGAGAGAGTGGGAAAGTGAATGAAAATGGTGGGTCTAATTCTTATAGAGTTAAGGGAGGATTTTGGCTTTAGTTCTTTTTTGAGTTAGATCAATGGCTATTGTTGGTATGTGTATTACGCAACTAAAATTTTAATTTCCCTATTAATAACCATGGCGCTCCACCGTGCACACAACTAAGTCTCATTACATTAAGATTCTACTTGTGGTAACTTAGTTCTATTTGATTTGGTGATTTCTTTTATCTTGTTGGCATAAATTACTGACTTAAGTACTTCGTTTTTCCATTATGGTGTAGGTGTAATGTTGATAGTTGTTATATTAGAACCTAGTTAGGAGGGTAGATATGCCTTTTATATTTCTTAGTGGATCATGAAATTTAAATAACCTCAAAGTAAGGATGACATTGTAGGTTTTGAGTATGATGGGAGAGATTTGCTTACGATTACTCCATGTTTTATTTAACTAGATATTTCAAGGTTTTGTTTACTGATTTTTGTACGTAGTAAGTTGAAAACCCCATCCAGCATTTTTCTGGTTGCATTTGTATCTGATTGGCTGCTAGAGTTGTAACTCTGCTTGATTCTTGTTCTCTCTCATGTTTTGGGTTCCTCTCATTTTTATGACAAGCAGTTTATCACTTTCTTCATGGACATGCCTAACCAGATAGCTGTTTTTTTTCCAGGGAAACATTGTTGGTATCTTTTTTCGAGTCTGATTTATTGGACAATTTACTTGCTGCTTTGGATTTCATGACAACATATGAAGAACAGTCAAAGATAGACAGGGGCAATTAATATGATAATGGACTTTAATGTAGTATGTGATGATTAGGTTTTAAAAGTGTATTAATGGAAACCACTTTTACCATTTAAGAGGAATCATTTTCATTGTTCTACTCTATACCATTATGTAAATTTATGCTTAGTAGCAAAGGAATTTTTTATTGGTGGCAGGAAATTTTGGGCATCTTTTTATCTGAGTCATTACAAGTGTAATTTACTTTATATATCAATTAATTGTTTATAGGACATGAAAACAATAATTTGAAACTTTTTTTTTCCTTCAAATAAAGAAGCTTTTGTTGGTCACAATGTGAGCATGGTTCATGTTTACAAACCCAGTATTTGAAGTAATCAATTATTTTGACATTAGAATGTTGTATCATGGAAAAATGGTTATAGAAAATCCCTGCTTTTTTCAGCTTTTCTCTTTTTGCCTTAAAAGCTCCATATGCTTGAAGAATATGCAGCTTGATATGATGTTGAAAATATACTATAATGTATTTCTTATTTTGCATGCCTATCTCTATTTGTTTAGAAAAAAAGAAGTTAACCAAGGGAGGTAGATTTATTATATATGCACCTTACATGATTAGGAGAAAGAGTGATATATAAAAAATACTAAAATTTTAAAAATAAAATAATATTAATTATTTCCAAGTATTTTGTATGTGCTTAAAAAATTGTATTTAGTAAATATGAGAAATAAAATTAATTTTAGATATTAAAATTTAAACTGAACACTGAAAACTGAAAGCTGAAAATAATTATAAGAAACTGTAATCCAAACAGTTTTCTATTTTTAAAACAGTTTTCGAACACTGGTTATCCAAACAACATTTCACTTAAAACTATTTCCAAAACAGTTTTCGAAAACTATTATCCAAACATGTTTTCAAACACTAAAAACTGAAAACAGTTTTCAAAAACAGTTTTCGAATACTAAAAACTGAAAGCTATTACTAAACATATCCAAATAGTTTTCGAACACTAAAAACTGAAAACTGTTACCAACTTGCCAAATGGTCTTACGTTTTAACGTTTGTGTTGATAAATATAGAACTGGGCTCGTAAAATCGCAGGTAGGGCCGGGCTGATGCCGGTTGTCTTCGTTTTGCTTGTAACCGTTTGACAAAGCAAAACGTAGCGTTTTGACTTTTGATTTTTGTTGGGCTCTTATTTATCTGTGCCTCATCGGTCATCTCAACCTCAGTGCCTCTCTTACTCACTTCCGCAGTCCGCACCGTCGCCGCTGCTTCTTTCTCTGTGGCGCCGTTTCCATCGCCGCTGCTTCTCAGTTCTCTCTCTTTCTCGTGCTCCCACACGGCCCTTCAAAATCTGGATGGATAGTTAAGCAGGTATATCCATGTTATAGCAGCATTTTTTTTTTTATTTCTTTGCCTAATCTTGAGTTGTGGGATTTAATTTCCTGCAACGGATTATGTTTTGAAAAACCTATTCAGTTTGACTACTGAGAAAATGGTTGAGCAGAATGACAGAAGGGGAAATTTGGGATTTTGTATCGGTTTTGGAGCTCAGTTGAGTGGAATATTTTGCGTTTTAGGCTTGGCCGAGTTGAAAGAAGGTTTAAATTTTAGATTCCATTTTTCGTTAGTTACTCAAATTTAATTGTAATTCTTGTGTGTTTTAATAGGATGGAAGTTGGTTGCTGTTTGTTTGTGGAGAGAAAGTAGAGGAAGAAGTGGAAGTTCTAGATTTCTTGTTGTTTTGATAGCTTACATAAATGTGATATTTAATATAATTATTCTTGGTTGGGTACTTTTAGTTTTGAGATTTTATATTTTTATTGATTTCATGTGAATGCTCTTCTGAAACATCAGTTTTGTGCATCCCAATGTAAGGTTACCGTTTGGTTAATGAGAAAAGATGGGGAAGAGGAGATAAAATGAAAATTTGAAATATTTTTTTGGTTCCTCAGCCGAGCTAAGAGAAGTGATGGAGTTCTATAAGTTACTATTATGTTACTGAAAGAGTGAAAGTGAAGCTTGGTATTATAATACAAAGAAGAAATAAAAGTGAGAAAAAAGAGAATTTATTTGTGATTCAGAAAAGACAGTTTCTCCAAATTGTTTTTAGCCTTTAGGATTGGTTAAATATTTCCTCTATGTTGTAATTCTAAGCACTTTGCTTGTAACATAAATAGTTTTTGTTGCCTTATTGTGGGGAAGAGTTAAAATTTTTAATATATTTAATATCAGGATAAAATTAACGGGTTACCCGTGAGTCCCCAGTGATAAATGGGTTGGGTTTGGGTGTGGAAAAACCTGCCCGTTAGCCTAAGCTTGGTTTAATGTGTTTTTGGTTTTGTTCTATGGTTTTGTTCTTGTGGTGGCGGCTGTGTTTGTGAGTGGTTTTGGTTTGGTTCTGGACAGTGGTTTTTGTTGTTTGGTTATGTTGTTGTGGTGGTACGAGCTTTATGGTTGTGGTCGGGGATGTGGGTTGATATTGGATGGCAGTGAGCAGCATGGCTGATGGTGGTTTCTGTTTGCTGTGGTGTAGTGCGTGCTGCTTGAAGCACCAATTAGATTTGTTGTTGATGTACCTTGAGGTGCTTGCTGCCATACCTGTTTTCTGCCTGCTATAGGAGCGTAAAGGTACAAGTGCATAAGGCAGAGGGTATTTTCATTATTCTAGTAAACAGTTTTCTTTTACAATTTTTTTTTACTAATTTTCTGTGAATTGGAAAGTAGGAAAATACTTGTCCATATTTTGTATGAGAGTTGTGGCTCATTTGAAGTTTAGCCACAAGGAAATTACCGAGGAGGAGGATCATTGCTGCCATTTTGAGTTTTTGGTTAGAGTAATCGCCTAGTTAATAATCCGGTTCTTCCTGGTTAGTTGTAGTATACCGTCTTGCATGCTTGTAGAGTAAGAGTCGGGTATGAAAGATGCAGAAAACTTGGATGAGAATGCCATTGATAATGAGGTTGAATATGAGAATGAGAATATGAATGTACTTGAAGATGTAGACATATCCATGCCTTACACTCTACTAGTTGTTGTTAATGTATAAATGAGGGAAGCTATAAGGGTAAAGGAATAAAGGCAAGTCAAGGTTCTGAAGGTGGGGAAGGGCTTAAGGACGTAGCTACAATCCTAGGTTTAGAGATTAGCAAGACAGTTGATAAGTTGTATCACTTAGTTGGGATTGATTTAATGGTGCCTGAGAAAGCTGTGATTAAGAGAGTTGGAGAGGATTAAAGGTATAACTGGAGATGACAGCCATGCTACATCTATCAAGGTGCTTGACATTAGTTCCTTGTTTGTTTTCTTTACCGTCCCTAATTGACTAAAGGAAGCACGGGTGAAAAGTATTTTTAGTAGAACATCTCTAGGAGGTGGTTTTTGCTGTCTTGATGTCATGGATGGGACTTTAGTTGTTAGGTTCTGGTCTTCTTAATCAGTTTGATTATGGTGTTCGTTCATTAGTTGATCAATGTTGGGATATTTGGATATATTGTGTGCGAGTGTGTATGTTTATGTGTCTATTGTTATTGTTGGTGATGGGGATGAAACTATGAAAGCATATTGAGATGATTTATTTATTTTGATTGAATTAATATAATGATAGCTTTCAACTATGATGACAAGTGTGATTCATTAGTCTTTATGTTAATAGATCTTATTAGTTGTTGACCCCTATAGTGATATTTTTATTTATATAAAAAATTTAACAGTTGCGGAAAACATGATGATGGGCTATTCTTTTGTTGTTGATCTTAACTATGTTAGTGAGGTCCACATTTGCAAAAGATAGGTAATCTACCTTGTAGGGATATTTGCTTAAGAGCTGTATTTTTCTTCTTTTTGTCATATTTTAAATTTATTTCTCCTTACTTGAGGCTTGTATAACAAACAATGGAATTCGCTCATATCCTTTTTTTGTATGCATAACTAAACAATGGAATTGAAATGGCTATTCTATTTTGGTGTCAGTTTGTTCAATGAACCAAATTAGCCGGGAAATACTGAGATTTTTTTGTGTCTTGTTATTCTGACTCTTCATTTGACTTGAAGTGCTTGTGTTGGACACATATGCGAAACATGGTTTGGAAATGTGTAAGGCTTTTGGACCTCCAAATCAATGGAATACTTACAAAAAATAGACAAGTACCAATGTTAGTCATTGTAAGTCGAAAACATATTCAACACTCATACTGGAGTCAAGAGTAACATAAAGTATATTTTTTATCACTAACATGGAAATGTATTACTTCCTTTATTCCCATTTCTGTTCACTTTTTCATAATTGGATGTCCCAACATATTTGTCCATTTTCAAAAAGTTAAGCAAAATTTTTGCTAATTTCCATATCTTAACCTTTTACCAACTCAGTTGTTAGAGTGTTAGGGTGTTAAGGTTAGGACTAAGTTTTATGTGGTATTTTTGTAATCCCACAATATCATATTTTGTATATATGTATCATTACTAACCTTAAGGTTAGTACCTTATTGTCTCTCAACACTCGGCCACTATCTGATTTTGTCTATCAATTACTTCTCCTTCTCTTTGTCTAAACAATAAATACAAACTATAAACTACAGCATAGTTGTTATCACGTTCCATTCTTTCCATGCACTTCCATGCCATACAACTACATCACATTCATGTTGCTTCACATGGGCCGGATCCGGTCAGCTTCGTAGTTTGTGTTTAGACAACCATGTTGTATGGCTGTCTAAACACCTTCATCCCATGCCATACACCTTGTTCCCATTCCCATTGTTTCACCTTTGGATTAGTCTGTGTTTACTTTAATGGGAACGTGATAACAACATGCTATAGTTTGTGTTTGACTGAGTGTTCCTAAGCCTAACATCCTAACACTCTTAACATCAATAAATTCATTGACATGAATATAAAGGTTTGAACATTTTGTCATGATTCGTGAACATGACTAGAACTCAAAACGAAATTAGTGAATTTGTGTTTGCTTTAATAATGTTGGGGTCAAGATTAGACTGGCTTGCTTAACATGATTGTTAAATAGGTGGAGTTTGGGATGATCTACTTAACCCACAAATGACATTAAGCTGACATGATGAATTAATCGTGCCATGTAGATTCTTCTAATGACATGATTCATTTTTTCGTGTTTACTCTCTCTCTTTCTCTCTCAACATATATATTCATGTAATATTTGAAATTATATACTAATAAAAAGTGTGGCTTGGGCATATAACCCAATTGGTAACCACACTTCTAAAGAAGAGGTTCCAAGCCCGATCATCAATATAAATACTAAGAAAAGTACGTGAAGTTAAATATACAATAAAAATAAAAAATAATAGAAAATTTCTTAAAGCTTTTAAAAAGTTATATATAAAAACCTAAAAAGAATAAACTGATAGACAATTTTTTTGTACTTATGAACCCAACCTTTAGTTAAATGGTTCACATATGGGTCCACATGATTTACTAAGCATTGGCATTATTCGAACACAACATGCTAGCATGAATCATCACTCATAGTCAGTAAGTTCATGAGGAAAGTTTTGGAGAGCAAAACAATTTCTAATGAATGACATTTATTTAATAATGTTACCTTAAAATTTTGTAACTTTAATAGGGAAAGAAATGGGATGAAGGGAGTATATATCGACTATTATTAGGTGTTCTTCCTTCCTCCTCCTAATATTTTTTTGTCAATGTTTGACTTCTACATAATTTAAAAAAATTTATGAGGCCCAAATCTACCCTTGTAGGTTCCACTTCTAATAGAAATTCTATTATGAAGGGAAAGTTAAAGGGCGGTTTTGGAAAGTTAGCAAATATTATGCTTACTACTTCTATTTTTGAAAGTGGACAGACATTTTGAGACATCCAAAAAGAAAGGACAAATAAAGAAATTGGGATTAAGTGAGTATTTCTCCTTATTTTGTAAGTTAAATGAATGTCATAATATAATTTATTGAGTTGTTTGCATCGTAATTGTCTCCCATATATTGTGAAGGTCTTGTTAGATGTTGGCTCAAGTTTAGGAAACTCTCAGTCATAATATAAATAATTATGGTCTTGAATGTCCTAATGAGTTCCATCTTCTTTCCGTTTAGCCTTTTCCTTTATATATGATCCACATGTCACTACAGTTACTGGCTTTGGAAACTTCACGGGATTTAATCTGTCTTCCATTTTTTCTGACATATGTAAGATTCTAGATTTCTTATTCTTATTTCTAATTGCCCTTATTCACTCCTTTAACTGTCTCTTCTTCCTACAAAGAAGCTTGCATATATCTTGATATAATAAGAAAGGAGCCCAATTGCTGAGTAAGTTTTATATGGTGCTGCTATGATACAAGACAGATGATGTCCTAGGCAAAATCTTGTCTACCTGAACATTTTCTCCAAGAAGACCAAAACAAATCTTAATTTTTTTTTCTATTTGTTGCTTGATCTTACACAAGAAGCCAACTGGGAGTTAAGGGTTGTTGAGTCATAATAGACCACCTACATACTTGCTTAACGTGTATTGGGTTTTGAAAGGATGTTATGCTACGTTTTCTCATCACTAGACCATTGTAGAGTAGTTAGCTTCAAACAAGATAATTTCATCGACTCCTTGGATATTATTATTTGACTATGCATCTCACTATTCAAGATGTATTTCATGCATGTGAAGTTGTTCATACACTTACGTGGCAGGATTGAGATAACAAGAAGCTAATGAGATGTTGGCAAAAGGGAGGAAAGTTTCTAGCAGGGGAGAAACTGTGGCGGCAAATTATGCTTTTGGCCCAGTTGAAGATGACATAATAATAAAACACAGACTTCTCACCCGCATCACCACAACAAGGGGTGAACCACCATTGAAGAAACTTCAGAAGAAGTTCACCTCATTCGTACTTGAGATTGAGAAGAATGATGATAATTATAATGACTGTGCAAGACTTTCCAAAGCCTTCTTACACGAGTTGTCCTCTTTTGAGATTCCTCTTCTTAAGAGTCAAGCAGTTATTGATGCAAACCTTAGAGAGAAAAGAAACTTCAATGAGTTGAAAGATGAGACAAATAGGCAGATATTGCAGGCACAGGCTGACATAGAAGATCTAAAGAAACAACTTGAAGAGAGTAAAATTGAAAGGCAGCACAAAGAGGAGTGTGAGGCAATCAGGAAATTGATTTCTGCGCAGCCACCCAGATCAGAGATGCAGAAGGTCATAACCAAACTAGAAAAAGAAATCACAGTATTGGAGGCGGATAATACAGCCAGCTCAAGGCTGGTGGAGCTTCGCAAGAAACAGTTTGCTTTAGTATTGCACGTGGTATGTTGCAGTTTGCTTTATATATGGTTTTGAAATTGTTCCAGTATAATGATAATATGATTTGAGTTTATGTTTGAGTCTATTTGCTTGAAGATTCTGGTTAAGATTATATATCTTTGTGACATAGATCTCTTCTTCTCCTTGCATTCTAAGAATTTCACCAAGATGTTGGTGCTTTTGTTGTTTTGTCCTTATGTAAAACGCTCGGGGTGTGTTTAATAGGTAAGAAAAGTGAGAGGAAAGAGAACTAAGAGGATGATGTTTTCCTCTTGCATGTACAAATCGTAATCCTCCAAAATTGGGAGGATTGTAGAGTGGAAAATGGGAGAGAAATGAGATGAGATTATCAATTAACAATTAATTCTCATCTAATCTCTAACATTATTATCATTAACATTATGAAAGATATAATTATAAAAATAATACTATTACATTTTCTTTCCTCACACTTTTCCACTCTACTAAACAAGGGTAAGAGAAAACTATTTTCTTTCTTCGTAGTTTTCCATCATCTCTACTAAATACATGAAAGAAAAAGTCAATCTTCTTACTTTTCTATACTTCTACTAGTTTTCCATCCTCTTACTTTTTTTCACTACTAAACATACGCTTAATCTATTGCTTATGGTTACTGTCTTGGCAGAAATGTTGGTGAAAGACTAGCAAACTCGGGAAAATTTTGAACTATTTCTTGAATCGCATTGATTTAATCTCTTGGCTCTTTTTCAGCTTGACTGTTCCAAGCCTCTTTTCGTTGGCAAACTCAGACTTGTCCGGGAACTATAATGTGAAATTTAAGGCTGTATTGAAATTATTTCAAAACATCATCAGTCTAGGGTTTCATCTGGATTCTGTAACTATTGGTTTTCACTCATGCGTGACATCTATGAAATCTGTCTTATGAGCCTATGCAAGCAGGGCATCTGAAGAGGAGGAATCCGAGAGAGAAAATTTTGAAAGGAAAAGTTCTTACATAAGACTTTTGTAGTCATGTTATAATAATATGTACTCCATGTGGAAAAATTTGCTTACGATGAAATAATGTGTCCAGTTTCCTGTTATTGGCTTGATTCCATTTTAGATGTTCAACTTGTCTGTCAAGCTATTATCATTGACATTCCTCTTTCTGTTTTACACCTTTTTTTGGGCATATTTTCCATGTCTCTCTTACTGTCAATGATTAGCATGGAGAAAGGATAGTGACTTTAGTACTTCGATTTCACATCAAGTAAATCTTGCAGGTTTTAATCCATGTCTTCTGTGTGTAAAAGAATTCTGAGTATTAACATGGTAATGATGAATACTGTCTCCCCACTTTGTATCTTCTACATGGCAAAGAAGTTTTAAAATACTGGATCTGCAATTGCTAGAATGTTTGATATGATTTACCAAATCTATAATTAGTATTCCCATTTTTTTTCATCTTATGTGAATTTCTGTGCAGGTGGATGAGTTGCAAAATACCTTTGAGGAAGAGCAGAAGAGTTTGGTTGAAGAGATGAGAATGGCAAATGAAGAGCAGAAGAATGGGATGGAGGATGGTAGCGGGGGCATGGAGGCTATGGCTGTTGATTAGCCGTATTTTGCATTTGTGAATTGTTATCTTTTAACTCCTGTTGTGCTCATGCACACATCTTTTGATGTTGTCTGGGAATATCTAATCATTTCCCTACTCTTGTTTGCTGTATATTAGTAAAATATTGCACTTTGTAATTGTCTAAAATGATTTGTTATGCTGCATAGATATATATTGGAATTACCCCTAAAAAAACCCTCCATACAGGGGGCCTAGCAAGCTACTTAATTAGTCCATTCTCAGTGAACCCAAAGCAAGGTATAAATACTGGCTTTGCCATCTTTTGCTAACTCAAGGTTCCTTTAAATAGAGTGACGCGCATATCTTGGAATGCAATTGTTTGTCGCAAAGGGAACATTGAAACCATGGAGCACTTGTTTGTAAATGGGGAAGTTGCTAAATCTGTTTGGAGTTATTTTGGTCATTGTCTCGATGTCAAGCCAGATAATTCGTTGCAATTCTTAGTAGCAAATTGGTTGCATAAAGCACGGCTGTCAACTCAGGCATTCTTAAAACTTTCACTTTGTTATGGAGATGTTGGGCTATTTGGAAAGGTAGAAACGAAGCTAGACAAGAATGGCATATGATCTACATTAACGTGATTATTAGCAGAATCCGTGATGATCTATTAGACATAAACAACTTGTTTCTAGCAAAATCTGGAATGCAATTCCGTGATATGCTTTGTGTGAATGCTTTGGGAATTAACATCAAAACTCCGTTGCTTTCAAGGGGTGTTTGGGTTAAGTGGCAAAGGCTTGACAATGGCCAAGTAAACTAAACACCGACGGCTCTGTTTCTTGATGTGGAAGTGCTTGTAGCGGTGTGTTTCGTGCTGGTCATGAATTGGTTTTGGCCTAGTCGGTTGCTTAGGATGACTGCTCCAATTCTATAGCTGAAGTAAAAGCCTTCCTAACCGGTTTGCTTTTAATGAAACAATACAACATAGGTGGCTTCTATAGAGTACCACTCAAAACTGTTGGTTCAAGCTCTTAATGGTCAACACAGCTGTCCATTGGAAATTGTTTATTTACTTAGAGATATTGAAGCTCTAATTCCTCCTAGTGTGGCTGTTTCTCATATTTTTAGAGAAGGAAATATGCTAAGCGGATAGTCTTGCTAAAATTGTTTAGACAATTTTCTGAGTTACCTATTACTTATAAAACAACATATAATTTTGATTGTAATGAGTTATACTCATAGCAAAATGTAAAGTTTTGTTTTCCTTATGGTAAGGTTTTTTGAGTTTGTTCGGATATAAGCTCTTTTGTATTCCATTTGTTTGTAATTGATTTTTATATTAATAAAATTTGCTTGGAGTATTCTTTTTTCAAAAAATAAAAAATAATAAAAAGTGACATGCATATTTTGGATTGACAGACCTTCAATAATGGCACATATATGCACTACGTCGTATTCATTCCCCCACCCCCTCCTAAAAAAACATATAATTGTCATTTATTAGCCGACTACTACTAACAAAAAAAAGATATATATTGGAATTGGGGAAAAATAACTATATCTTACTTATTCCTCCGCCCCCAAAATGGAAGTGGCCCAAGTAATTTGTTTTCTTTGTATTTGAATACCCTACTTGGTAGGGTACTTCACGTTGTTTGCCAAAATAGAATTTTCTCTGAGACCATGTCTTACTGGAAAGAAGTATCCGTGTCTTATGCGTTGAGTGCTTCTAGGTTGCCAACTGGCTTCGTGAGGAGTTGAGCCAAATGGTAAACAAATTCTTGTTCGGTCAAGGAAAGGAGGAAAAGAAAATCCATCGGATAAAATGACAGAATTGGTAGCTATAAAAAAGTAGTCTCCAGTTTTAGAGATTTGCAGCGTTTTAATTTGGCATTGACAACCATGAGAGGATAGAGATTATCAAAGAACAACCAATGCTTTGTTATCGGTTCTTAAAAGCAAATGTGACAACCCACATCTCACATTGGTAGTGTAATTAATAAGATCTTACAAATGGTATCAAAACCGATCTAGATTCACTACCATGCGTATGAGTGGTATACAAGGCTTCCAATTGACCGGAACTGTGGGTTTGATTTGTGATTAAATATATTTTTTATTTGGGCTTTCTTTCACGAGGACACAAGAGTCTAGATGGGAGAGCTTAGACTCTTGTGTCGACCCACATTCCACATCAGTAATGTAATGGAAAAGATTCTACTATATATGTAAGGCTTTATGATCCCATAAACAATTATCTATATGATTTGGGTTCTCTCGCAAGGATGCGAGAGTCTAAATGGGAGAGTTTGTAACGACCCAATACAACAGAAGAGGAGGGCAATGAATCGAAGCTAAGGAAGTAAACGACAAAGGAGGACTGACAAGTACAACAGTTGAAGTAATAAGAGAGGAAGATAGTGCTGATACTGGCTCAAGACTTAAAAGGAGTACAAAACTAAGGAAGAAACCTGATTGGCATTAGCTTAAGAGAAGCTTATGATAGTTGGAAGTTAGTTACATGTTTGTTAGAAGCTGTTAGTAATTTGTTAAGAAACTATTAGTTAGTAACTATCCAATAGTCCAGTTGTATGATCATATAAATACTTGTACCATCATTTTAATAGCATATAGAAGAATTTTGAGCGGAATTTCAACAAGAATTTCCTAGGAGTTAGTTACTTACTTGACATAGTGACAGTTTCCATTCCTTACGAAAACAATTTCTAACATTGGTGCTTTCATTGCACTTCTTCATCCCTGATTCTAATTCTCAAATCTAGATCATCCTCTTTCATTTTCCTACTTCTTCACTTCTTCATTTCTTTTCACCTTTTTTACTCTTCTTGACAGACATCATTTCTTACTACATCATATCCAACATCAAATATGACAGAAGGAACAAGGATTCAAAGGTTAGATGAAAATATCAAGAACCTCCAACTTAGATTGGATGAGAATGTCAATATTTTCCATGATAAATTGGATGAAAATATCAAGACTTTGTAAGGCTTTAAGACAGCTCAGTATCAAGATCTTTTTGAGTTCAAGAAGACTACAGAACAATAAATTACTGAACTCAACTAAAACATGAAGATTTTCATGGTTTTAGTTGAGAACAAGATCAACAATCTTTATAATTTGAATCAATTTCAGAACCAGCATCACATTCCAACTTAGGTGGAGCAAGGAGGAGCACATCAATCTCATTTACAAGAGAATATACCTTCTACTCCCTGATTTCGACAATTCAGGTTGGAGTTCCCAAGGTTTAATGGCTCAAATGTGCAAGGTTGGGTGTTTAAGGCTAAACAATTTTTTGAGTACCATAGTACTCCTGATCAAAGATCACCATCTCTTCTTTTAACATGGGACTAGCTTTAGCATGGTATCAATGGATGCATAGAGGATGTCTGATTCAATCTTGGTCATCTTTTCTCGAAGCACTGTTGTTGACATTTGGGCCTTCCACCTATGAGGATCCAAATGCAGCCTTGGCAAAACTTCAACAAACAACATTTGTTGTTGAGTATCAAGCTCAGTTTGCACTTGCTACTAAAGTACTGTCACGACCCATCTCGAACGGGCCCACCCAAGATAGTGCCGTCACTTTTTAGATCCATGCACGATACATATATGCATCAACTATTGCATTAAATGCTGAAAATAATTACAACATTTTTCTCAACTTTTTTATAGAGGAGTTACAACTCCATTTCTTTACAACACTTACAATATTCACAATCTAAAAAAAAATTATAATATGCATGTATATGTACAACTATACCATTGCATAACTATCTTTTCTCAAATTTTTTCTTCTTCTTTTCTTTTCTTTTATTTCTTTCTTTTCTCTTGTGTCTTTATTTCATTTCTTTATATTGTTTGAGGATTCCAACCACGTGAACTTATCTAAAACTTACTCTTAGTCTGAAGTTAAGAATCCGTCGGTCTTGCCGCGGCTTGAAATTTATTTAATATTGAGGAATGACCTTAACAAACTCAGTAAATTACAATTTACTAGAGGCACTCGAGTTATATACTTCTAATCAATATTATATATACTTCTAATCAATATTATCACAATTCATATTCATAATTCAATGATCTATCAATTCTCATATCATCTTATTTATCATCATATAGATATCAATTCTGATTTCATCTCATATATTTCAACCAACTTATAATCATCATTTTGATATTATTATCATCATCTTTTCAACATAATTACCTCATTATGATGTACACTACATAATATAACCATTTACTGATTATCATAATAAAACTCATATTCTTCATTTATCATCTCAATTGTCTCATCATAAGACTCATATTCACATCATCAATACTTTCATAGTCAAACTGATGCCTTAGCATCTCAATAATTATATATAAAAATAAATATGAATGCATCCACATCCACATCCTTATTTCATCATTTCATTTCTTTCTTTCTTTCACATTTCATCACATCACATCACATCTCATCCAAACTATCAACGTATGGGTAATTCATCCAATTTTTGGGTATCCATACCAATCTCTGGTACAGCTTTTGGGGATGTCACCCCACATGTCAACATGTTAAATCTAAACCAATCATGGTTATGGTCTTCTTCGGGACCATTCACTCCATCTCATTAATGGCCCCAACATGCATATGAACAACCACATATAAGTAGACATAACATATCATCATACAATTCAAAATCATTTTCTTTCATCATATAAATCAAAATGGTTTCTTCATATATGATATTAACTTATCTATCATAATCTCAAGAGATTTAATTCTCTTCTCAAAATATACTTCGTCAATTTCTATCCCTTCAAGGATATAATTTCATCAACTTCTCATATATATTCATTTCTAATCATATCATAATTCATATTTCTATGTAATCATTCAATTTACACATATCACTTATATTTCATCAAATGAACATGTTCATAATATATTCAATAATGCTTTCTCATAATATTAATTATTTCAAGTTCATGTACTTTTTTTTATTTGCCTCTCTTACTAAAAATAAATCGTACTCACCATGTAACAATTAAAGCTAATCGTGTATCACCTCATTACCTTTCCTACTCATCTTAGTAATTTCACTAGATTGCTACTCACCACCACCTAACCATAAAATTCTTATCAATCTCACTATTCCATATTTCAATTTCTATGCTCTATACTGGGTTAAATTTCATGTATGCATGTTCATCTTTCTCAAATTCAATGATTTAAATAGAAATCCTTTTCTTTTTGGCTTGAAGCACTGCTATTGAGATTTGGGCCTTCCACCTATGAGGATTCAAATGGGGCCTTGGTAAAACTTTAACAAACAACATTTGTTGCTGAGTATTAAGCTCAGTTTGAATCACTTGTTACTAATGTACAAGGCTTATCTGAGTCTTTCTTGGTTAGTCTCTTCATCTTGGGTCTCAAGCCAAAACTGAAGAGAGAGTTGTTGATTGCTCAACCATCCTCTATAGTACAAGCCATGGCCTTTGCAAGATTGTAAGATTGCAAGAAGGCAAGTGTAATGAGACCAGAAACACATTCAAACCACAATGGTCTTCTACTCTATCATCTAACAATTCCCAAGGTAATGTCAAGAACCCTTCTTTTATGGCACCTAGACAATTTCCTTTACATACAAGCACTGTCTAATCACAACACACAGAGCTTGTCCGTACCAATCAACCACCACCAGTCACTAGTAGAAAACTAAGCCCTATAGAGTTCAATGCTAGAAAAGAGAAAAGTCTTTGTTACAATTGTGATGACAAATACTTCTATGGCTATAAATGCAAAAGTAAGTTCTTGATACCCATAGGAGACCAAAAAAGAGGATGTGGGAACTGTTCTGGATCAAGATTTATTTTTTGTACACAACTTACAAGAGGAAGACTCTAACATGTTATCTGAAATTAGTATAAATGCATTAGCTGGTCAGATGAGTCTTAAAACTCTTAGGATAAGTGATTGTTATGGCAATTTTACATTACAATTTTTTATTGATAATGGGAGTACCCACAATTTCATATAAGAAGAAGTTGCTACAAGGTTAGACCTGTCTACTGCTCCCTCTAAATTGTTTAAAGTTTATGTGGTGAATGAGAACTACCTCTACTATGATAAGATATGCTACTTAGTCCCTATTACACTCCAACATCATTAGTTTGTGATAGACTTATTTGTCCTTCCTATTTAAGGGGCAGACATTGTCTTGGAAATATAATGGTTAGAAAGATTGGGACCAGTCTTGACTAATTACAAAAAACTTATGATGGACTTTGTAACGACGTATCCCCGGGTGGGCCCTACCCGAAGAGGTATCATCACCTTTAAGCTCCGAGCACCCCGACCTATATGTGAACATACAAACCTCACCAAGAACACATACATTCTTTTAAAACATCACAAGTTTATACAATTAAAATTTCATATCTAAACAATCTTCACAAAACATCAGACTTTAATTAGATGCATATAAAGGAAAGCATCCCCCACTACATTAAGTCTTGAGTATTTTCTTTTACAACGACTAAACCCGACCCAAAATTTTTAACTCCTAGTAAGACTCCAAAAGATGAAGATGCCGTAGCCGAAAGCCTTAATTAGGACTTCCTTCAAATTTGACTATCAAGCATCAAGTATTACCTGAAATGTTAGAAAAATAAAAGTATGAACTAAAAAGCTCAATGAGAAACATATTACGAGAATTAAGGAGTTATATTTTTAATTATAACTATTGCATATAATTTATTTATGTTTTCTAAGTATAAGTAATATTATTCTTGAATTTTCTCCAATTATTCTCTTAATTTCTTAATAAGAAGAAATACTATTAATATCCTCATGATAAATTTCAAACATACCATTCTCATCACATTGCATATCACATGAAATCAATATTATATATATAACCTTTATCTCAATATCTTTTTATTGTCACGATTAACACTTATGCCCTTCACCGAGCCCAACACATCACATGCCCCTCATGGGCTAATCATAGTACATGCCCCTCATGGGCCACTTACAACACACATCCCTCATGGGCCAATCATCAATATGAACCCATGAAATGCAATGCAGTAAAATGCATAATCAAAGCATTACCCCTCACTAGGCTAACCTCATCATCATGAGGACATCTCCCCACGTACCGGTACATCAAATCATCATATCATAAAATCAAATCTTCAGAACCCCCTTGGTCCGGGCCATATCCTACTTGTTTAATATCCATTTGGTACCCTTACACCCCTTATGGGAAAGGACTTACTATATTCTCACCACTCCCTCTCTTATAATACGCTAACTATATATATAACGTGAAATGCATTCATGAAGCAATGAATATGCACTCAAGCATTTATAAACCAATCACATCATAATTTCTCAACACATCTACATCCATTTATCTCTAACTCACTCCTTATACATTCATATCTCTATATATATTTATATAACTCCTAATACATTATTCCTTATTATTTTCATACTGAAAGTTTTCTATACTCGCATTTCTTATAATTCTACTATTGTGATTTTTCATCATCAATTGTGTTTTCATATTTTTATTTCTAGTTTTACAATCTAATACGCTTAACCAAAGTAAGGTGTACTCACCTTTTTACTTGCTCCACAAATAATCTCAAACTACTATCTTTGTCCTTTAACGGTAACCACCACTTGTACCACAAAAAGTTGCAAGAAACTCCCATCTCTTTCCTTTTTCTCCTTTCCTTCTTCCTCACTTTCTTTTTCTCTTATTTTTTCTTTCTTTTTTCTCTTCTCTTCCTCAGCCAATCTAGAGACTTCCAGTACTTGCTAGATTTCTCTCACACTCTCATCATATTTATACTCTAATTCTTTCCTATTTAAAAACTGGCCATCCATTCTATAACTCTCTCACATTCTACCCCAAACACTCTTTAAAATCCTAAAAAACTTCCTCAAAACAAGTTTTTATTACCAACCTTACTTTAATTACTTGGTTATAAGATTCACAAATCCTAATACAAATTTTTTATGACTCAAAATTGAACAAGTACACACTTTTATGTGTCAAAGCTTAAGTACCAAAATTAAAATATTCTAATAAAATACTGAGCTCTACAGACTTCCTATGGCAAGGACAAAAAATACACCTATAAGGAGAATCATACATACACCTTACCCTACTACTTCACACTTAGCTGAAAAAATTGGCCATCTATGAAGGTATTGTCTCCTATTACTACTTAAAGATTGAAGATCAAGATCAAGATACATAATTGCAGGTCATTGACAAGAGAGATTATGTAATCTTACAAGACTTTCAAGTGGTTTTTCAAGAATCAAATCAGTTATCCCTCTCTAAACCACTTAATCATCACATCCATCTACTTCCTGGAACCACTCATGTCAATGTGAAACCTTATAAGTACCCATATTTCCAAAAGAGTGAGATTAAAAGACTAGTTCAAAAAATACTATTGAAAGGAATCATAAGAAACAATCAAAGCCCATTTTCATCCAAAGTTTTGTTGGTGAAGAAAAAGACTAGATCAAAGCCCATTTTGTATTGACTATAGAGCTTTGAATGTTGTAACTAGTAAGGAGAACTTTCCTATACCTATAATTGATGAGCTCTTGGATGAGTTACATGGTGCTAGGGTATTCTCTAAGTTAGAATTAAGGTATAGATATCATCAAATAAAGGTTCATGACGAAGACATTCCAAAAAATTGTATTCAGGATATATTATAATGACCCGACCTAAGCCACTTGTATAATATTGTCCGTTTTGGCACCCCGTGCCTCACGGCTTTAAGATGCATTATGCAAGTTGAGGTGGCAATCACTTATAAATAGCCCAGCAACATCCTCTCTAGTCGATGTGGGATACCAAGACATCACAATCTCCCCCCCTCGGGGCACAGCGTCCTTGATGTGTGGTCCCACACCAAGCAACTAGCCGGGCAAACCCTCCGGTCGAGCTTTCGAGAGTCGACTCTGATACCACTATAATGACCCAACCTCCCACTTGTATAATATTGTCCGCTTTGGCACCCCATGCCTTACGGCTTTAAAATGCATTATGTCAGAGTGACGCAACGGTCTCCCGACCTGCGGTCTACCAACCTAACCCACTTGTATAATATTGTCTGCTTTGGCACCCTGTGCCTCACGGCTTTAAGACGCGTTATGCAAGTTGAGGTGGCTATCACTTATAAATAGCCCAACAACATCCTCTCTAGCCGATGTGGGATACCAAGACATCACACATATGAAGGGCATTATGAGTTTCTAGTCATTCCCTTTGAGCTAACCAATGCCTCTTCCACATTTTAGGCCACAATGAACTTGATCTTCAAATCCTTCCTAAGACAGTTTGTAATAGTCTTCTTTGATGACATACTAGTCTATAGTGCCTCCTTGAAAGATCATAAAAACCATCTTAGAAAAGTGTTATAATGTCTAACTGAGCATAAATAGTATGCAAAAGAAGCAAGTGTGAATTATGTAAAAAAACTATGGAGCACTTGGGGCATATGGTTTCCTCTCAGGGTGTACAACCAAATTAAAGAAAGATTCAAGCTATGCTTAATTGGCCAATCCCAACAACCTCCAAACAATTAAGAGGTTTCTTAAGCTTAACTAGATATTACAAGAAGTTTATCAAGAACTATGCTACAATAGCTTCTCCTTTGACTAACCTTTTAAAGAATGAGACCTTCTAGGGGAATGATGCTGCTCATAACTCTTTTAACACACTAAAGACTACTATGACTTAAGTTCTAGTGTTAGCTCTACAAGATTTCATAAACACATTTAAAGTAGAGACATATGTTTATAATGTGGGCATTGGAACTATTTTAACTTAAGAAGGTCATCTCTTAGCATTCTTCAGTAAAAAGCTATGACAAAGAATGAGCTATACCTCTACTTATGTCAAGGAGCTCTTTGCAATCACACAAGTAGTTATATATAGAAGCCAAAAAAACTTGATGAATCAAGATGTTCAAACCCCTTAACAACATCACTACTTAAGCAAGCTGCTAGGTTTTGATTACATTATTGTCTATAGACTTGGTAAGGACAATGAGATAAATGATGCATTATCTAGAATTCTACAGGCTCTACAACCCCAAATGACTCAATATACACTCAAAATGAAGGAGGGTTAATGGCAATTTCAAAGCTTGTTTTTGATATCAGGGCACAACTCAGATAGGAGAACACCATTGATCCAGAGGTACTCACTATTCATCAAGCTATCTATGTTGCTTCACCTCTGCACACAGATTATACAATTGAAGATAATTTGCTATACCATAAAGGCAAACTCAAATTAGGTTCTAATTCAATATTAAGGAATACTCTTTTTACTAAATTTCACTCTTCTTTAATTAGAGGCCATTATGGTGGATTGAGAACCTATTTGAGATTGTTAGAAAATTTTTACTAGCCTCATATGAGAAGATATGTCCAAGAATTTGTTAAGAGTTACTTGGTCTACTAGTATATGAAGTACCCCACCTCAAAGCCTGAAAGATTATTACAACCACTAAATGTACCAGATCAAGTCTGGGAGGATGTTTCTATAGATTTTATCACTAGTCTTCCTTTATCCAAAGGAAGTTATACTATAATGGTAGTAATTGAAAGACTCTCCAAAGCTGCATACTTTAGTGCACTACATCCCAACTTCAATGCTACTATAGTGGCTCAACTATTCATTGATACAATAATCAAACACCATGGTTTCCCCAAGTCCATAATCTCTGATAGAGACTCCATTTTTCTTAGTAGATTATGGAAACAATTATTCATCTTAAGTGGGATTACTCTTACCATGAGTTCCTCTTATCATCCAAAAACTGATGGACAGACTGAAGTGCTTAATAGATTCTTGGAACAGAAGGGCCTTTGTACATGAGAAACCTAAACTCTTGACAACTTACTTACCCTGGCTTGAACTATGGTACAATGCCAACCATCATTCAGCTGTTGGTATAACTCTTTTTGAAGCAGTATATGGGAGACCCCATAGTATTCCAGAGTACATCAAAGACTTTTCTAATGTAAAAGTAGTTGAACATCAATTGAATACTTGGACAAAACTCTTACAGTAGCTGAAGAAAAACTTACTACATGCTCAGTCCAAGATGAAACCTCAAGCAGATAAGCACAGATAATAATTATGTTTCAATATAGGTGATTGGGTCCTTGTAAAATTATAGTCTTATAGGCAAACTTCTATATCTTTTAAAGTTAACAACAAGCTGAGCAAGGGGTACATTGGTCCCTATAAAATTCTTTAGAAAGTGGGGAAAGTAGCTTATAAGTTAGCACTATTAGAAGGAAGCAGAATCCATCTTTTTTTTTTTTTTTTTCATGTTTCCTAACTCAAACCATTTACATGCCCTCATTCACTTACACATGCTATTTTCTTACCTCCAAAAAGCTTCACTAATCAATCAGTCATTCTTCCTCTAGTTGTGTTAGCTTATAGACAAATCATACTTAAGGGTCAGCTCATTCCTCAAGTATTGGTGCAAAGAGAGGGTTTGTTACCTGAAGAAACTTCCCGAGAAAATGTTAAGGATTAGTTGAAGACATAACCTCACTTAAACCTTGAGGTCAATGTTTTTTTTTATGGGGATGAGAATGATATAACTTAAGAGGAGGGCAGTGAAAATAAGCTAAGGAAGCAAAGGACAGAGAAAAAAGGATTGCCAAGTACATTAGCTGAAGCAATAAAAGAGGAAGAGAATTCTAGCACTAGCTTATAACTTAGAAGGAGTACAAGACTAAAGAAGAAACTTGATTGGTATTATCTTAAGAGAAGCTTATGGCTGCTAGAAGTTAGTTACAAGTATGTTAGAAGCTGTGAGTAGTTTATTTAGAAACTGTTAGTTAGTAACTGTCCAATAGTCCAACTGTATAATCATATAAATACTTGTACCATCATCTTAACAACATATAGAATAATTTTGAGAGGAATTCCAGCAAGAATTTCTTAGGAGTTAGTCACCTACTCGAAATAGTTATAATTTCCATTCTTACCAAAACAGTTCCTAACATAACATCCCATATTGGTAATGCAATGAGAAAGATTCTACTATATATATAAGGCCTCATGATCCCATAAAGAATTTTAGCTAGCACTTTTAGCTATGATCCTATAAAAACTTTTAGCTAGCACTTTTAGAGATGAGTTCATAGTGTTACAACAAAATACTTTCATTAGCATTATTCTTTTTTAAGCTAAACTAGGTTCTGATCCTTTCCTTACTTAGAGAAACATCTAGGAAGTAAGGGAAACAATAGAACTAGGGTTGAGATTAGGCATGTAATCATATCAAATTCGGCTCTGATCAATGTATATCTAAATCCATTTGTTAAAAATTATAGGATCGGATTAAGATCGAATTATTTATCGAACATTTTAAAACATAATCCATATCCAGATTCATCAGATTTCTGATTATAATCAGATGGTTTAACAGATATTTTTAAAATTTATTTATTATAAGATAAATAAAAATCATATCAATATTAGATTAAAAAATTATACTTTCTTCAAATATTTAATACTTTTACCAATATTTGTATTAAATTAGTTATGAAGCATACTTAAAGCGTACTAACTTATAACATATATGTATTTCTATATTACAAAAACAAAACATATATATAATACAAAAAATATGTACTATATAATAATATTAAAATCGAATCAGGGTATTACTGGAGCAGATCAAGGCAAATCCAAATTCGATTTGTTTTTAAATGTATTAGCAGATTCGGATCTAAATCGAATTAGTAGATCAAATTTTTTATCTATATCCGACTATATGGATCGGATACGGATTAGATTTGAATCAAAATCATATCCATTGATAAGCCTAGTTGAGATGGATAGTAGGAGATGACAAAGATGTAGTGATATAGCAAGATTGTCGGCTTCTTATTCTTATCACTTTCAAGCCGGTTTACCTTATGCTACTCAATGAATAAGATTTATGGATATGCCAAATTATCGGCTTTGAAAATTTAAGATGGAGAGAAGATCTTATTAGAGAGTGATTCATGAAGCTAAAGTTATTTACCTATTATACTTAGCTTAAGTTATGGAAGGTTGGAAGAATGGGTAATTTGTTGTAACAAGCATTGAGTTATGATAGGCAATAAAAAGACAGTGATTTATGAAATCTGGTTGATGACAACCATGTTGCTGCAACCACATGTGAGCGATAAGGAACTAGTTGGATTAGAATTATATTCTATTGTTATTGAGTGAGGGTAGGCATAAAGACACAATGGCTTATCAAATTTTTTTAATGGAAACCTCACTACTAGTATCACATATGAGCAATGAGTAACTAGTTAGATCAAAAACACATTCTATTGTCATTGAGTGAGAGTAGGCAACAAATAGATAACGACTTGTGTTGATGGAAACCTCATTGTTGCTATAAATTGTGATCAATGAAGAACTAGTTAGATTATAAACATATCCTATACTGTCACTTAGTGATGGTAGACACTAAAGAGACAATGTTTTGTGAAATTTGGTTGATGGAAACCTCCTTGCTGCTATCACATATGATCAAGGAGGAACTAGTTAGAACAGAAACATATCCTGCTATCATTAAGTGAGAGCAAGAATCAAAGAGACAATGACTTGTGCTATTGAAAACCTCAGTAGTGCTATCACATATGATCAATAAGGGACTAGTTAGATCAGAAACATAACCTACTATCATTGATTGAGGGTAAACAACAAAGTGACAATGACTTATGAAATTTGGTTGATCGCAACCTCACTGCTGCTACCACATGTCAGCAATGAGGAACTAGATAATTCAAAAAAATATCCTACTATCATTGAGTGATGGCAGATGATGGGGCTGTTGAGGGCGCAATGACTGTTTAGGTGAGAATGTGAAGATTCAAGGTAGAAAATAAAAGAGATGATGATGATATTGATGATCTTGTTTTAAGCACAAGATAAGCTCCCAATGTGTTTTCTAATTTCTTTCTTTTCAAATTACAACCCAAAGCTATATAGAGCTCTTCTACAAGTGTGCACATAATATTAAAATTAATGATGATCTTCCTCTCAACACCTTTTACACTAATGATGTGGCCCAACTAATCAATTGAATATTAGGCAAAATGAAATTTGCTTAATTTAGTATATAGAGTATGCTACTAGAGCCACTGTATGACTAGTATTAAATGGGTTACATGATCTATATGCATTTGTTGTAGACCAGAATATCATCAAAGAAGATGATGACAAATCTCTTAAGAAAGTGTGAATATCTGATACATTGTGGCAAGGAATATAGTAGGAGAATTTGTCAACCCAAATGACATTACTAAGAACTCATAGTGACCTTGGTGAGTTCTAAGTTCTAAAGGTAGTCTTTGCAATGTCTTTTTCTCTCATTATGATATGATGGTATCCAACTCTAAGATCCAACTTGGAAAATAGTATAGCACCATATAGCTTATCCATTAACTCATCAACAATAGGTATAGGAAATTTATCGTTTATAGTAAGAGCATCCAATACTCTATAATCCACACAAAACCTACATCTTTTTTCTTGACAAGTAAAACAGGTGAACTATAGGGACAATTACTATATTGAATTATACCCTCTTCAAGAATACTACTGACTAGCTTTTCCATATCAGTTTTTGAAAGTGAGGGTATCTATATGGCCTCACATTGACAAGTTTTGCATGCGGCTTTAATGTGATTCTGTGGTCAGCATTTCTTGGTGGTGGTAGTGTAGATGGAGTAGTGAAAAAAATATTTAGTTCTTGAAGTAAAGTTGATATCTCAGGATATTCTAAGTGTTGATTAGAAATCAATGGTTCCACTTATTGGTTTTCCACAGTTATAGAGATTAAAAGAAAACAAGATTCTAGCCTATCATGCTTGGGCAATTTGGTAAGAGAGCTATAAGATTATGGATTCAATTGTTAGCTAGTAAGAGCATTGTAATATGTTGTGACAGGTCCCAACTCTTGAATTTATTGTACTCCCAAGGTGAGGTTTGCTCCTTGAAGAAAGATCACAAAGAATTCTGTTGTGTAGACATAGCCTTTAATGGAGACTGAGATGTGCTCACATAATCTAATGCAGGTTAAGTCTTCACCATTGCCTACTTGAACCTTAAAATAAGATGATTGAGTAATTAGCAATTCAAAAAATCGCACTATCCTTTCTTGAGTGAAGTTGTGAGTACTGCCTCCATCAATCAAGATTTGCACTGTATTATTCTTGATAGAGCCTAAGAGCTTTAATGTCTTTGGTGTTCTATAACCAAGAAGAGCATGCAAAGATATCTTAGGGATTTGGTCCTCTTCTGGACTAGTAAAAGGGTTAAAGAACTCCTGATCTTGTCTTTCTTGTTCATCTCCTTCCAAGAATAATAGAGAACTCTTTGCTTTGCACTTATTTCTTGGATGGAATTTCTCATCATAGTTAAAGCAAAGGCCCTTATCTCTTCTGGGTTGTATTTCTTGTAGGGACAATCTTTTTATACGAAACTTTTGAAATTGTAGTGCTTGTGGCTTTACTGTGTGAGGTTGAGAACCCCAAGTGATACCAATAGTTTGTTGACTTGCATTTGGAGGCTTGGGAAGGAATTTAGAATTCCAGGGATTTGAAGATCCTCTAATATCTCCCCATTTATCCTTCTGCAATCTTGCTAATCCAATAGCATCATGAAAGTCTGGAGGTCTATGAATAATAAGCTCCTTTCTTCAGGCCATAAATGAAAAAATTCATTAAGAACTGATCAGAAAGGCCATTGACCTTCTTGGATAATGCTTCAAACTTGGCTTGGTGCTCTAGGACAGTGCCTTCTTGGATGAGTTTAGTCAGTGCATCTTTGGGTTCTTTATAAACAGAAGAACCAAATCTTGATTGTAGTGCCTTAAAAAATTGATGCCAAGACTATATCATCTTGTTATGCTAAGTCCATTGGAACCAACTTGTTGCTGGACCTTCCAAGTGAAATGAGATTAGTGGCAATCTTTGATACTCTAGAGTGTTTGAGAAGAAGAAGAATTTCTCAGCTTGAAAGAGCTTATCTGTAGGATCTCCTTATTTGAATCTTGGTAGTTCAATCTTGACATTTCTAAAGTGGGAGAGTTGATTATCTTGCTGGGGAAGTTCTTGATCTGGATGGGGTGTGTGTTCTTCTTGGGAGTGCAGTTGCTTCAAAGATTCAATTTTTTGTTGGAGAGGTTTGATAGCCGCACCAATTTTTTCTCGGATGTACTTACCAAGCCTTTCCCAAGAAAATTCCCCCTTACTAGCTTTGGGGTGTAGTTCTTCTACCATTGCTATGGACCTAGAATGAATAATGAAAGCACCAAATGATGGGGCTGTTGGGGGCACAATGGGTCTCTAGGTGAGAATGTGAGGATTCAAGGAAAAAAATAAAAGAGATGATGATGATGTTGTTCATCTTGTTTGAGCACAAGATAAGCTACCAATTGTTTTTTGATTTCTTGCCTTTCATATTACAATCCAGAGCTATATATAGATCTTCTACAAGTGCATCCACAATAATACAAGTAGTGTGCATTACACTAGATCAACAATCTAAGTAACTAACTTCCAGCTAAGCTTCTAACAACTTCTTTTACTACTTCTCTTGTACTAGTTGTCAGCTTTGCTTCTTCTAGTTTATTGCTTTAGTTTGCTCCTTTATTTCCCTAAGCTTAACTAGTCAATCCCTTAGCCTCACTAGTAAGCCAGAATGGTCTCTGGCCTTACTAATTCAACCTTTCTGCCCTATACCTTTCTAGTTTCTTTAAGTGAGCTCTGTCCCTTAGCTTCTTTTCTGTATCGCAGGCCAAAAAAAGAGACGACAATTTGTAAATTTGGCTGATGGCAACCTCACTGCTTCTATCACATATGACCAATGAAGAACTAGTTAGCTCAAAAACATATCATGCTATCATTGAGTGAGGGTAGGCAACAAAGATACAACAACTTAGTAAATTTTGTTGATGGCAACCTCACTACTGCTATCTCGTATGAGTAGTGAGGAACTTGTTAGATCAGAAATATATCCTACCATCATTAAGTGACGGTAAGCAACAAAAAAACATTAACTTATGATGATGGCAACCTCATTGCTGCTATCACATGTGATCAATGAGGAACTAGTTAGTTCAGAAACAGATCTTACTGTCGTTGATTGAGGTTGGACAACAAAGAGACAACTACTAGTGAATTTTGGTTGATGGCAACCTTATTGCTGCTATCACATATGAGCAATGAGAAACTAGTTAGATCATAATCAAATCCTACTATCATTGAGTTGGTAGGCAAAAAGAGATAAAAACTTTTTAAATTTGGCTAATGATAACCTCACTACTATAGACACTCAATTTCGTCCTAAATGTTAGAATGAAATATGTGAAGCCTGATGATGAAGTTATAGTCCGAAGATGCTTAAGTAATGGTGACCAAAGAACTGAGCTTCATTTTGAGATAGAATCGATTACAAGAACCCAATTAGACATAACTTAACCTTGAAAAAATCCTTTTAAACTTTTAAACTTGGAATTGGTCCTAAAGGTCTTATAGGGACCACATATTTCACTACCCTAAAAGTCTGAAGGGTTGCCACTCTCACTATTTTTGAGAGGGTTATTTTCCATGTGATGTTTTATCTTATTAAAAAGATAAGATGATGAGTAATTTAAAAGTCACCATTTGACCTTGAAGAGGGACAAATCTATTATCATTGGTTTGCAAGAGATTCAGGTTTGAAGATTGAGGTACAAAGAGGGAATGAATCATAGCATCCCCTTTACTTAGGTAAAAACCTATCCCTTTTTGTTCTTGGAAATCAGTTAAAGATCAACTAGAATTTAATTATAGTACACACTAGCATTCTTTTCACAAGTATAGCCTTTTTATCAAGCAAATCATCACAAATGTGAGGACAAGGATGCATACATGGAAGATTAATAAGCCTAAAAAGATGGAATTGTCCTTTAATAAACGAGTTTATTCCTTCACCCAAATGCTTGGCATTACATTGATTGAGTAATAAAATATAAGCAAAATATGCACTTGAAAGAGGAGAGGCAATATAATGAAATATGCTTAAAAGATAACAAAAGTAGAGAAAATATATTAAAGCAAACAAGAATGTTAACAAATAAACATCATGTGATAGAGAGAACGAAATTAAGCATAATGAGAAGACATGATAATATATGTATATAAAAAGAAAAGAAAGTGTAAAACATGCTATGGAAAATACGAGGTGAATGACATGTTAAAAAAAAGAAATAGATTGCAAAAGGAACACAAAAATTAGATGGCATATGAAGTGATATGTAGATCCGAAAATCCTAGAACTGTATGACGTGTGACATGATGCCAATTTTATGAGTTCAAGAGAGAAGAAAGAGAGTCAAACAATAAGAGAAATTAAACTGTGTGTTTTTACTCAAATAAAAATTAACAAAGAAATCACATTTGATATTCAGTGTGAATCTAAAAAAAACGAAAAGAAAACTACCCTCTTATGAAGGGAAACTTTTCCACATATGATGTGATATCCTCAAAGATCATCTTACTCTTTAAAGATGTGTTTTTTTTACACAATCTTATCCAAGTATTTTAAACCAAAAAAATACCCAGAAATTGTTGATGATTTTCAAAAGAAAATTGGTTTTTAAGTTTGGGATATTTTAGAAAATCAAAGGAAAAGAGAAAAGAAAAAAGGAAAAAGAATTTTGGATTTTGGATTTTGAGAGTTGATACAGTCGACTGTAAGCTTCATACAGTCGACTGAATAGTGTATACAGTTGACTGTAAGAAGCATTCAGTTGAATGAATGAAAGGAAGAAAATTCATTGAACTCTCTGTAATTTTTCAAGTCGACTGAAAACATGGTCCAGTCGATTGGATGTTTAAATTTTCAAATTTTCATAACGTTTTATGACAGTTGAATGTGAAAAGAAGTGTCCTTTATAAAGGAACACTTGGTATTTAGTTTTAAACTAAAACAAGGTGTTTCTAATGGAAAGATACACTCATTTCAATACTATATAAGTGTGTTTTACTGTCATAATTAATAATATACAAATTACAATTATATTTTATGGATCTTCTCTCTTCTTCTTCTTTTCCTTTCAAAATACTGATTTAATTATGTCTAGAAATCTTGTAAATTTTCAAACATAAGTGTTATACATCTATAAACTCTTAGAAGCTACTGTGGGTTATTCTTCACAAGTGTAAAGTGCAGAATAACATCAGAGCTTCATTGTATCTTAGTGGAAATTTTCCAATAACCTTTTGCAATGTGAGGGGTGAATTAAACCTTAAGGAAAATGACCTAGTCACGCCTTAAAGCCCTTTTATCTCTCACTTATTTTGATAAACAACCCTTATTTTTAGTAATTTTTCTCGACCTGAACTAAAAAATCACCAGGTTTAATTCATGGTTTATAAAAATGACTTCCTTGAGTTTGTTAAGAGATATAGCGTTGGACTTCAACAAGTTGGAGCGATTCGACGAAGGAAATTTTTATCACTGGTAGAAGATGATGTTCTTTCTCATAACATTGCTTCGGGTATATTATGTCATCAATTCTCCAAGGACCAAACCTGCAAAAGATTAACTAATTTCTCAGACAAGAGATAGACAGAAATGGGATCAGGATGATGAGAGTTGCAAAGGTCATATCCTGAATGCCATGTCCAACAATCTTTTTGATGCCCACCATAGTGCCAAGACAACAAAAAGGTTGTGGGACACACTGCAGACAAGGTATATGAAGGAGGATATAGCAAGTAAGTGTTATATTATTACAAAGTTTCATAATTTTAAAATGATTGATACTCGTACTATTATAGATCAATATAGTGAGATTAAAACTATATTGAATCAATTTGTGTACCATATATGATGAGTGCCAAATATTGCATATTTTGGCCCTCTAATTTACATTTGTTAGCTTAGGAATTTGTTACTTTGAGTTGTTTTCGTTGTTTTTCAGGTTTACAAGCACTGGGAAAGGAGTTTCACTAAAATTGCCAGAATTGCTCGTACAGATCAATCATCTTTGAAAATTAAACTGTATTGATTCAAGAAGAACCAGGATATGAGCCATATATGCTTAGAAGGATCCAGAAGTCTATTTTCTGGAGAATTTTATGGCTCATAAAAATGATTTTTCTACAGAAAGTTATGGCCGTTTTAGTAGACAAAGGTCAGGCTGTACGGGCTGTGCGGGTTTTCAGCGTGAACAGAAGTTTTGAAGGGCATGTGAAGACTTAAATCCAACATCCCACATTGGTTGGAAACACATTTCTATATCCCACATCCCACATCGGATTGGAAACACATTCCACTTGTGGTGTTTGCCTATATAAGACCCACTCCACTTCATCATTCAGTGTACAATTCCTGAGCCACTTTGGTGTTTACCGGTGGATGTCCGCTAGCATTCTGGTGGATCCCGAAGGCATTGCTACCACGAGGGGAAGCGCCGCCCGTCAGCGAGTGGAATTTCTCCCATGTAAAGTTGTTTATTTATTTCTTTATATTCAGTTGTTTTAGTTTAAATGTTTAGCACTTTTTATTATAGTTTTATAGTTATGAGTGGCTAGACTCTTCAGCTAAGGTTGAAGATGAAGCCCCGCCGTTGTTTGGCGTAGTAGTTCAGATTTGCTTGTACAAATCTGACAATTTTTAGTATAAATGTTCTGTCAATTATTTGAGTTAATCTTATAATTGATTGAGTTTAAATTGTCTGTTGGATTTTCTTTGTGTTTCATATGATGGATACATTGAATGCTTTTCGATTAAATTGGATTCCCTTTGTGATTTGTTAAGAGCGGATACATCGGGTGCTTTTGGGTTAGTTGGGATATTCTTTGTTTTTTGTCTTATAGTTGGATTCATTGAATGTTTTGATAGGCTATATTTTTAGAACATATATGCTTAACTTCGGTGGGGTGGATTCGGAAACCTTAGTGCTTTTTATTATTAGTTTTTAAATCAACTTAGTTTAGTTTTAATTTATTTTGCAATATCATCTGAAATTCGGAACTAGGTTAAGATAAGATTAGTTTAGATTAAAAATTATATTTTCACAACGCAATTCCCTGTGGATTCGACCTCGCACTTGCACACACTATACTGCAAACGACTCGTGCGCTTACGAGTAATTTAAAACTCACAACAAGTTTTTTGGCGCCGTTGCCGGGGAATTGTTTTGTTTGTGAAAATTTTTGGTCTGAATTGATTTTATTTTTCTACTAGTTAGTTATAAAAAATAAAAAAAATAAAAAAAAAATTTTAAGTTGTGTGTTTGTTTAATTCTGCAAGTTTCTGCTGGTTAGTTTGCTTTAGGTTTTTTTTAGTTGGTGTATGCTTGGTCGGAGATCCTTGGACTCAGATTTGATACGTTTAGATCCCGACTTAGAAAGAACTCTTAGGAGACAGAAAAGAGCGCTAGTTGAGAGAGAGACTGTTGAGATGGCAGAGAATTATAGGAATGCAAATCATCCTGAACATGTAGAGCAACCTAGAGCTTGGAACGTGGACTCCACTACATCCCTTAGGGACTTGTTCGCACCCGTTGCGACTAACTCATCCTCTTGCATAGTGTTGCCACCGACCAATGCCACCCACTTTGACTTGAAGCCACATGTCATCCAACTTTTACCCTCATTCTATGGCTTAGATCTTGAAAATCCTTATAGGCATGTGAAGAAGTTCAAAGACATTTGTGCCACATTCAAATTCTAGAACTTCTCTGAAGAGTCAGTCCATCTTCGACTCTTCCCTTTTTCTCTTCACGATAGAGCTAGGGCGTGGTTGGATTCCAACACGCCCGGGTCTATTACATCTTGGGAAAACCTGCTTAGCAAATTTTATCATAAGTTTTTCCCAATGTCTAGAGTGAATGAGTGCCGAAAGGAGATCAGCTCTTTCACTCAGGATGAGGATGAAAAATTTTCTGAGGGTTGGGAGCGCTTTAAAGAGTTACTGATCAGATGCCCTCCACATGGATATGAGAAGTGGAGACTCGTTCAATTCTTCTACCAAGGGTTGACTCAACCCAACCGTAGCATGATCGAGTCTATGAATGGGGGGGAGCATTCTTGAGTCTGACAGGAGACGAAGCATATATGGCGTTGGACAAGTTGTCCGACAACTCACAGCAGTGGGATTTTTCAAGCTGTCGAGATAAGTCCATTCGTGCTCCTAAGAGGGGAGGCATCTATGAGGTCAGAGAGGACGCCGATTTGAGGATAAAGTTAGATGCCCTCACTAAAAAGATTGACGCTCTCACTGTGAGCCAATCCATCAATGCTGCCAACACATTCAATGTTGAAAGCTGTTCCATTTGTGCTAGTCCCATGCATCTAGCATAGAATTGCCCATCAACGCCGGCTTGTGCCGAGCATCCTCTGGAACAAGTAAATGCTTTCAATGACTTTCGAAGGCAGTCAAATGGATCGTACTCCGAGACGTACAATCCAGGGTGGCGGAACCGCCCAAATTTTTCATGGAGGCAGAACCAACCGATGAATAAGGGAGGAGCCCCTTATCATGCTCAAAATCAATATCCTTCCGAATTTGCCCCACAAATTCCTAATCATGGTCGTTCTACCCATCCAGCACCTTCACCTGCTTACCATGCACCCGCTCAAACACCAGCGCCAGTTTCACAGTCGCTAAAGGACACCCTTAAGGAGTTCATGAAGGAGACTAGCCAAAATATGAGTGATGTGAGGAGTGCAACAGTGGTAAACACCCAAGCAATTGCCAAGCTGGAGAGTCAAATAGGGCAAATTGCAAGTCACCTGGGTGAGAGAGAGAAGGGGAAGTTCCCCAGTCAGCCCGTGCAAAACCCAAAAGGACAATTTATGGTTGAGAGTTCATTAACTCCTATGCACGGGGCGGAACAAGTACAGTCGATTGTCACACTGAGGTCTGGTAGACAAGTGGACAATCGAGTGGAAGAGAGCCCTGCTATGTAGCAAGGGCAAGGGAGTGGCAACACAGAGAAGAGAGATGCTGAGCCATCTACAGCCACACCTACTGAGAAAGACTCTCCTAAGTCGTTTGTACCTAGAGCGCCCTACCCCGAGAGATTACAAGCACCCAAGAAAGGAGGGAAGTATGAGGAAATTCTGGAGGTATTCAAGCAAGTCCAAATCAATATCCCATTTTTGGATGTCATCCATCAAAGGCCATCATATGCCAAGTTTCTAAAGGACTTGGTCACTATCAAAAGGAGGACGAATGTCCCAAAGAAGGCATTTTTGACCGAGCAGGTCAGTTCAATCCTTCAGTGCAAGCTACCCATCAAGTATAAGGACCCGGGGTGTCCTACCATCTCTTGCACGATAGGAGTCAGCCACATTGAGAGGGCTCTCTTGGATCTAGGGGCGAGTGTGAATCTTCTACCCTACTCAGTCTATTTACAGTTGGGGTTAGGAGAATTGAAGCCCACATCCACTACGCTTCAATTGGCTGATAGGTCAGTTGAAAGACCACGGGGGATAGTTGAGGACGTTTTGATAAAAGTGGATAAGTTCTATTTCCCCGTGGATTTTATTGTGCTTGACACAGAGCCGGTTCAGAATGTTGGGATTCAAATACCGGTGATTCTAGGGCGACCATTCTTAGCCACGGCTAACACCCTGATAAATTGTAGGACAGGGGTGATGAAGATCTCCTTCGGAAATATGACAGTGGAGTTAAATATTTTTGATATCACTAGGCAACCACATGAATATGACGAAGTGAGAAATGTATGCTTGATAGAGGAGATTCTTGAGGAGACTGTGAATGAATCAAGCACTGAGGACCCCCTGGAGGCATGCTTTGCTCAATTTGGAGAGGATTTGGATTTAGATAAATTACTTGAGCAAGTAAATGCCATTTTGGAGTCTCCTCCTCGGGAGAGCAATAAGACAGAGGAGATTGTGGATGACTCCCGCACTGAGGACCCCCTAGAGGCATGCTTTGCTCAATTTGGAGAGGATATGGATTTAGATAAATTACTTGAGCAAGCGAATGCCATTTTGGAGTCTCCTTCTCGGAAGAGCAATAAGACGGAGGAGACCGTCGCACCTGAAACCCCCAAGAAGGAACTTAAGCCTTTACCAGATAATCTTAAGTATAAGTTCCTAGGTTCAGCCGATAGTTTGCCTGTGATTATACCTTCAGATCTGGGTGATGCTCTAGAGGAGAAATTATTGGATGTCTTAAGAGAGCATAAGGAAGCTATAGGCTGGACTATTGAGGATGTCAAGAGGATCAGCCCCTCGGTGGTGACGTACACGATACATTTGGAGGAGGATGCTGAGCCATCGAGGGAGCCACAAAGAAGGCTCAACCCTGCTATACAAGAGGTTGTGAGGGCAGAAGATATTAAGCTATTAGAGGCAGGGATCATTTATCCCATCTCTGATAGCAAGTGGGTGAGCCAGATTCATGTTGTGCCCAAACGTGCTGAATTAACGGTAGTGCAGCATAAGGATGACGAGTTGGTTCCAACTCGTGTTCAGTCAATTTGGAGAGTGTGTATCAGCTACCGTAAATTGAATGCTGCCACTAGGCCTGATCATTTTTCATTCCCATTTATTGATCAGATGGCGGAGCGTTTCGTTGGGCACGATTACTAATGTTGGGT
The DNA here is from genome assembly GCA_023935145.1 of Bretschneidera sinensis. Classification (NCBI taxonomy): domain Eukaryota; kingdom Viridiplantae; phylum Streptophyta; class Magnoliopsida; order Brassicales; family Akaniaceae; genus Bretschneidera; species Bretschneidera sinensis. Next base: position 61,512,551 of record CM043699.1, on the reverse strand, counting down.
CTGGCTGAAGATGTTAAACTTAGCGCTCATGGGAGGCACCCCACAGCTTATCTTTTCTTTTGTTTATTTATTATTTCGCATTTTTATGATTAATGTTTGAAGATGAAGATGAAGCCCCGCCGTTGTTTGGCGCAGTAGTTCAGATTTGCTTGTACAAATCTGACAATTTTTAGTATAAATGTTCTGTCAATTATTTGAGTTAATCTTATAATTGATTGAGTTTAAATTGTCTGTTGGATTTTCTTTGTGTTTCATCTGATGGATACATTGAATGCTTTTCGATTAAATTGGATTCCCTTTGTGATTTGTTAAGAGCGGATACATCGGGTGCTTTTGGGTTAGTTGGGATATTCTTTGTTTTTTGTCTTATAGTTGGATTCATTGAATGTTTTGATAGGCTATATTTTTAGAACATATATGCTTAACTTCGATGGGGTGGATTCGGAAACCTTAGTGCTTTTTATTATTAGTTTTTAAATCAACTTAGTTTAGTTTTAATTTATTTTGCAATATCATCTGAAATTCGAAACTAGGTTAAGATAAGATTAGTTTAGATTAAAAATTATATTTTCACAACGCAATTCCCTGTGGATTCGACCTCGCACTTGCACACACTATACTGCAAACGACTCGTGCGCTTGCGAGTAATTTAAAACTCACAACAATATACCTGAAATTAAGAAGAATTTAGTTTATAGTAGCCTTTTGAACAAAAATGGGTTCAAGATAGTATTTAAGGCTAGTAAGTTTGTACTCTTAAATGGAGGTATTTTTGTTGGGAATGGATATATATATGAGGGGATGTTCAAACTCAATATTAATAATACGAGTATGATTTCTGCTTATATTGTTGATTGTTCAACTTTATTTTGGCATAATTGTTTAGGATAAGTAAATGCAAGACGATTAAATGATATGATAAAGTTAGATTTACTTCCAAAATTTGATATAAACATAAAAAATTGCAGAACATGTATGCTTACTAAAATCACTAGAAAACCATTTTCAAGTGTTCAAAGAAATTCAAAAATTCTAGATTTAATTCGTAGTGATATATGTAATATGCTACTATACATTCTTTAAGAGGAAAGAAATATTTTATAACTTTTATAGATGATTGTACATGATATTGTTATGTTTATTTGTTACATTCTAAAGATGAAGCTATGCATAATTTTTTCTGTTTTTAAGAATGAAGTAGAACTTCAGTGTGACAATAGGATTAAATTTCTTAGAACTGATATGGGAGATAAGTATTATGATCCTACTTATTTTGAGACTCATCGAATAATTCATAAGATCACCGCCCCTTATATACCACAACAAAATAGTGTAGTAGAGAGGAAAAATAGAACTATAAAAGAGATAATTAATGCAATGCTTTCCAACTCTGGTCCAGGACATGGGTTTTAGGAGAAACACTTTTAATGATTTGCCACATTTTAAATAGTGTCCCTACAAAAAGAAATAAAGTAACACCTTATGAGTTATGGAAGAATAAGAAGCCTAATCTAGACTACCTTAAAGTTTGGGGTTGTGATGAAAGAATATTTGTCCTAGTATTTTGTATGTTTTTCAAGTATTTATTTATATGTTTAGCTAAGGAATTTGTTACTTTGAGTTGTTTTTCGTTGTTTTACAGGTTCACAAGCACTTGGAAAGGAGTTTCACTAAATTGCTATAATTGCCCGTACAGATCAATCATTTTTACGGATTAAACTTTATTGATTCAGGAAGAACCAGGAGATGAACCATATATTCTTAGAAAGATCTGGATATCTATTTTCTGGAGAATTTATGGCTCTTAAATATGATTTTTCTAGAGAAAGTTATGGCCGTTTTAGTAGATAAAGGTCAGGCTGTGCATGATTTCAGTGTGGCAGAAGTGATTTTTTGTGGATTAAACTGTATTGATTCAGGAAGAACCAGGAGATGAGCGTTTTATTCTTGGAAAGATCCGGATGTCTATTTTCTGGAGAATTTTATGTCTCATCAATATGATTTTTCTAGAGAAAGTTGTGGCAGTTTTAGTAGACAAATGTCACACTGTGCTTGATTTCAGCGTGGCAGAAGTGAATGAGCTATTAAATTCTGATTTTTTTTGGGATTTGCATGGGCTGGATTGCAGCACAACTAGACTAGATTTGAATAGCAAAAACCTAGCTTGGACAACAGCAAACACATGGCCTAGACAGCAGCAGAAGCACACGGCCTGAACAGAAACCTTAAGGTGACTTTTCTATCTACAAAGTCATCTCTATACAGCTATATATAGGAATTTTAGACTCAGAGAAAGAGGAGACAATAGCAGTTCTTGGAGAAATATTATCAAGAGGAGTTTTGAAAGATTGAAGGAGGAGACTATTTCTTTCATCAAGATGGCTTATCAAGAGATTGAAGACGACGATCAATCGCTTCAAGACTTTGAGGATTCATCTTGTAATTCGGGAAGAAATTCTATCTTTGCTCCTTTTGTCCTTCAATATGCTTGTAACCCTAGTATTTGAATTCTGTGATTGGGATTTAAACATAAGCGGCTGAACGCATTGTTGGGCATTTGGCTTAGCTGCCTTGATTGTTTTGGATATTTTGGTGGATTTAGTTTTATGAAATTTTTCAGATTATTTCTTATTCAATATCCTTCATACCTTTGATTATTGCTTGTGGATTGGCCATCTATTATTGATAGTCAAGGTTAATATTCGAGATTAGGTTGTGGACAAACCATCTAGACCTAATTAAGCTTTCTTGAATAGGAATTTAAATCAGAATTCAAATCAAATTGTGATTTAGGTGGTTATGTTTTCCTTATAATTAATTCAACTAATTAATTGATGAACACTATCCATGGGATTTAATTAATTAGTTATAAATTGAGAATAAGCACGATCAATGACATTCTCTAGTCTTAACGGAAATACAAATAATCTTGGATTTTGATTAATTCTTTATATTCACCAAATGTTCCAATTCATGATTGGATAGCAAGTTAAACTCCCAATTGTTCTCATTGATTATACTGATCTCTTCATAATTCATTTTGTTTAATTTAATTAATTGTTTTTATTTCAATTTTCTCTTCACCAATCTTTTAATTAGAGTGTTTAGGATTTAATTTCAGAGTTTGTTTTAGGCACTTGCGAGCATTTAAAATTTGCACATTAAGTTTTTGGCGCCGTTGCCAGGGAATTGGCGTTTAATTCTTTAGTTATTTTCTTTGTTTTTATTTTTATTTTTATTTTTATTTTATTACTTTTCCTTCTTTTGGCATAATTTTTATTTCTTTTATTTCGTCAAATTTTCTTTATTTGCTTCTTGATTTTCTTGATTTAAATTGACATTAATTTGTTTCTTGATTTTCGCTCTCTTGATTCCTGGTAGCTTAATTTTTCTTTTGTTTTCTTCAGGTACATGCACGGTAGAAGAACCAAAGGGAGAAATCTAGTGCTAGCAATAGACAACATCCATAGGCTAAAGGAGATGTTACAGCCTACGGAAGAAAAAGAAAAGGTTGAGGGAATAGAAAAAGAGGAGCCTGAAAGAATGGAAGGAGCTAAAAGACAAATTATGATGAAGGAGTATGCAAGGCCGATCATCGACACTTCCACATCTTATATCCAACTGGGGGAAGCTGCACAAAATTATGAGATAAAAAAATCCACTTTAGCATGCTCCCTTCATTCTACAGAATTCTAAATGAAGACCTATTAACCTTCATAAGGGATTTCTATGCACCAGTGCAGACTTTTCCTCTTCAGAGGCTGAATGAGGATCAACTCAGGATGAGATGCTTCCCCTACACATTAAAAGATAGAGCAAAAGCATGGTTGATGACTCTTCCACCCAGTTCTTTGACTATATGGGAAGCGGTCTACAATCGGTTCATGAACAAATTCTACTCCCATCAGAAGACCACTGAGTTGAGAACTAAGATTGCCACGTTCTCACAAATGGAGGGAGAACCCTTCCATGAAGCATGAGACAGGTTCAAGATGCTTCTAATCTAGTGTCCCCACCATCATCACCCATTGTAGCTACAAAGTCAATTCTTCTATGATGGATTGACACAACAGTGTCAATATACGGTTGATAACGTTGCCGGTGGAGCCATGGGAGAAAAAGACTACTGAGGAGACATACGAGCTATATGAGATGTTGAGTGCTAATTCCCAACAAAAGAGTGTAAGAGGAAGGAGAGTTGGGGTTAATGAATTGAGCTCTAACAACAATATGGCAATACAACATGCAAAGTTGGCCAAACATGTCAAACTTCTCACTACCACAAACACGCCCAATCATGAGGTATATGGAGTTTGTAGGGTTTTTGGTCACGGTGCTAACACTTGTTCTTTGTCTTATGAATCTTATGCAGGAAATTAACAAGAACAAGTTAATATAATGGAGTCTTACCAACCTAGGCCGAGGAATGATCCATATTCTAATACCAATAACCCTGGGTGGAGAAATCATCCTAATTTCTCCTGGAAGACTAACAACGGTCCGACATATGCTTAAAGTTCAAGACTGGTTCAATATTAAAACCAAGTTACACCACCTAATCAGCCTAGAAATCAAACTTTGAAGGAGAACTTGAGTGCTTTTATTCAAGTTAGCAAAGAGAACCATGAGAGACATAGCCAAAGGTTTGATTCCTTAGAGGCATCAATGAAGAGGCTGGAAGTACAACTTGGGAAACTTGCGGAACAATTGCAAGTACATCAAAAAAAGAAGTTGCCTAGCCAACCTGAGCAAGCAAAGGCTATCACAGTGCTGCGAAGTGGTAAAATTCTTAACAACAATTATGATGATAAAATTTCTTATGACTTGCCATGTGATGTAGGAAAATCAATTGAGAAGCAAAAGGAGCATGACACTCCTAAAAGAAATCCAGTTGAAGATCCACAATCTTCTCAAACATCTGAGGAAAGCAAGGAGAATGAGCCATCTTCCTTCATGAGACTGCACAATGCAACCGAGCCTTACAGGCCTCCTATTCCTTATCATAGCCATCTGAAGAATGTTAAATATGATAAGCAATTTTATGATATTTTTGACATGCTTTCTAAAGTGAATATTAATTTGTCTCTTTTGGATGTTATCAGGAATGTGCCATCATATGCGAAATTCTATAAGGAACTTAACACCAAAAAGAGGAAATATAAGAAGAATAAGAAAGTGATGGTGTCAGAAGTTGCTAGTGCGGTGCTCCAACAAAGCTTGCCACCTAAGTTGAAAGATCCCAGAAGTTTTGTCATCAACATCACAATGGGAAACAAGAAGGTCGCCAAAGCAATGCTAGACTTAGGAGCAAGTATAAATCTCATGCCATATTCGATATACTTGCAACTAGGTTTGGGGGAGCTTAAGTCAACAACTATGTCCCTTCAACTCGCTGACAGGTCAGTTAAATATCCCAAGGGATTAGTTGAGGATATATTGGTGCAGGTGGACAAAGTAATTGTGCCTGTGGATTTCATGGTATTGGAGATAGAAGGAACCACATCTAAGTACAAGGAGCACACAATTCTTCTTGGTAGACCATTTATAGCCACAACCAAGACTATTATTGATGTCCATAATGGGAGGTTAATGATGACAATCTTGGGAGAGACTGTACAATTTAAAGTGTTTGATTCTCTAACCACTCATTCTTTTATTTCTACTAACGATCAGTGTTCTTTTATTGATTGTATGGACTCACTTGTTTATGACACTTATTTGTAGATAAAAATAGAGGACAAGCTTGAAGTTGCTCTTAGAACTGAGAGAGTAGAGGAAACACTAGAAGAGGAGACCAAAGGGTATCATGAGATGTTAGATAGTGCAATATCAGTGTCAACCTAAGAGGAGTCTATCAAACCTTTAGAATTGCCAAGTCCCTACCTAGGGAAGATACTACTCCACCTAAGCTTGAACTTAAAGACTTACCTAAGTACTTTAAGTACATATTTCTAGGAGAGGGAGATATATGTCCTGTGATTATTTCATCTACTTTGACCCAAACCCAAGAGGAGAGAGTTGTGAAGGACCTTAGCAAACTTAAGAGAGCCATAGGATGGAGTATAAGTGACATCAGGGGTATTAGTCCTGCTACATGTATGCATAAGATCATTTTAGAGGACGGTGCCAAACTTGTGAGAAAAGCTCAAAGGAGACTAAACCCTAACCTACAAGAGGTAGTGAATAAAGAAATTTTATAACTCCTAGATGCAGGAGTTATCTACCCTATTTCAGATAGTAAATGGGTTAGTCCAGTTCATATTGTACCTAAGAAGTCTGGGATTATAGTGGTGAGAAACGAGAAGAATGAGTTAGAGCCCACTAGGATGACTACAGGATGGAGAATGTGCATTGATTACAGCAAACTGAACTCGACTACTAGAAAGGATCATTTTCCACTTCCTTTTATTGATCAGATGTTGGAAAGACTAGCAGGGCATGATTTTTATTATTTTCTTGATGGTCTTTCAGGTTATTATCAAGTGTCGATTGCACCGGAGGATCAAGAGAAGACAACGTTCACCTACCCATTTGGGACATTTGCCTTTAGGAGGATATTGTTTGGCCTATGCAATGCTCCAGCCACATTCTAAAGATGCATGATGTCAATCTTCTCGGATATGGCAGGAGAGAAGCGGTTACTACAACTCAGTGAGTTAGAAGAGATTCATGATGAAGCCTATGAGAATGTAAAGATCTACAAAGAGCACACTATGCATAACCATGACCAAGGCCTTATCCAAAAATTGAAATCAAGATGGTGCGGGTCATTTTCACTAGTCAACATTTTTTCTCATTGAGCGGTAGAGTTGGTGAACCCGAAGACTCAAGTGACATTCAAGGTCAACGGGCATCGTGTGAAGAGTTACTTGGAAGGAGTCCATGAGAAGGGGGTTATTGAGTGCATTGAGGTGTACAATCCTAAATAAGTTCAACCAACGTCTTACTAAGATGTTAAAGAAAGCGCTTGGTGGGAGGCAACCCACCTATTTGATAGAGTATGTTTTCTGTTCTTTCATTTTCCTTGTTCCCTTCTAAATGTTTTTCTAAACACGTGTTTGATTTCATACATTGAGGAAAATGTTTAGTTTAGGTTTGGGGGTGAAATTAGAACTTGTTACTTGTTGGGACAAAATTTTCATGCTACAATTTGTTTTATGGTTTGTATTAAAGTCGTTTATGCATGTTGAGTTTAGTTTCTTTAACACTGACAAGTTGTTATGAGGATTGATGCATATTCATATTCCATAGATCGTGCTCTTGATGTTGATACTGAAATGAACCTTGATCTAATGATTGAGAATCAAATAGTGGAGACTACCTAGTGAGTTATTTGAGCCGTAAGAGTTTTATTCTGAGAGTTAGTTTCTTGGTACTCTTAAACACTCTTCGCTATGACCTTAATTGTTAGATGATCTCTATAGGTTTTGCATTGAATGCTAGGATTATATAACTCACTTAAAGTATCATGTTGTGTATTCTCATTATTTTAGTTGAATGACTTGAGTAAGAAGTTTGAGTATGTGCTTATCGTTATACGCCCTAGTTGCCACTGTCTCTAGAGAAAGATCCAAATTCCTATTCAGAAAAAAAAGAAGAAAAAAAAAGAAAAAAAGAGAAAATAATATATATATGAGAAACATGTCAAAAAGGGATTTGGTTACATAAGAAAGAGGACCTGAGATACTTCAAGGGTATTGAAGACACTCTTATAAAGAGTTGAAAAGAAAGAGCTTTGGTCTAAATCAGGTTCGGCCAATCACGACCATCTATACATAGGTTCATACTCAATATGTTTTGCTTGAGGTGTTTGACTAGGATATGATATAGGCGATGTGATAGCTTTGCAATCCTAATATTTGATTCCTTTCATGAGATCTATTTTGCGAACATATGAGCGTTCTTTGAGGATATCCATATTCATATGCGAATTTATATTTGAAATTTCTTATTTACATAACTTCTATTCACATATGCTTGATGAGTGTTTGAAACCTAGGTTCGGTGTGCTTAATGAGTGAATCCTGTGAGGCCTAGAGTTGAAGCGAATTCGGATTCTTGATGTTATGTTTGAGGGTAATTGACGTGAGGTGTTTTGAGCATTGGAATATGGATGTGCGATGTGTACTTGATTTGAGCAATGAATTGTGAAGTGTTGAGACAATAAACATAATTGTGCATAAAATATCAAGATATGAGTCATAATAAGAATTAAGGCATGAGGGTTTTGTTGATTTAAGTTTTTAGGTTTGTTTTGTTTATGTTTTCCTTTAATTTTGCTTGAGGACTAGCAAAATCTAGGTTTGGGGGTATTTGACGGATGAATATTTATCCTAGTATTTTGTATGTTTTTTGAGTATTTATTTATATGTTTAGTTTAGGAATTTGTTACTTTGAGTTGTTTTTCGTTGTTTTACAGGTTCACAAGCACTTGGAAAGGAGTTTCACTAAATTGCCAGAATTACTCGTACAAATTAGTCATTTTTGTGGATTAAACTGTATTGATTCAGGAAGAACCAACAGATGAACCATATATGCTTAGAAATATCCGGATGTCTATTTTCTGGAGAATTTATGGCTCGTAAATATGATTTTTCAAAAAAAAGTTATGGCAGTTTTAGTAGACAAAGGTCAGGTTGTGCGTGATTTCAGCGTGATAGAAGTGATTTTTGCGGATTAAACTGTATTGATTCAGGAAGAACTAGGAGATGAACCATATATGCTTGGAAAGATTTGGATGTCTATTTTATAGAGAATTTTACGACTCATAAATATGATTTTTCTAGAGAAAGTTATGACAGTTTTAGTAGACAAAGGTCAGGCTGTGCGTGATTTCAACGTGACAGAAGTGAAGGAGCTATTAAATTCTGATTTTTTTGGGATTTTCATGGGCTGGACAGTAGCACAACTGGACCAGTTATGGAGAGCATAAACCTGGCCTGGACAATAACAAACACATGGCCTAGACAACAGCAGAATCAGGCCTAGACAGTAGTTGAAGCATACGGCTTGAACAAAAACCCTATGGAAACTTTTCTGTCTACAAAGCCGTCTCCATGCAACTATATATAGGAATTTTAGATTTAGAGAAAGGGGAGACAATGGTAGTTCTTGGAGAGATATTATCAAGAGGAGTTTTGAGATATTGAAGGAGGAGACGACTTCTTTCATCAAGATGGCTTATCAAGAGATTGAAGACGATGATCAATCGCTTCAAGACTTTGAGGATTCATCTTGTAATTCAGGAAGAAATTATATCTTTGCTCCTTTTGTCCTTCAATATGCTTGCAACCCTAGTATTTGAATTCTATGATTGGGATTTAAACATGAGTGGCTGAACACATTGTTGGGCGTTTGACTTAGCTGCCTTGATTGTTTTGGATATTTTGGTGGATTTAGTTTTATGAAATTTTTCAGATTATTTCTTATTCAATATCCTTCATACCTCTGATTATTGCTTGTGGATTGACCATCTATTATTGATAGTCAAGGTTAATATTCGAGAGTAGGTTAAGGACAAATCTTCTAGACCTAATTAAGCTTTCTTAAATAGGAATTTAAATCAGGATTCAAATCAAATTGTGATTTAGGTGGTTGCGTTTTCCTTATACTTAATTTAACTAATTAATTGATGAACACAATCCATGGGATTTAATTAATTAGTTATAAATTGAGAATAAACATGATCAATGGCATTATCTAAATACCAATAATCTTGGATGTTGATTAATTCTTTATATTCACCAAATGTTTCAATTCATGATTGGATAGCAAGCTAAACTCCCAATTGTTCTCATTGATTATACTCATCTCTTCATAATTTTGTTTAATTTACTTAATTGTTTTTATTTCAATTTTCTCTTCACCAATCTTTTAATTAGAGTGTTTAGGATTTAATTTAAGAGTTTGTTTTAGTAATTTTAAGAAAGTAATTTAGGATTTCAACCACTGCAATTCCTTGAGAGATCGACATCGAGAGTAAACTCTTCGCAATATTATTTGTGATTCGTGCACTTGCGAGCATTTAAAATTTGCACATCAGGTTGTAGAGCTATAGTTAGAGTTCCTGAACCAAAAAGAATAACCTAGGTGAAATATTACTATTTTCCTCGGATACGCACTTCATAGTAAAGCTTATAGATTCATGGTGTTGAAGCCAAAAAATTATTCTTCAATAAATTCCATCATTGAATCTAGAAATGCTACTTTTCAATGAAAATAGATTCAAGACACTTCCTAAGACTATTTCGGATAGTAATGAACAAGAAAAAAGTTCAAAGAAGGAAGTAGATGAAAATGGAGTGAGACTTAGAAGGAGTAAAAGAGTTAAGACTCCTAAGACATATGAACCTGATTTTTACATGTATTTGGTAGAAGAAACTAGGAACTCAATAAGCAATTCTATTTCAATTATCTTGAATATTGACTCTAATCCACAAACTTATGAAGAGGCTATAAAGTCTCAAGATGTTACATTTTGGAAGGAGGTCATAAATGATGAAATTGACTCCATAATGGGGAACAAAACCTAGAAATTGGTGGACCGTCCACCGGGTTACAAACCCATTAGATGCAAGAGGATTTTCAAAATAAAATTAAGAGTGGATGGTACAATTGATAAGTTCAAGGAAAGGTTAGTGGCTAAGCGATTTACACAAAAAAAGGTGTTGATTATTTTGACACCTATCCACCAGTTGCAAGGATAGCCACAATTAGAATGCTTATTGCATTAGCTTCCATACACAAGCTTGAAATTCATCAAATCGATGTTAAAACAACATTCTTGAATGGTGAATTAGAGGAAGAAGTGTATATGAGTCAACCTGAAGGTTTTATAGTTAAGGGACAAGAGCATAAAGTATGCAAGTTAGTTAAGTCTTTATATGGACTTAAACAAACTCCAAAACAATGGCATGAGAAATTTGATCAAGTAATACTATCAAATGGTTTCCGAATTAATGAATCTGATAAGTGTTTTTATAGTAGGTTCATTAATGGCAAATGTGTTATCATATGTCTGCACGTAGATGTTGATATTTTGTACGGACTTAGAACAAGTTCAAAATACCAAAAAAAAATTCAAATAATTTTTTCATGAAAGATATAGGTTTGGCTTATGTTATTTTAGGTATCAAAATCATAAGAGACAATGATAGCCTAACTTTAACAAAATCTTATGACATTGAAAAAATTATAAAGAAATTTTGTCACTTAGAAAGCACACCTGTAAGTACACCATTTGATAATAGTATCAAATTTTCTAAGAATAATGGTACAACAATTGCAAAACCAGAGTATGCTAGAGTAATTGGTTGTTTAATGTATACCACGACTTGTATAAGACCTAGTATTTCTTTTGCTGTAGGAAAGCTAAGCAGATTTACTAGTTGTCTGATGAGAGAAAAATATTGCATATTTTGGCCACTTAATTTACATTTGTTAGCTTAGGATTTTGTTACTTTGAGTTGTTTTCGTTGTTTTTCAGGTTTACAAGCACTGGGAAAGGAGTTTCACTAAAATTGCCAGAATTGCCCGTACAGATCAATCATCTTTGAAAATTAAACTATATTGATTCAAAAAGAACCAGGATATGAACCATATATGCTTAGAAAGATCCAGAAGTCTATTTTCTGGAGAATTTTACTACTCGTAAAAATGATTTTTCTACAGAAAGTTATAGCCGTTTTAGTAGACAAAGGTCGGGCTGTGCAGGATTTCAGCGTGTGCAGAAGTTTTGAAGGGCATGTGAAGACTTAAATCCCACATCCCACATCGGTTGGAAACACATTTCTATATCCCACATCCCACATCGGATTGGAAACACATTGCACTCGTGGTATTTGCCTATATAAGACCCACTCCACTTTATCATTCAGTGTACAATTCCTGAGCCACTTTGGTGTTTACCGGTGGACGTCCGCTAGCATTCTGGTGGATCTCGAAGGCTTTGTCACCACAAGGGGAAGCGCCGCCCGTCAGCGAGTGGAATTTCTCCCATGTAAAGTTATTTATTTATTTCTTTACATTTAGTTGTTTTAGTTTAAATATTTAGCACTTTTATTATGAATTGTAGTTTCATAGTTATGAGTGGCTAGACTCTTCAGCTAAGATTGAAGATGAAGCCCCGCCGTTGTTTGGCGTAGTAGTTCAGATTTGCTTGTACAAATCTGACAATTTTTAGTATAAATGTTCTGTCAATTATTTGAGTTAATCTTATAATTGATTGAGTTTAAATTCTCTGTTGGATATTCCTAGTGTTTCATCTGATGGATACATTGAATGCTTTTCGATTAAATTGGATTTCCTTTGTGATTTGTTGAGAGCGGATACATTGGATGCTTTTGGTTTAGTTGGGATATTCTTTGTTTTTTGTTTATAGTTGGATTCATGGAATGTTTTGATAGGCTATATTTTTAGAACATATATGCTTAACTTCGGTGGGGTGGATTTGGAAACCTTAGTGTTTTAATTATTAGTTTTTAAAAATCAATTTAGCTTAATTTTAATTTCTTTTGCAAATTATCATATGAAATTCGGAACTAGGTTAAGATAGAGTTAGTTTAGATTGAAAATATACTTTCACAACGCAATTCCTTGTGGATTCGACCTCGCACTTGCACAATGCTATACTGCAAACGACTCGTGCGTTTGCGAGTAATTTAAAACTTACAACAAGTTTTTGGCACCGTTGTCGAGGAATTGTTTTGTTTGTGAAAATTTTTGGTCTGAATTGATTTTATTTTTCTACTAGTTAGTTATTAAAAAAAGGGTTAGAAAAATTTAAAAAATTAAAAAAAAAATGCGGATGAATCCAGCGTCAGTTTCACAGTGTTTAGTGGACACCATTAAGGAGTACATGAAAATGGTCAGCCTGTCCCTCAATGCTGACAACACATTCAATGTTGATAGCTGTTCCATCTGTGCTAGTCCCATGCATCTAGCACAGAATTTTCCATCAATGCCGGCTTGTGCCGAGTACCCCATGGAACAAATGAATGCTTTCAATGACTGTTGTTGGAAATCAAATGGATCTTACTCCGAAACATACAATCCAGGGTGGTGGAACCACTCTAATTTTTCATGGGAGCAGAACCAACTGATGAATCAGGGAGGAGCCCCTTATCATGCTCACAATCAATACCCTCCTGAATTTTCTCCACCAATCCCAAGTTATGCCTATCTAGCACCATCACCCGCTTACCAAGCTCCCATTCAAGCACCAGCGTCGGTTTCACAGTCATTGGAGGACGCTCTCAATGATTTCATGAAAACGACTAGCCAATCTATGAGTGAAGTGATGAGTGCAACCATAGAAAACACCCAAGCGATTGCCGAGCTAGAGAGTCAAATTGATCAAATCGCAAGTTACGTGGGTGAAGGAGAGGAAAGAAAGTTCCCCAGTTAACCTGATCCTAACCCAAAGGAACAGTTTGCGGTGGGAAATTTATTAACTCCTATACAAGGGCAAGAAAGTGGCAACAAAGAAAAGAGAGATGTCGAGCCATCTACAGCCACACCTATCATTAAGGATCTCCCTAGGTTGTTTTTACTTAAAGCGCCTTACCCTGAGAGATTACAAGCGCCTAAGAAAGGAGAGGAGTTTGAGGATCCCCTAGAGGCCTGCTTTGCTCACTTTGGAGAGGACTTGGGCTTAGATAAGTTACTCGAGGAAGTGAATGCCATTTTGGAGTCTGATCCTCAGAAGAGCAGTGAGACGGAGGAGACTATGGATGAATCACGTATTGACGACCCTCTGGAGGCATGCTTTGCTCAATTTGAAGAGGATTTGGGCTTAGATAAGTTGTTTGAGCAAGCAAATGCTACTTTGGAGTCTGCTCCTCTAAAGATCAGTGAGACGGAGGAAACCACAACACCTGAACCCCCCAAGAAGGAACTTAAGCCTTTATCGGACAATCTTAAGTATAAGTTCCTAGGTCCAGCAGATTCTTTGCCTATAATTATAGCTTTAGATTTGGGTGATGCTCCACAGGAGAAATTATTGGACGTCTTAAAAGAGCATAAGGAAGCAATAGGCTGGACTATTAAGGATGTCAAGGAAATCAACCCCTCGTTGGTAATACACACGAAAAAGTTGGAGGAGAATGCCAAGCCATCAAGGGAGCCATAAAGAAGGCTCAACCCTGCTATGCAAGAGGTTGTAAGGGCAAAAGATATTAAGCTGTTAGAGGCAGGGATCATTTATCCCATCTCTGATAACAAGGGGGTGAGCCTGATTAAAGTCGTGCCCAAACGTGCTGAATTGATGGTAGTAAATAAAGACGACGAGTTGGTTCCAACTCGAGTGCAGCCAGGAGGGAGAGTGAGTATAGACTACCGTAAGTTGAATGCTGCCACTAGGCCTGATCATTTTCCGTTCCTATTTATTGATCAGATGGTGGAGTGCTTAGTTGGGCATGTTTACTAATGTTGGGTCTGGCTGAAGATGCTAAACTTAGCGCTCATGGGAGGCACCCCACAGCTTATCTTTTCTGTTTATTTATTATTTCGCATTTTTATGATTAATGTTTGTTTCTAGTATTTTTTGTTTTCCAGTTTTTTTTTTGTTTTTCAGGGACAACGCGTACTTCAGTTCAAGTTTGGGGGTATGCTATAAGCCATACCAGTCTAGATAGTGCTCCATATCTCAGGTCAGCTCTTTCTATATTAGTCACACATTGGGGTCAATGTGTAATTTAAGTTTGGGGGTATGGGAGACACATCACACACTTTGTCCTAATTTGTTATCTTTTTGTCGTAAAGATAAATGCATGTTCATGTTCGTCTAAAAATTTTGGTTGATCTAAACAATTTCTATGATGTGATGTCATTGGTGAGCTTAACATTTTAAACACATGATCTGGTGATAAATTTTAAAATTTAGTTACTTACCTTAGGCATTTGATAATTCACATGTTTGACATAATCTAACACGAGCACATTAGCACAAATTATGTGAGGTATGACATTTGATTTTAATGTGTATTTTTCCTTATCTTAACTGAAACTGGATGACTTGTTGGATGAACTCTTGGGCATAGAAAAGCATAAAAAATAAAAAAATAAAAAAATTACTACTAATGTTTATAATGATCATCGTCAATAAATTTTTCACTAAGTAACTGGATCTCTTGCCTCAGTAAGTAGTGAGTGTTCACGTCAAAAGGTGGGAATTTTATTCATAATGATCATTGCAAAACTTTTCGCTGAGTAACTGGACCTCCTGCCTCAGTAAGCAGTGAGTGTTCACGTTAAAAGATGGAATTTTGCTTGGTAGTATCAAGGCCGGCTTAATTTCATAGCCTTTTTGACTCGAGTTAGTAAGTCCTTAGGGGTGTCTTTACACCTAATGCCCTAAAACCATCTGGTTTGGGAGTCATTGACTCAACACTCGCTACATTGGTCAATTAGAAAGCTTAAGGGAACTAGACATAGCCGTGCCTTATAAAAAATAAAAAAAAAACTATACCTTTTTCGTTCATTTTGATGGGAAATTTGGTGAATCTTGAGACATGGAAACCTTACACATTGGAGTCACTTGGAGGCTTCGTTTCTATATGCTAATTCACTTTACACAGTGTCAGACTTGTGATGCCTTAACCTGCCTTTTGTAAGTAATTAGATTTTAACTTTTCTATTCATTGCGAAGATGGGTTTATCTTTTTAAGCTTGCTCATGAATGAATATCATGGTGATGTGTGCTCCTTAAATTTTTGGATACCATGAGTAATGAACTTATCTTTATGTTCTTTGTTTTTCATTTAGGTTTTTTTTTTTTTTTTTTATTTTGTTTTGCTAAGGGACTAGCAAATTGTAAGTTTTGGGGTATTTGATGAGAGAAAAATATTGCATATTTTGGCCACTTAATTTACATTCGTTAGCTTAGGATTTTGTTACTTTGAGTTGTTTTCGTTGTTTTTCAGGTTTACAAGCACTGGGAAAGGAGTTTCACTAAAATTGCCAGAATTGCCCGTACAGATCAATCATCTTTGAAAATTAAACTGTACTGATTCAAGAAGAACCAGAATATGAGCCATATATGCTTAGAAAGATCCAGAAGTCTATTTTCTGGAGAATTTTACGGCTCGTAAAAATGATATTTCTATAGAAAGTTATGGCCGTTTTAGTAGACAAAGGTCAGGCTGTGTGGGCTGTGCAGGATTTCAGCGTGAGCAGAAGTTTTGAAGGGCATGTGAAGACTTAAATCCCACATCCCACATGGGTTGGAAACACATTTTTATATCCCACATCCCACATCGGAATGGAAACACATTGTACTTGTAGTATTTTCCTATATAAGACCCACTCCACTTCATCATTCAATGTACAATTCCTGAGCCACTTTGGTGTTTACCGGTGGACGTCCGCTAGCATTCTGGTGGATCTCGAAGGCTTTGTCACCACGAGGGGAAGCGCCGCCCGTCAGCGAGTGGAATTTCTCTCATGTAAAGTTATTTATTTACATTTAGTTGTTTTAGTTTAAATATTTAGCACTTTTATTATGAATTGTAATTTTATAGTTATGAGTGGCTAGACTCTTCAGCTAAGATTGAAGATGAAGCCCCACTGTTGTTTGGCGTAGTAATTCAGATTTGCTTGTACAAATCTTACAATTTTTAGTATAAATGTTCTGTCAATTATTTGAGTTAATCTTATAATTGATTGAGTTTAAATTCTCTATTGGATATTCCTTGTGTTTCATCTGATGGATACATTGAATGCTTTTCGATTAAATTGGATTTCCTTTGTGATTTGTTGAGAGCGGATACATTGGATGCTTTTGGTTTAGTTGGGATATTCTTTGTTTTTTGTCTTATAGTTGGATTCATGGAATGTTTTGATAGGCTATATTTTTAGAACATATATGCTTAACTTCGGTGGGGTGGATTTGGAAACCTTAGTGTTTTAATTATTAGTTTTTAAAAATCAATTTAGTTTAATTTTAATTTCTTTTGCAAATTATCATCTGAAATTCGGAACTAGGTTAAGATAGAGTTAGTTTAGATTGAAAATATACTTTCACAACGCAATTCCCTGTGGATTCGACCTTGCACTTGCACAACGCTATACTGCAAACGACTCGTGCGCTTGCGAGTAATTTAAAACTCACAACATTGTCCTAGGAATGATCGTTGGAAGGCTGTACATAGGGTCTTTAGATATTTGAAAAAGACCATGAATTTTGGAATAAATTATAAAGGGTATCTAACAGTTTTAGAAGGATACACTGATGCTAGTTGGGTAACAAACCGAGAGGAAGATCACTCATCCCAAAATTGTTGGATATTCACTTTTGGTAGGGGTGTCGTATCTTGGGCTTCCAAGAAATAAACTTGTATCACTGATTCTACCATGGCATATAAATTTGTGGCATTACAAGCAGGGGGCAAAGAGGCTGAGTGCTTAAGGAATTTATTATTAGAAATTCTTATGTAGCCTAAACCTATGGCTCCAATTTCAATTCGATGTGACAGTGAGGCAACACTAGGAAGGACCTATAGCAATGTCTACAATAGAAAGTCTAGACATATCAGATTGAGGCATAGCTATGTAAGGAAATTAATTACTGATGGAGTAATTACGATTGAATTCGTAAGGTCTATAGGAAACTTGGTGGATTCTTTAACCAAGGGACTTGTAAGAGAGCAATGGTTAAAATATCACAAGGGATGGGTCTCAAGCCTATACGATATGATCACCAATGATGGAACCTCAACTCAACTCTTACTAAATCAAAGTATTTTAGTTCAATGAGACAAAGTACATCATTATTAGTGATTTCAAGCACCTAGATTTATATTTCCATCCCAATAGTTATGATGCTTAGAACCATAATGATAAAGTGTAGGTAAACTGTGAGTTCTTAATAAGCTTATAAAAGATTTTCTATGGTATGTTAAATTACGGAACATACTTGGTAAACTTACCCAGTGAGTGTGAAGTTTTGCTGCTTCTGTAGAGTTCAAGGGCTTGACTCTAGAGCACTCAAGATATAATATACATAACACAAGACATTCAAAAGTGTCGACAATATTTTCTAGGAAATTCTAAGAGGATAAGTCTCATGTGTGAGACATGTCTAGTTAAAAAAATTGGATTTGTGATTCAAAGTATTATACTACCATATATTATGTTTAACTTTGATGTGTTTTCACTAAGTGAAGATTCAAGTCCTAAAGATATCTTCATTTATGCATGAACATCAATGGATAATAAAGATTAGTTTTTCAAGGTTTTATTGAGTCAAATTATTTTGAAAATGGCGGAGGATTGTTGATGATTTTCAAAATAAACTTGGTTTTTAAATTTGGGATATATGAGAAAATCAAAGGAAAGAAGAAAAGAAAAGGAAAAATGAATTTTGGATTTTGAGAGTTGATACAATCAATTGTAAGCTTTATACAGTCGATTATATGAAGTATTCAGTCGACTGAATAGAAAAAATAAAATTCCTTGAACTCTCTATAACTTTTTTAGTCAACTGAAAACATGGTCCATTCGATTAGATGTTCGAAAATTTCAAATTTTCAGAACGTTTTATGACAGTTGAATGTGAAAAGAAGTGTTTTTTGTGAAGGTACACTTAGTATTCAATTTAATTCAGTTTTAAACTGAAACAAGGTGTCTCTAATGAAAAGACACACTCATTTCAACACTATGTAAGTGTGTTTAACTATCATAATTAACAATATACATATTACAATCAGATTTTCTGGATTTTCTCTCTTCTTCTTCTTCTTCTTCTCCTTTCAAAATACTGATTTACTTCATGTTTAGAAATATTGCAAATTTGCAAACATAAGTGTTATACATCCATAAACTCTTAGAAGTTGTTGTGGGTTATCCTTCACAACTGCAATATCTAGAATAACATCATAGCTTCATTGTATCTTAGAGGAAATTCGCCGATAACCTCTTGCACTATGAGAGGTGAATTAAACCTTAAATAAAGTGACCTGGACATGCCTTGAAGCCTCTCTCTCTCTCTCTCTCTCTCTCTCTCTCTCTCTCTCTCTCTCTCTCTCTCTCTCTGTCACTTATTTTGATAAACAACCTTCATTTTCAGTAATTTTTCCCCACCTGAATTCAACAGAAAATAGACTAAAATTTTTATAGAAAATAATTTAAAAGGCTCAAAAGGTAGAAACTCTTCTTGTAATGGTGTTGGTGAGGGATTTATATAGGACTAGATAGAATCAACTTGAGTTCAGGATGGAGGGTAGAGATGATTTATAGCCTTTTGGATGGTTGTGGGTGGTCAAAGATAGATATACAACCATAATCATTTTTTTTTTTGACAAAATTTGCGATATGTAACATATTATTGATCAGATGTCAAAGATACTGATCAGTGGGTCAAAACTCCCAATCAGCACTATTCACATTTTTCTTTTTTCTTTTTAGAAACCATCTTCTCTTAAGTCTATATTTTTGTTTATGGTATGGTTTTCTTCCAACATCAAAATTCAATTTAATTGTTCAGTGCACCTTAAATATATCAGGATCATAGTTTCATCGTTAGGCCTACACGTGATCTAGTTTAATATTTCAAACGAAATGAGTGTCTGCAGGCCCAAACAAAAATAACCTTCTGCCTAGTCATCAATCGGTGGGCTCACTAAGCTGATTGGTCCTTGGGACCCACTGATTGGTAGTCGTGTTGGAAAATTCAGAAAATCTACAAAACTTGATCTTCGCGATTTGGAAGATTAAATCTCTTGTTGTCGGTCTGAAAATATATATCTTGATCACCTATAGCCATCCAAAAGTCTGCAAATTATGTGTACCCTCCATTTTAATCTTGTTTTGATTCTCTAGAACCCTCTATAAACCCCTAATCTTCACCTTTTTAAATCACCTCTAAAGCTCTAACCTTGAGTCTTCGTAAACTTCTTCCATTTTCTCTATAGTTTTAGGTTACATTCTAGGTTTTGGATAGAAGTTCTGTAATAGATCAGCATCAAATACATCCACCCAATCACTAGCCAAAATACAATCTGTTCCATAATAAACTTCACACTCGAGATCAAAGGCAAGGCTCTAGAAGTTCATCCTCTCTTGAAAGGAAAGGTGATCTTTGATGGCATCAATCACATGTGTAATTCTGCGTTTTCACAAAGTTAGTTAGTTCTACTATTATTTCCTGTATTTTTAAGCATATATCATGATTTCAGTTTATAGCTTTCATCTTGAATTGATAAAATGAGGTTAATCATGCTATGTTGTTTCGAACCTTCATAGGATCCCATGTTCAAATATATGTGTACCACGTAGCGTAGAGTTTTCCTTCACATGTCATATAATATAGTTTCTAATATCAAATTCAAATGATTTCAAATTTTTTTTCTCATTATTCCATACTATAGTCGTGCAATTTAGATTAGGATCTCTATATGCAATCATATATCATTTTGTTCTCTGCCTAGATCACCTCATCAAAATCTAGTTGTTGTCCAAATCTCACAGTCTGCATTTTTTTTATAACATTCCATCTGAAGTTGCCCAATTTCTGATTGGGACCCTCTAGCCATAGATCGGTCTTATGTAGTAATGATCGGTGCCTAAGGCCATGGACTAAAATCAAGTAGAAACATTTTTCGTTCTTTGTTGATTTTGTTCAATTATGTTATATACTTCTTGTTTTTTATGCTCTCATACACTAACAAGTTTTCCTTTAACATTGTCCATCATACAATGTTGAGTCAATAGTCTTCCAATTGGTCATGATGTTTTGATATGATTTGTTTTTTGCTTATCTTTGTGATATAACTATTTTGCATGTGATCATATGGTAATGTATGAGTTAAATTAATTTATGTTAATAATTAAATATTTTTCTACTAACACAAGGGTTAGGTTTCGACCTAAGGCGAAATGGGTCCTATAATTCCTGATGTAGGGGAAAATTCCCCGACCAATGACATGACGACAAATGGCACTTTCATAAACAAGACAAAGTAACCTGTCAGAAAATTATGCATAACAAAAAGTAAGACAGTAACCTCGCACCAAAACTTTAATTCTACTAGGATACTCCAACCTATGGAAACCCTTATCCAATCAAGACACTCCAACATATAGAAACCCTAATCCTACTATGACACTCAGCATTAATTACTTTCCTAATTGGACTCTACTCCAAGACTATATAAAAGGGGCTCTCATTATCACAGGTACATAATTCATAATCATAGAATTCTCTTGCTCCATATATTCTATAGCCCTAAGATCAATAACTTAGGCATCGAAAAGTCCCCTCGAAGGCACAACCCCTTTAGTCCTCCAACGACTCCTTAGGGCTTCTTTTGTCTCTGTGCGCGTAGGTACCCCATCACATCCATTCGTTCACCTGACAGATTTTTAATATCAACAAATTGGCATCGTCCATTAGAAACATTAAAAGAACTCGTCTATTCTAGATGCTGCCCAAAAATACTTCCAAAAACACTGCAGCATTAACTGTTGCTACCGTCGCCACTGCTGGAAATACCACCACCACTCGGACTTCAACCAGTCACGGCCTATGCATTGGTTTTGAACTCCTAGCCATTCTTGAGTATGTTGTAACCAACCAAAATCCCAATGAGCCATTTGGTAAGTGGCCATGGAAGGATCAACAATCTCATTCAAACCATCTGGTTCAATAAAGCTAGGCAATCCCAAACGCCTTAGTCATATAAGGATAGTGCCTGGCTCTTACCTTATTGGTGGTTGACCTAGCCGCTCAACTCGGGGGGCAAGCCCTTCCCTCCCTACTTCACGCATCATAATAAAGCCCTCAGCCAATAAGGCACCAGAACACTAGCCACTATGCTCATACCTTTGATAATAAGTCTACCACAAGGAATTCTCATGCGAACCATGGACCAAAATTTGAAGGCTACTCTATCTCCAAGCACTATACTGACTTGGACAAGAACCAAGGAGAGATGGATAAGAAGATAGGTGAGGCCTTCCAGCATCGAGGGACCAATGTCTTTGATGAACTCGATTCCCAAGATCCTCATTTCACTCAGGAGATCTTGGATGCTAGTTATCAAAGCCTATAACGACATTGCTAACCCCGTGGATCATCTTCAACTCTACAAGACCCCAATGCTCTTGCATTGCCACCCAGACGTAGTCCTATGCAAGGCATTCCAATTAATGCTCGAAAAAGTTGCCAACACCTAGTACTACCGCCTGAAGCTTGAAAGCATCAGCTCCTTCAAAGAACTCAACCACGCCTTTGCCACACATTTTGTCAATAGTAAGGGGCCAAGAATGACATCCGAGAGTCTTTTCAACATCATTGAATGAAGAGGTGCGAAACTCCATGAATAAATTTTCTGCTTCAATACAGCTGTATAGGAAATTTGTGACTTTGATTCGAAGATCCATACTATCGTATTCAAGAATGGACTCAGGTCAAGAACTTTTAACTCTAAACTTTCCAAGCCCTAAGCCAAGGATATGAACAAGATCCTCACCCGAGTTGAGGATTTCATACTTGCAGGATTTGTTCTTTGCGAAGTATTTTCCAAATATGTTTCGAGTACAACAAGAGAGGAATTTTATTCATTTAAGGTAGAATACTTTAACCGTGGCTGAGTATGATAGTAGATTTATAGCCATGTTTAGGTTTTTACCTAAGTTAGTGAATACGAAAGAGAGAAAATGCAAGATATTTTTAAACGGGTTACACTATGAAATTCGAACCAAACTCTCTTACATGGGTATTGAGGACTTCGCTATAATGTTGGATAAAGTATTACAAATTAAGAAAGATTTTATGAAGTTTAGAGGTAGGAGGGATTAGCTAAAGAGGTCTAGATTTGAGGGACCCAGATGTGGTAGTAGTATGAGTGTGGAGGGTAGGAGACCACCCCAGATGGGGCTTTTTTGTCACAAAGAATTGTAATGCAGAGTTGAAGGCAAGCATGATCCGTTGCTTCTGTAACTTAGATTAATATTAGTGGGACCCCTAGATTTAAGAGACAAACTATAGGAACTAGAAGTTATGGTAAAGGAGTAAGTTTGACACCAAAGTGAAGTAATAACCTGATGTATGTTTAAGATACAAGAGTTTGTTTTAGATGTAATAAGACTGGGCATCTGTCTAGGAATTGCCCTACTCAGATATGCTTTGTATCTAGTGAGGGAGGACATAGGAGTGTAGATTTTCCAGTGGGGAAATCTGTTGAGATAAGTGCTGAAGGTGTTGGGAGAAAATGGGTGGAGAGAGATGGTGAATCAGGAAGTATACAGGGCAGAGGCATAGGTAGAGGATCAATAGCTTAGAGAAGACACAGTGGTCAGTTACAATCCAGAGAAAACAGAGTCTATGTGTTGACCCAACAGGATGCATAGGCCACTCCTGATGTTATTATAGGTATGGTATCTATTCTTGATAGACTTCTTAGATTATTGATTGATCCTGGTGCAATCCATTCTTTTGCATCTAGTGTCTGTATAAAATCTATTGATGCTAGTGTTAGTCCTTTGATGCATGCTGTTATTGTTGAGGTTCCTACTGGGGATAGGGTTATAATCTGAACAATTTATCGGGGTTATGTGATTAGCATGCTGATAGAGAATTTGAAGTTAATTTGTTGCCTTTAGATATGATAGATTTTGATTTTAATTCTGGGAACAAATTGGTTATCTGCATATCATGCTTAGGTAGATTGTTTTAGGAAGACTGTGGTGTTTAGAATACCAAGATAAGGAGTTTAATTTTCAAGAAGAACGCAAGATACTTGCCAACTATCTTATTTCTACCCTGACTGCTAATAGATGGTTGAAAAGGGGTTGTAAGAGGTATTTGGCATATGTGGTGGATTCTAACAAGTATCCCTCGTATGATAAGGCTTTTTACAATGATCACAAAATAGTTTATCTTTCTTATCCACTTGTGCAGTCTGCGGGGGGAGGGGGGAAAAAGAAGATGAAACCAGTGCTGAAGAGACATGAGACATAGGAAGAGGCACAGGAGGAAGCATTACACTCTATCGACTCTCCTCATTTTGAACATAGGAAAAGAGCTTTGAAATGGATGACAAAGGTTCTTTACCTAGAATCTGAACCCGAACATGGCCAAACTCAGGTCGTAACCCAACAATAAATTCAAACACCCTCTCTCGATCTAACTGTTTTATGATCTTTTGTGCATCTACAATGCACACCATATGAAATTCCTCATAGAGATCCAATTCATGCCATAATTTACGAAGCTGTTTGAAATAAGTAGAGACTAATAATTCCATTTGAGCCATGCCATGTATTTACTGCTTCAACTCAAATATCTTAGTAGAGTTTTCAACCTTAGAATAAATCTCAGAAATAGCATTTCAAATATCTTTAGAAGAGTCTAAGAACATGAGATTGCTAATAATATCAAGTTCCATGGCATTCAAAAACCACAACATGATCATGGAATTTTCAGATTCCCATTTCCCATATAATGGATCCTCTTCGACTGGTTTCTTAATGCTACCGGTAAGATATCCCATTTTTTCTTTTCCTTTAAGGAAAAGAGTAATTGACCATGACCAAGTAAGGTAGTTTTTTTCTTTGAATTTGATTGAAGTAATCTGTAGAGTGGGTGTGTCATTAGGGACAATGCCCAGGCCTAAACCCCCATTACCCGAACCCTGTGAGACTGAACTATCCTCTGACATTGGGATTAGCCTAAAAAAAAGCAGACTTCACAACAATAAATAAAAAAACAACTACATAAACCAGATTAACCACCAAAATAAGGGAAATAAAATTCAAATAAAGATCATATTAACCTTTGATGAAGCAATACATGCTGATGAACTGTGAAAATACCTAACAAAGATCCAATGAGCCACTCCAAAACCACAAGAACATGTAGAAATGGTAAAACAAACCTGATTAGTAGTAAAAGATTTTTTTGATGTGTTCCCTGAGGAGTTGTCGGGTGTACCTACCAACAGGGCGATTAAGTTTTCTATTGGGGTGGTTCCAAGATCAGCACCCATATCTATAGCACCTTATATAATGGCACCAGCTGACTTGAGAGAATTGAAAGTATAGCTTCAGGAATTTCTAGATAAACAATTTATTCGACCTAGTATGTCGCCTTGGGGAGCCCCTGAGCTGTTTGTTAAGAAGAAGGATTGAACGATGAAGTTATGTATTGATTATAGACATATGAATAAGATCACCACCAAGAATAAATATTCTTTACCTAGGATAGATGATTTATTAGAGCAGTTACAGGGGGCTAGGGTGTTTTCTAAGATAGATCTAATATAGGGTTGTTATCAGTTGAGGATAAAGGAGGGGGACGTGCTTAAGACTGCTTTTAGGACATGTTATGGCCATTATGAGTTCCTTGTGAGGAAATTTGGGTTAACTAATGCTCCTGCAACATTTATGGATCTAATGAATCAGTAATCCAAACCATCAATCCTTCATGAACCAAGCATATCATCCAACGCATCTAATGCGATGAAATGTGATGTGATGCAAGTTTATTTCTTTATTCATTTTAATGGATTTTCTTTATTCAATTCAAATTCATTGCCTTTAATTGGGCTAATCATATAGCAACCGGGACGTCTCCCCATATGCCAGTACATTTCTCAACAACATTTTCAATAATTTAACTCAAATTCATTATCGACCTCACCCATCACCCCCTCATTAGATGAATCTTTTCAGCCTTACTCATTAATCCCCCTTTCTTTAGACGAATCATCAAAAGAATCATGCAATATGAAATGCAATTATAGCTCAATAACTTTCAATTTTATAATTATTAAAGCAAAAAGTAGCACAACATTTGTACGTAAAGAATTATATTGACAAGTTTATACGAGCAAACACATATACATGTCTATATAAATATATAAATATATAAATAAATATATATATATATATATATATATATATATATACAGTCATTCTTATATTTTTATATGTAGTTCAATGTATAGTTTTAATTATCATAACCATTATATTCTTATGAGTCTTTAGATTATTATTTTTGTCATAAATTATCATGTTTACCAGGAGTAGGTGATACTCACCTTGAAAACCAAGCTTTACTCTTGAACCACTTCTTTACCTTTATAACATTCTTCAAGTACACCTAAAGAATACATCGTTATTTTTCTTCAAATTTTCACAAAAAGCTCCAAATCCAAGTACTATGAACTCAAACTCCACATTTCTTAACTTGCAAGAACAAGAAAAGATAAAAGAAGGAACTCTTACTTGAAATCTTTTCTCTTAGCTTCAACTAAAACACAAGAAAAATGAAGAAAGAGATAAATGGTTAGAAAATTCTAGTATAAGGGAGAGAGGGGCCAAAAGTGCTGGATTTTTAGTCTCTCTACCCTATTTATACTACACTAAGAAGAGAAAAAATACCTCATTAACCCTATCTTGAAAATTTATTACATTAACACCTAACTCCTTCCACTCTCACACAAGTTTTAAATTAATCCCAAGGTCCTTTCTTTTTCCAAAAAAGTTCCCTCACACAAGTCATTCCACTTCCTAATTACTAAGTACACAACATAGCAAAACATGACCTTTAATTTACTAAGCCAATAATTAAAATAAAAATCGAAAACATTAAAAGGAAAAAAAGGTTGGACCCTACACCAATCACAACGTATCGTCCCTCACTAGGCTAATCACATATCACACTACCTCTCATTTGGCTACATATCCTATTGTCCCTCACTGGGCCAATCCTAAATATGTTTCACTACCCTTCATGAGGCCACATAATTTTATAACACATTTCATATATTTTTATATAGTGTACTACCCTGGGGTTTTTCATCACACTTTTCATTTTATATGAGCATCTTCTCATATTCATGCCTTTTAATGGGAAATCATCTTAAACATGCCCCTAAATAGGCAATTGTTTATCACAATTCCAACCAAACCCTTTCTCATGAAAACATATAAAAAAAATTAATGAAAATTCAACTTTTCTCATTTTTCACAAATTCATTGCTCAAGCAAGACCTAATAAGTAAATCTTGAATTTTCATCATAGTGTAAAAATAGATTTGTTAAATTATTCATACTCAACATACACATATATTTAATATATATTAAAAATTCAAAAAATATAGGAGGAATATTAACTATAAGATACATGTAGAGAACCACTCACCTCGACAACTCACAGAAGTTATACTCTGAAAGCTGCGGTGCTAGTCCCCTTCTCTGTCCCAAGTACTAAATGCGACAGCCATTATAAATAATAACTAATATTACTTCTAATGAATTCCATGATACATGAATGCTATGATACATGAATGCATGTGTGCAGCAATCTAAATTTTAAAACACCTTAACCCACAAATTTTATTAATAAGATAAATAGTAAGAAAAATGCAAACTCAAGGAATCCCTTTATAATTCTAATCTTACTGCTAAGGTTCAATACTTATTTAAAAGAGTATGTAATTATGGATTTCCCAAGTTAAATGGCTCTCTAACCTTTTTTTTTCTTTTTTATTCTTTCATATAAATTTCATCTAAATTTTTACAAAAATTTCAATGAAGTTTCCTCGGTTAATTGGACATTTCCCAGTTTTCATATAATCTTGTAAATTGAAAATATCAACCTATATTATATAGTCATTAGATAATTTAGAGCTACTATTCCCCATAAGATCTTACATTTGTTGGGATTTGTTATCAGAACTTTTAACTAATAAATAAGAAAAATGGTTAATTATTAGATTCTTTTGTATATATTGAATTGTTTTAAGGTGTAAAATAAATTTCATTAAATAAATCGCTAACAACTTTTAAAGAAATAAAAAAAATTTTATTACCTTGTTGAGGTTTTTTTAATGAAAAATTATACGTAGAAAAGAGATTTCTTCCATCTCAAAACCATCCCACACATTTCCATAACCATTAATAGCCTTCAACAAAAAAAAAAAAAAGAAAGAAAATCTTTTGAAATACTGCTTTTTTTAGTTAGCAATATTGATCCTTTCTTTTCTGTACTCTTCTCTACTATAAATAAAGTTAGTAAAATGGTTCATTTCAATAATCATATATGGCCTAGTAAGCTTACTCTACTGCGTGTACATTTTTCTCATGGGCTCTATCAGTTTATCCTCTTGATACTCTTGGTAATGTAATTTCATTCATAATATGAAGTAATTTCCCTTATGTTATCTAAATGATTGTAGTCATTAATAACTTTTCTAATACTTATGGTATAACAGTTGTATCTGTGAATTTTTTAATTAGTGTAAAGTGGAATGATTAGTCTTTTAACTATGAGGAAAAAGTACCCTAAACTAACTTTGAAATCCCTTTAGAGCTAGGGTGTTCATTTTGCCTCATTGAAAGAATATAATTCCTTATCATATAATAACTTGTTATATCTTTTTGTTTATTTGAATGTTGATTGTAAGAGAGGCACTCGATGAAATTTGAAAGCGTTTTATACAAGGGAAAGTCAGATTACCAAGAGTTTCTAGTTTTTGAGGTTTGGAATTATCATATCTACTTTCTTTTCTCTAGTTTAGTCTTCTATGTGTGTATGTGTATCTTATAGTATAAACCTTTTTATATGAGTTATTTTGATGACTTTTGTATGCTGTTGGCATGATACAGAAAAGGTCTTCTTCTAGATGTAAGTATAAAATTACTTGCATGATTATTCAACTTTGTAACTAAGAATAATATTTTTAATCTCTGGTTTAGGCCTGATTCGTGAGGCTTTGTTGATTTGATTATCTTGATCCTTGAAAAATGCTTGACAAATATTGAAATATATTGATCATCTGAAGATTGTTTTGGTGGATTTGGAATACAATTGGAAAATGTCTACTTGAGTGGCTATTGGATTGAATTTGATTTAGGCTTTAATTCTCGAGAGTTTAATTTTCTGCTTAAAAAAATTAATTTGACTAGCTAATGAGGAAATACTTGGATTTTTTTTTTAATTTGAGATATGACATATAGTAAACATTCATTTTGTATGTTTTTTCCTGTTGGATTAATCTCTTCAATCAGATTCTGTAGTACCATGTTTTGGTTTATTGGATAAAATTAATCTTTGTTATGTATTAAGCCTCTTATTTAGTAGAAATTGAAGGATTGTTATGAGCTTGCTTTGAAACTATGTGATGAAATTGATACCATTTTTTTTATATTTTTTTAGTTAATGAGTTTGATATATACAAGATGTACGACAATTATAATGTGATTGAGTCTCTGTTACTCGTTTGAATTCAAGACCTGCTACTAGATTTTTTCTTGATGACTAGTCGTCAATTTTGAAATAAATTATAGATTTATGTTTCTTGAATTGATTCATTAGAATTCAAAAATTCAATTATATAACACTGCTCCATGATGTTACTCTTGTTTATTTTTCATGAATTCATTTACCCTTCTTATACATTGTTGGAAATCACCTTGACAAGATGCCCAGGTGGTGATCTTCCAAACACCCAAGTCTAGAATGACTTGTAAAGATTTGGAATCGAAAACAGGAATGGAAATCAAAGAAAGAAAGAAGACAAGCGATTTGTTATTGAGGTTCGGCAATAGCCTACGTCCCCGTGAGTTCCTCTGAACTCTCTGCACTAAATCAATGGTTCTTTACAATCCAGTAACCCTCTTTAAGAAACGTCAGGTTCTTGAAGAAACCAAGAAGAGAAGAAAGAAGATGATAAAACTATTACAATGCTCTCTATCTAATCAATACTCCTCTCTCTTTACAACCAGCCTCACTACAATGAGTCCCTCTTATGTTTTGTGTCTTTGCACTCTCACACAATTCTATCTTGTATGTCTGTCACTCTTTTACAATTGATCTCAAATTATATCACAATGTTAATGAGAATAAAGCTAGGTGACCCTTTATATAGTGCACCAACTTCTTCTCCAATCTTGAGAGTCAATCTCCACCCTTAGATCTTGATGACCACTCAACCATGGCCCTCCATCAATCCTAAGTGATGCTGTGCATTTTAACCTTGCACCCATGCACTTAACAAGAGGCTGAATCAAGTGGAATATGTGTGCCTCAGTGTGCCTAGCGCCTAGGCACTGAACAGGGCATGCTGCGGCGCCAGGCAAAACACCCTTTTCACTACTTTCTGGGTACCGCGGCCTTGGGTAGGGGGCGTCGTGGCCTTAGCCTTCCTCCAGCATCCTCACTTGCTGGGCATCGTGGCCTAGGATGAGCAGGGCTACGGTGCACACTGAAGCTAGACCTCCTGATGCTGTGTGCACTTCATTGTCTTGCTGAATAGAGGTGTGCACACACACCCAAAGTGATGCGCACACTTGTGTGCACTCCTTTAACATGCTGAAAGTCATTATTCCATCTCTTATGTAAACCTTAGACAAATATCAACAATCTCTACCTTTGTCTAAGTGTTTAAACCTAAACCATTGTGCAGAGAACTTCCGGATCCAAACTCATCTTGAGTCATCATATTAACCGACTCCAATCCTAAGTAGTCTAAGGCAATGATTGAACTTACTTAGAGGTAGAACCTTGGTGCCTAAATCTGCAGGATTTTCTTTCATGGCTACCTTGTCCACATGAATGCATCCTTCTGTAACATTTTCCCGAATGAAATGATACCGAACATCAATGTGCTTTGTCCTCTCATGGAACTCCGGATTCTTACATAAGTGCAATGCACTTTGGCTATCTGAATACACCACCACCTGCTCTTCCAGGACCTTCAACTCTTCTAACAACCCTTTGCACCACATAGCCTCCTTAATGGCTTTCGTAGCCACTATGTACTCAGCCTCGGTTGTTGAGAGTGCTACCATAGGCTGCAACTGAGCCTTCCAACTTACACAACATCCGTTTAAGTTGAAGAAGTAGGAGGTAACTGATAAGTGCTTAAATAGTCATATTTAAGCCCCTTAATTTACATTTGTTAGACTCTTTACTTATCTATTTTAGTAGATTATACTTCACTTTTGTGTTTTGTGTGTTTTTCACAGGTCTTGGACAAAAAGATAACAAAATGGAGCTTTTAGAAGCAAAAAGTGAAGTTCTACCCTCCAGCAAGGTGCGCTTGAGTGCGCCCCCCTTGAGATCGAGCGCACATATGCGATCGAGCGCATCCTGCATACCCTCGAGCATAATTACTCTGGAGGTAGCATAGCCAGAATTAGAAAGATGTCTTCCAACTCCAAAATGGAATTAGGGTTTTGTGACGCCATGAAGACCCTATAAGTAGCCTTGTAAAAACACATAACACACACATGTTGTTCTAGACTCGAAGTAGAGAGCTTAGGAGAAGAATTGACGACTCATCTCCTGAGTCCTCTTTAGTTTTAGTTTTCTGTTTTTATGTTTAGCATGTTTACTTTACTTTGCATGTGTAACTAAACTCCTATAGGGCTTGATTGAAGTCCTAGTTATGCTTTACCACACATTTTTTCATTGACTATCTTTGCTATAGCCTTGTTAGAGTATTTAACTTGATTAATACCTATTTATATTTACATTCCTCATATGTATGTGCCTGATCAACGTATGCATGTGGTATGAATAGGTTAGTTGAATCAATTTGGATGACCGAGTCCTGGGTTCGACATTAGTAGCAAGGGATATCCGCATAGGATTCCCAGGTTAATCAACATGGAAAATCGGGAGTGGACCAAGCCCTAGGTCCCGTGTGGTTGCCGATCTCCACAACCCTCATGCTTTCTTAAGGAACAACTCAGTATACACCCTTACTGAATCCTTTAAAGAGAGAAAAGAGTTAGAGTATACACCATGCCTAACTCGTTGCATAGAGAGATCAATAGCCTAAGGTGTGGGTCAAGCCCTTAGGTTGGCAACCATTAGATATTCATGATGAGGGTAGACCATTGAAACCTTAGTAAGTGAAAAAGTATAATTAGTGGTGGATATCATAGCCCTATGTTCTCATTATTGTTATTCGTTCACTATCAACTGTTATTTCTCTTTTAACTTAAAGAAATTAGCTCTAGATAGAAATTCACCAATCCCTATGGAAGTGATCTCGCACTTGCACACTATGCTACCATAGACCTTGTGCACTTGCAAGTAAAACTAGAATGATTATTTGCCTAATTATTTAAGTAAATAAATGTCTAACAAGTTTTTGGCGCCGTTGCCAGGGATTGCGCTAAATTTCTTTTAGAATTAAATTCTCATTCAATTACCATTATTTCTTATTTGTTTTTATTATATAATTTTTTTCATTATACTAAAAACCCTCATCAATTCCTTTTTCTCTGTTTTAGGCACCCTAGGAAGCTTTCTGTGCCACTTCTGATCGAGCGCACTCCTTTGTGCGATCGAGCGCAATTAAGGCAGGGAGTCATCCGAGTAGCAATGTTTGACTGCTGCACTCACATACCATCCATCGATTCATGCACGGACATCGGTCCAAGAATCCAACATTCCTTCCCTTTGATCCCGAGCTTGAGAGGTCAATCCGACAAAGGTTTAGGGATAGTCCGGAAGAAGTAGAAGAAGGGAGTGAGGAAGAGACACCACTAATGGTAGAACAAATGGCTGAACATCAACCACCTGAGCGGAGGCCGATGAAGCAGTCCTTCATCCCGCAGAACCTCGAACGACCTTCGTGCATTGCATATCAACCTGAGGCGGAAGGAAACTATTACATATCTCTGCAGATACTCAGTGTACTAACTCACTTTACAGGTACACCTAGTGAGGATCCACATTTGCACCTTCGAGAGTTCTTCGACCTCTGCAAATTCCAGCACATCTGAGGCCTAGACCAAGAAGGAATAAGGTTAATTCTTTTCCCTTTTTCCTTGAAAGACAATGCTAAATTATGGTATAATTCTTTGCCTGCAGTTTCCATCCACACTTGGGAGGAGTTGGCGAGCAAATTTCTAAAGAAGTTCTTCCCAGCCCAGAAGACAAGGAAAATAAGGAAAGAAATACAATCCTTCGAACAAAAAGATGGAGATCTGTTCTTCGAGGCCTGGGGACACTTCAACGAGCTACTACTCAAGTGCCCACACCACAACCTACCCCAAGACAAACTGGTACAAGCCTTTTATAAAGGTTTAAGTGATTCTAACAAAAATATTGTTGATTCAGGTTGTGGAGGAGTGCTGATAGAAAAGAGTAACGAAGAGGCAATGGAACTGTTAGAAACCCTAAATGAGCATACGCTGCAGTTCTCCTCTCGAGGTAGACACATAACCAAAAATAAGGGTACGTATGAGGTAAGCTTAAATGGAGGATCATCTCCTTAAATGGCTGCCATGGAAAAGAAAATTGACCTATTAGTGAAAGCCATGGCCGCTCAAAACACCTCAGCTAACCCATTAGCCGCACCACTACAGGTATGTGCCATTTGCTCACAGTTTGATCATGATACTAATACTTGTCCTTTATATTCATCTGCAGATCATGAGCAAGCCAACTTTGTGGGTCCTAACAATTATCTACCAAAGAACAACTCCTATGCCAACACATATAACCCTGGATGGCGGAATCACCCGAACTTCTCGTGGAGTAACAACCAAAACAATCAAGGGCAGCAAAGAAGTTTCCAACCAGCAGCCCAATCAGCTCCTAAACCAAAGAAGAATGACCTTGAAATTCTTGTGAGGCAACTAGTGACTCAGCAACAACAAATCCTGAATAAGCATGAACAATTCATGGAAGAGTCAAGGCAATTTCAAACTGAAATGAGGCAAATCACTGCCAAGCACGATCAAGCCATTCAAGGGATAAAAGTACAAATAGGACAGTTGGCCAAGGAATTGAGTAGCAGAAAGCAAGGAAAACTCCCAGCCCAGCCATTACCTAATCCAAGAGGCCACCAACAGCTGAATGCCAAAACTACCTTAAGAAGTGGAAAGGTCATCGGCACCCACGAGCCTACACAAGCGTCTCTAGATCAAACCGCTACATCTAAGGTAAAAGAGATAGAAAAGGTAAATACACCTCCACCCTTCCCTCAAAGGTTAGTAAAACCTAAAAAGGAAACTAAAATGATTGAGATAATTGAAACCTTGAAAAAAGTATAAATAAATATTCCTTTAATAGAGGCAACAAAACAACTACCTGCTTATGCTAAGTTTTTAAACGATTGTTGCACTAACAAACAGAAGTTTCAAGAGCATGAGACAGTAGCCTTGACCAAAGAGGTGAGTGGTGTATTACTGAGAAAGGTGATTATGCCCAAAACATAACACAGTAGTTGTAGTACAGTTTTGGGGTGTCGGTTCCACAGGGAAACAAGTTAATTACAAAAGAAGGTGTAAATTTGAACACAAACGATAAAAGATTGATTGAAAGAATCTGATTTGTTGATTTTATGAAAATTGTGTGAATGATTGAATAATATAAATAAGAAACGACAAGGTTCCAAAAATCCTCCCTAGGTTCGTTGCTCTAATCCTAACTTGATTAGGTTGTTTTTATCTCGATTGCAAGTTTCACATCCCAAACAGGCAATCAGAAAATATTCAATTAAAGCGCATTTATAAATCCTAATGTAATTGTTATGAAATATTCTTTTACTTTCAAGCACACATGACCTAACTTATAAATTATCAAGAGACGACGATATATCTAAATGACAATACCGTAGAAAATGGACAAATCTATAAAAGAGATCTACCGGACTCAACCACACCCAAATAGGTACACATAAGAAAAGTATGACTGAACTTATATGGAAAAGAAGCATGAAGCATGCAATCACCGGAGTAATAATAAATCTACTAATTAAATTAAGAATAAAATATAA
Organism: Bretschneidera sinensis; assembly: GCA_023935145.1. NCBI lineage: Eukaryota > Viridiplantae > Streptophyta > Magnoliopsida > Brassicales > Akaniaceae > Bretschneidera > Bretschneidera sinensis. The sequence goes on along the minus strand of CM043699.1, from coordinate 61,477,812 downwards.
CAATGTTTAACCAAAATAATTCCACTACAACCTAATCAAATAAGGAAAAATAAGAACAACTACACCTAGGGATTCATCCCTTCGCCTTGCTCGGAGAGACTAACCGGCCATGGGGCTCATGGTTCCTTGAGTTGCCTCCAGCCTCTCAATGATCATCCTCAGCTTGCCCTCCAAATTTATGCTTTCGGATTCCTCCTAAGGGCCCATTGGATTGCTCCTAAAGGCCTTCTAGAGTCACTCTCTGATGATTTCAGAGAGCTCCGATTTATTGATTGATGCTTAAAGCTGAAGTGAAGGGGGTCTTATATAGGCCAGCTCTCGGAATGCTATATGTTTTCTGACTGATGTGGGATACTGCCCAAGTGCGCTCGATCGCAGCTTTAGTGCACTCGATCGCATGTGCACTCGATCGCAGATTGGTGCGCTCGATCGTAGTTGCGCTGCAGAGTACTTCTTGGTCGATGTGGGATGTGCACTCGATCGCACTGCTTGTGCGCTCGATCGCATGTGCACTGTAGAGTACTTGGTCGATGTGGAATATGCGCTCAATCGCACTGCTTGTGAGCTCGATCACAATACTGGCAGTAGTCCATCTTGTCCTTCTAGAAGCATGGGATCTTGGCCTTTTAAGCAACGATCGTTTCTTTTTCTCTTTTAAACTCAAAGTACCTGAAAATTGCACTGAAATAAGTCAGTGGTCCAATAATATTACTTTAGAGTTATTAACACATAAAAGTGCAATAAAGACCGAGATCAATCCTAAAATGCTAACAATTAACCACTGTTGAGAAGCATTTTATGACTCTCATCATAACCCCCAACTAGCTTATTGCTAGTCCCTAGCAATTCAAGCGAAAATAAGAGATGAATTCTATGGTGGGAGTTAAAAACAAAGTAAAGCAATGCTAGCGTTGAACCAAGAATAATTCACATTTTGTCTCAAAAATTGTACATAACACAAGGCACAAAGAATCATTAAATTTCACCTAAATCCAAAAGTAATCTAAACATTAATATTAAAATCATTATTGACTCTTACATTCCATCTTACCACAATCCATTAATCCAAACACCCGAATGATTTTATGCATAACATTCATGAATACAAGTCTTGGTCTCTAAAAACATAATAAATAGTGTGACGTCAATCACAAAAACAAACTCCATATGTTTACATTTCAAACCACGCTCCACTATTATAGAAAAATCACACTACATTGGATCAAAAGGTCTTTAATAAGCTTGTAACGTTAGGCTAAGGTAAAAGCTAGGGAAGAATGGGAAGGATTCACAAGTAAAAGAACTCAATCTCTTAGCTTTAAACACACTCACTTTAAGCACTTGATAACCTTTACTTCAACACCCAACTCTTTCAACCATTTTTCGAGCATTTCTTTCAACAAATCACCATTTTTTCTTTTCTTTTTCTTTCTTTTCCATATTTCATTTTTTTTTATTTATTTTGGCACATAACCATTCACCTTCTTTTCCAATTTTTTTTCTTTTCTCTTCCACAACCCCCAGCTTATCTCCTTTAATGTACTTGGGTTGCGGTAGTGATATTTTTTCATATTTCCACCTTTACTCTTTTTAAATGCTTCTCAAAACATGTGTATAACTAAGTTCTTTTAAAAGAAAGGTAAGGATAAAAATATTTTTAGGCTCATAAAGGTAAGTAAATAGTTTATCGAAAGAAACAAGGCTTAATTTTTCTTTTCAAGAAAAAGGCTTAAATAGGTGACTAGTGATAAATATAGCAATGGTAGGTTTGAAAGGCTCAAACGGTTCAAAAATGGCCTATATCATATCCTAAGTAGTGTGCGTTCTTGGAATTCGTCTCAAGTGATTATCAAGTAAGTTCTAGAGCTTGTCAAGATCACAAAAGTATTCATAAAACAATCACACATAAAATTTCTCCAGATATTATAGACTAATCATACAATCTTACCACAAACTAGAGTCTCAAACCAAATGAAGATTGATATTTAAATTAATTTCAAACCAAAACAAAATTTAGCTCCTTCTAAATGCTATCTGCTATCTCAATTAAGTTTATATCATCGACATGTGAATTGACTCTAAGACTGACACCAATCATGCTGAAAACAAACAAAAATGACACCAAGTAGTTCAATGATATGCAATAAGAAATGTATATCTTCCACCCCCAACTTAAGATAAGCATTGTCCTCAATGAAAAAGCAAAAGTTAAGGAAACTCTCTTTTTAACCAACAGTGCGTGGAGTTGGAAGTTGTGCACGATCATTTGTACTGCTTCGTTTATTTGTCCCTGAAAAATAAATACTAAAGTAAAACTGGAAAACAACAAAATAATAATAATAAACAAGAAAAAGAAATATGAAAAACAATAAAAGTAAAAGGATATGTTATAGGTTGCCTCCCATGAGCGCTAAGTTTTACGTCTTCAGCCAGACGCTCCTATTTCCTCCTAAAAAGACATAGGTTGAATGCACCCGCCACTGTTTCATTGCCAAATTCAGTGCTTCTATGCTTGGGAGGGGCCTCAAGGATGCCATCAGTAACATCCACAAATTTTGGCTCAATATGTGCTCTCGTGAAGCCATGGGTGGGGGTGGACTCCAATTGATTAAGATGCTGGACCTTTTCCATGAATGAGTCCATCGTGTATGCTTGGTGGCTTTCGTCCACATCCTCTGATTTCTTCATTGTTGGGATGTGTAAGGACTTACCACTTACTGTCTTAATGGCATTCACCTCCTTCAAATTCTGTTGCGCCAAGTGCTGACCATGGGATGTGGACTGAGCTTGAGTAGGGAACTTACCTCGCTCAGTCACACTCAAGTAGCTCATCAACTTGGACATTTGGCTCTTTATCTCCTTATGTTCTTCAACAACCTGCACAATTAACGATTCAAGTCTTTAATTAGTCTTACCCTGTGCCTTAATAAAAGCATGTAAAGTGTCTTCTAAAGAACTCCTAGAAGACACAGGTGCATGATATGGTGCAGAATATGAGCTAGGAGGTTGTGCAAGCTGCTGATTTTTAGATTTCCAGCTGAAGGTGGGGTTATCGCACTATCCCAAATTATAGGTATTAAAGAAGGGTGTAAAAGTCTTCGTGTACATGCCTAAGGCATTATATTGTTCCTTATACATCCCTCTCATATCAGCAAATGTGGGACACTCTTGGGTGAGATGGTCTACCCCGCCACACACAAATCATGGTTCAAAATATTTTGCATGATTGACCACATGTGTTGGCTTTAAGCTTTTAGTCTTTAATGCCTCTAGTTCCCTAGTGAGCATCTTGACCTTGGCCTTAAGGTTATCCTCTTCCCTAAGATGGTAAATTCCACCACCATTTGGGTTCCCTATAGGTCGTGACCTATTTGTGCTTTCAGTAGCACTAGGCCCAGTCCAAGTGTGAGCTTTTTCAGTAAGCTCATTGAGATACTCTATAGCCTCATCAGGATCTTTCTCCAAGAACCCACCATTACACATCATCTCTACGAATTGGTGCTCTCTATATGTAAGTTCCTCATAAAAATAGCTCACCAAGCGCCAACTCTCATACCCATGGTGAGGGCACATACTCAACAACTCCTTAAATCTTTCCCAAGACTGATATAAGGTCTCGCTGTCTTTTTTGTGTAAAGGTGGAGATTTTCCTTTTTAAAGCATTGGTCTTATGTTGGGGAAAATATTTGTTAAAGAAAGCCTGAGTCATCTCAGTCCACGACCCAATAGATCGTGGTCTTAGTGAGTATAGCCAACTCTTAGCTTCATCCTTCAAAGCGAAAGGAAAGAACTTAAGCCTCACAATGTCATCGGTTTCGTCTTGACTATGAAAAGTCGCGACTACTTCCTCAAACTCTCTAATGTGCACATATGGGTTTTCATTATCCAAGCCATGAAATGTAGGGAGTAATTGAATCATCCCTGGTTTAAGATCTAATTGGCGAGTATTGGCTGGAAACATGATGCATGCTGGTGTGGCTATGCTTGTAGGGTGGAGGTAATCCTAAAGTGTCCTAGCAACATTCTCATTATGGTTATCGGCCATGTTAATAGAATCCTCTAAATTCTCACTTGGGTTTCCACTATTGGTTGATCTAGGCGAGGTTTCACTATCAGACTCGGAATGAGAGGGTAATACTAGTTCGGGTACTCTAATGAATCTACCTCGCAAATCTCTCGGTCTAAGCAAACACCAAATGAATCAGAGGGGAAATAAATAAAACAAAATAAATAAATAAATAAATAAAATTAATGCAGCAAGCTAAAAGAGGGAACGAAATTACCGCCTTTACAAACTGCTGAAAAGAAAAACTATTTACAGTTCTTCTACCATCATGTCAAAAGTTGACAATCTTCCTTGTACTTAAGTGCATTTCCCCAGCAACGGTGCCAAAATTTGATTACGCCCAAAACATAACGTGGTAGTTGTAGTACAGTTTTGGGGTGTTGATTCCACAGGGAAACAAGTTAATTACAAAAGAAGGTGTAAATTTGAATACAAACGATAAAAGATTGATTGAAAGAATCTGATTTGTTGATTTTATGAAAATTGTGTGAATGATTGAATAATATAAATAAGAAACGACAAGGTTCCAGAAATCCTCCCTAGGTTCGTTGCTCTAATCCTAACTTGATTCAGTTTTTTTTATCTCGATTACAAGTTTCACATCCCAAACAGGCAATCGAAAAATATTCAATTAAAACACATTTATAAATCCTAATGTAATTGTTATGAAATATTCTTTTACTTTCAAGAACATATGACCTAACTTATAAATTATCAAGAGACGACGATATATCTAAATGAAAATACCGCAGCAATGGACAAATCTATAAAAGAGATCTACCAGACTCAACCACACCCAAACATGTACACATAAGAAAAGCATGACTGAATTTATATGGAAAAGAAGGATGCAATCACTGGAGTAATAATAAATCTACTAATTAAATTAAGAATAAAACATAACAATGTTTAACGAAAATAATTCCACTACAGCCGAATCAAATAAGGAAAAATAAGAAGAACTACACCTAAAGATTCATCCCTTCGCTTTGCTTGGAGAGACTAGCCGGCCATGGGGCTCATGCTTCCTTGAGTTGCCTCCGGCCTCTCAATGATCATCCTCAGCTTGCCCTCCAAATTTATACTTTCAGATTCCTCCTAAGGGCCCTTTGGATTGCTCCTAAAGGCCCTCTAGAGTCACTCTCTGATGATTTCAGAGAGCTCCGATTTATTGATTGATGCTTAAAGCTGAAGTGGAGGGGGTCTTATATAGGCAAGCTCCCATAATACTATGTGTTTTCTGACCGATGTGGGATACTACCTGAGTGCGCTCGATCGCATGTGCACTCGATCGCAGATTGGTGCGCTCGATCGTAGTTGCGCTGTAGAGTACTTCTTGGTCGATGTGGGATGTGCGCTCGATCGCATGTGTGCTGCAGAGTACTTGGTCGATGTGGGATGTGCGCTCGATTGCACTGGTTGTGCGCTCAATCGCAATACAGGTAGTAATCCATCTTGTCCTTCCAGAAGCATGGGATCTTGGCCTTTTAAGCAACGATCGTTTCTTTTTCTCTTTTGAACTCAAAGTACTTGAAAATTGCACTGAAATAAGTCAGTGGTCCAATAATTTTACTTTAGAGTTATTAACACATAAAAGCCCGATAAAGCCCGAGATCAATCCTAAAATGCTAACAATTAACCACTGTTGAGAAGCATTTTATGACTTTCATCAAAATTTACCACCTAAATTAAAAGATTCGAGTAGTTTCACTATTCCTTGTAGGCTAGGTGACCAACTCTTTGAACATGCATTATTGGATCTAGGAGCAAGTGTCAATTTACTACCTTACAATGTATTTGAGACACTAGGTTTGGGAGAACACTAACCAACCTCCATCACATTACAATTGGCTGACAGAAGCATCAAACGTCTAAGAGGTATCCTCGAGGATGTTTTGGTAAGAGTAGGAAACTTTATTTTACCTGTTGATTTTATTGTATTAGACATGGAGGAGTGCCATAGGCCTGTACCACTCCCCATCATTTTAGGGAGACCAATTATAATCATTGCTGACATAACCATTAATGTAAAAAGAGGCATTGTCACAATGAGAGTAAATGATGAAGAGGTAGAATTTAAAATTTTTAATACACTAGACTCCACGAGTACTAACGATGAGTGTCATAATGTGAGTTTCATGTAAGAAATTAATAAGAAAGTGTCCAAGGACCATTTCACTGTTCCATTGAAGACCATCCATGATGACATAGGATTGGTAGTTGGGCCAGAAGATAATGTGATTAAAGATGTCCACGGAGTTGTGCACACCATCAAGAGCATACCTAAACCTTTAAGTAAGTATAATCCTCAAGTTAAAAATAATGTACTTACTAATATTGCCCCTCCTTGTTTTATCTACCAGGTACCTAATTTGGAGACAGAGCAGTTATCAACAGACTTAGAACCACCTGATGGGGGCCCTAATTGCCTCCTTAAAGAGACGTAGCCTTAAAAGCAACCATAGAGAGCACATGAGAAAATTCACTCGCTCAACATATAGCTCAAGTGCCTCTATCAAGGTTAGTGGTACTGAGGCCACTACAAATCGGTATGACTGTATCGTTCCCATTTACTTTAATTAAATTCTTTCTATAACCCCTTTTTTCTATTTCGGTCTTGTGATCGAGCGCACACCATATACGCTTGAGTGCCACCTCACCCTGCACTGCTCACGAGTGCATCACACTAAGCACTTGCGCATCATGCGATCAAGCACATGTCACAAATGCGCTCGAGTGCAATCGGGGCAAAGAGGGCATGTGCAGATTATAAAAAGTTTTCCCTTTTCCCCTCATTTATGCTCTAGCGCACAACACACTCTCAAAAATCGCACTCTGCCTCCCCTTGCCCTAAATTTTGCCTGGTAACTAACCTAAATCCTCATCCGCCACTCCACACCACCACTACCTCACCACATCACCAAACCCACCACTAGACCTAGCCACTCTATTCCACCTTTGCACACACGCGACCTTCCCACACACACAAGGTACAACATGTTTTTGTTTTGTCCTTTTTATTACTTACACACACTGTTATAATCTTTAGTTCACATTTACATAATCTATATATGATATTCGTGTGTATTGATTGGATAGTTTTCCATTTTACAGGAGGTTTTGGGTCAAGGGTGTATGCATTTTACAGCTTCAGGTTTTTGGTGCACATAAGGTGTTCGATATATTACCTGACCGAGTGCGATCAACTGTTTGGTAGTCACGATCGAGCGTACTTCAACTGTGTGATTGAGCGCACCAGCAACTGCGCACGAGCGCGATTACACCAGAAGCACCACTACATTATCCATAACACCTAGCTTCCACTTCTCGTGCTTCAAGTAGTCGCCAGCAGGCATCCCGACCAAGTTTAAAATAGCGTGAAATACTGTTCGAGACAACATTTAATGTAGAAGAGGACTTCAAGACTTTGGATGTCACAAGATGGGTGGTCCAAGAATTCAAGAATCGGGGTCTCAAGTGGCTATTCAAGCCAGTCTGCTCGACGACATACACTCGGTTTGTAATCAGTTCGCACTAGGCCAAAAATCTTATCTTCCTCAGTCCAGGGCAGATTCCTAGAGCTGACCACCACTGACATAGCCAGCTCTTTGCACTGCTGCGATGAGTCCCCACCAGAGGACAGCCACATAGAGGAACAGCCTGACTCGTTCCCTCTCCCACACATAGTTGAGGACATGTGTGCAGGGCAGTATGCTGACCGCCACAACAATGCGGGGATCCGGTCGAGGTTGCCTCCCCGCCTATGGTTCGTCGATTCAGTCCTGCAGCGTAATGTGTGTCATTTGGGGCACAATACACAGAGGCTAGATCAGTTTCTGCAAGCTATATACACTTTCTACCGACGTTATTGGTACTCCATCCCAGCAGTCATATGGAGTCAGATACATAAGTTCTGGGATGGAGTGCATAACCGGTAGATGACCACGGCTAATGCTTGGGGCCTTCCTTTCCCTTTTTTGCTCAGTCATATCTTTAAGAAGAAGGGGATTCGAGGATCCTCTATAGATATCCTAGTTACTAACCATCCCGTCTTTGGGAAAGCAAAGTGGAGCCTCAGCCAGTCGCACATGCCTTGAGGACCCCGGGCACAGATACTGGCCGTCGAACCTATTACGGATGATCTGATGGAGGCCGAGCATCCACCGTTGAGCCCTTCATGGGAGGAGGATCAGACAGACATGGGATCCATGGAGTATCAGCACCTCCTAGATGAGCTATCCTCCTTCCATTGTGAGCTGTCCGACATTTGTCGGGAGGATCGTGAGGCAGCCTGTCTGATCCATCAGTGGATTGATGGGTTAGAGGCACAGTTCACACGACAAGAGGCCATGCTACAGTCCATCCTTGACTGCCTATCTCCTGCACCCACTAATGATCAGCAGTGAGGAGATACCCGTCTGGCTGAAGATGTTAAACTTAGCGCTCATGGGAGGCACCCCAGACATATCCTTTTTTATTTTGTACTTTTCTTTTATAGTCATATTTTCATATCTATTGTTTTGTTTTCCGGAACAATGTTTGTTTTCCTTTGTCAGGTACTTAGTGCGTGCATCCAGTTCAAGTTTGGGGGCGTGTACAAGCAAGCAAGCAACCTATTTCTCCATCTCCCAGGTTAGATCTTTCCATACCACACACATTGGGGACAATGTGCATTCTAAGTTTGGGGGTGGTGGGAGATACTAGATACTATCGCACATGCACTTGGAACACATGCACACACTAAGTCCCAGTTTTTTTTTTTAGTAGTATAAATGCATGTTCTTTTGGTAAACAAAAATTTTGGTTGATTTAAAAATTTGATAACACTTCATTAGTAAGCTTAAAAGCTTGAACACATAGTCTTGTATTAGGAATTTTACAAAGTTAAGTTAACTACCTCAAGGCACCTAAGACTTCACGAGTTTGATTTAAATTTGCACAAGCACATTTAGCACGCATTTGTGTGGGGTCTGACATATAATTCTTTTGTATATGTTTCCATAACCTAAACTGTAGTCGGATAACTTGTTGAAAAGTACCCTTTGGCATAAGAAAAATAAAGAAAAAAATATGTTCATTATGTAAAAAGAAAATCAAAAAAAGCTTCCAAAAATCAACTTTCCACTGAGTAACTGGGCCTCTTGCCTTAGTAAGCATTGAGTGTTCACGTCAAAAGATGGAAATTCATTAAGACGTATGAAACAAAAGAACTTGTTAGTTCCGTAGCCTTTTTGACTCGAGTTAGTAAGTCCTTACGGGTGTCTTTACACCTAATACCCTGAAACCATCTGGTTTGGGAGTCATTGGCTAAACACTTGTTACAAGGGTCAAATAGAAAGCTCGATGGAACTCAACATGGCAAAAAACGCATGATAAAAGAAAAAGAAAAGAAAGAAGCAAGTATTATGCCATTTTGTTCTCTTTAATAAGAAATTCGATGAAAGTTTGGGCACCGAAACACTATCCACTAAAATTATGTGGAAACCCCATCTCATATGTGCTAATCTATCACACACAAATCAATCTTGCGATGCCTTAAGCCAACCTTGGGTGGTTAACATAAAACTTTTGAAAGTCCTTTTGCAATCCAAAATGTGTTTTTATTATAAGCTTACTCATGAACGGTTATCATGGTTTTATGCACAACCCAAATTTTTGAGTACCATGAAAATGAATTTATCTTTAAAATTTTGTTTCAACAAAGTTTTTGGTTTTGTATTGCTAAGGGACTAGCAATATGTAAGTTTGGGGGTGTGATAAGTGCTTAAATAGTCATATTTAAACCCTTTAATTTACAATTGTTAGACTCTTTACTTATCTATTTTAGTAGATTATACTTCACTTTTGTTTTTTGTGTGTTTTTCACAGGTCTTGGACAAAAAGATAACAAAATGGAGCTTTTAGAAGCAAAAAGTGAAGTTATGCTCTCCAGCAAGGTGCACTCGAGCGCACCCCCCTTGAGATTTAGCGTACAAGCACACGAGCACACTTGAAGAAGGCTCGAGTGCACATATGCGATAGAGCGCATCCCGCATACGCTCGAGTGCAATTATGCCAGAGGCGATAGAGCCAGAATTTGAAAGATATCTTCCGAATCCAAAAAAGAATTAGGGTTTTGTGACGCCATGAAGACCCTATAAATAGCCCTGTAAAAACACATAACACACACCTTTTGTTCTAGACTCGAAGTAGAGAGCTTAGGATAAGAATTGACTACTCGTCTCCCGAGTCCTCTTCGGTTTTAGTTTTCTGTTTTTATGTTTACCATGTTTACTTTACTTAGCATGTGTAACTAAACTCCTATAGGGCTTGATTGAAGCCCTAGTTATGCTTTACCACACATTTATTGACTATCTTTGCTATAGCCTTGTTAGAGTATTTAATTTGATTAATACCTGTTTATATTTACATTCCTCATATGTATGTGCCTGATCAACGTATGCATGTGGTATAGATAGGTTAGTTGAATCAATTTGGATGACCGAGTCCTAGGTTCGACATTAGTAACAATAGATATCCACACCGGATTCCTAGGTTAATCAACATGGGAAACCGGGAGAGGACCAAGCCCTAGGTCCTGTGTGGTTGCTGATCTCCACAGCCCTCATGCTCTCTTAAGGAACAACTCAGTATACACCCATGCTGAATCCCTTAAAGAGAGAAAAGAGTTAGAGTATACACCATGCCTAACTCATTGCATAAGGAGATCAATAGCCTAAGGTGTGGGCCAAGCCCTTAGGTTGGCAACCATTAGATATTCATGATAAAGCTAGAGCATTGAAACCTTAGTAAGTGAGAAAGTATAATTAGTTGTGGATATCATAGCCCTATGTTCTCATTATTGTTATTCGCTCACTATCAACTGTTATTTCTCTTTTAACTTAAAGAAATTAGTTCTTGATAGAAACTCACCAATCCCTGCGAAAATGATCTCGCACTTGCACACTATGCTACCATAGACCTTGTGCCCTGGCAAGTAAAACTAGAACAATTATTTGCCTAATTATTTAAGTAAATAAACGTCTAACAGTAATCGATCTTCTTTTGTCCCAGTCTACTCTATAGTCTGAATCCGCATAACCTTCAAGACAGATGGACTTACCCCTCTTTCCATAAATCAGCCCTACTTTTAAGCTTCCCTTCAAGTACCTCAACAACCACTTCATCCCAAGTCAATGCTCATTTTCGGGATTACTCATAAACATGCTGAGGACACTTATTGCATGAGTAATATCAGGTCTCGTGCTTACCATGGTGAACATAAAAAAACCAACAGCACTAGAGTAAGGGACTTTTTCCATTTCCTTCTTCTCTGCTTCCGATCTCGGACATTAATCGCTGGAGAACTTGAAATGACCGGCAAGGGGAACCTTCACTGGTTCGCTATCTTCCATAGAGAACTTAGATATCATCTTCTTTATGTAGGAAGTTTGAGAGATCTTTAATCTGTTTCTCTCCCTTTCCCGAATGATAAACATCCTAAGGATCTTCTGTGCATGGCCAAGATCCTTCATCTCAAACTCCTCACTGAGGAGAGCCTTCAATTTTCTTATACTCTCCATGTTGCTCCCAACCAGTAACATATCATCAACATAGATGAGGATGATCACCACTTCCTCAACCTTCGGCCCCTTGTAGTACATGCACGAATCATAGTAGCTCCTCATGAAACCCAAACTGATTACAAAGGAATCAAACCTCTCATTCCATTGCCCAGGTGATTGCTTCAGGCCATAGAGAGATTTCTTCAATTTACACACCAACTCTCCCTACCTTCTTTCCTCATAGCCTTCGGGTTGCCTCATGTAGATGGTCTCATCATGCCCTCCATGTAAGAACGCTGTCGTCACATCCATTTACTCGATTTCCCAATCAAATTGGACCACCATTGCCAATACTATCCGTATCGTCTTGTACTTCACAACCTGTGAGAAGATTTCGGTGAAATCTATGCCTTCTTTTTGTGTGACCCCTTCGCCACCAGCCTAGCTTTTTACTAAACTTCATCTCCTAGAGTATTCCCTTCTTTGATATTGTAGATCCATCTACAATCAACAACTCTCAGTTTTTCTGGTTTGGGAACCAACTCCTAAGAGTTGTTCTTCATCAAAGAATCCATTTCTTCCTCCATAGCTAGCTGCCACTTTGACGAATCCTTACATTCCATGGCTTCTATGTAAGTTTCTGGTTCAACCATTCCTCCTTCTGTCCAAGGAGCTGCTACATTAGCATCTGCAAAACCATATCTCAAAGGTGGTCTAACAACCCTCCTTTCTCGGTCCCTTGTGAGCTGGTAGTCATTCTGACTTGCTGCATCAACCTCTTCTGGTTTAGCCTCCTTTTGAGTGCCCTGAGCATGGCCTTCATTAATGGGCTCTACCTAGTCCGAACCCTCTTGCCTCCTCTGCTCTACCTGAACCGAATTCTCCTTGATGCGATGCTCCACAATTTCCAGACTGGTTTGCTCACTAGCCCCTACAGGGTTAGTTTTCTCTAAGTAGGGAAATAACAATTCATTAAAAATAACATCCCTACTCATTATGAGTTTCATGCCCTTCTTTTCTAAAGACCATAACCTATATCCCTTAACCCCATCACCATACCCTAGAAATACACATTTTCTAGACCATGGGCTAAGTTTATCATCCTTTTGATGTGCAAATGCAGCACACCTAAAAGTCCTAAGGTTGCTTAATTCAAGGGGTTTTCCACTCCATATCTCCATGGGAGTCTTGAGCTCTAAAGCTCTAGTGGGTGATCTATTAACCAAGTATTCAACTGTAGACACAGCTTCTCCACAAAAATATTTTGGTAAACCAGACCCAATTAACATGCACCTAACCTTTTCCATAAGGGTTCTATTCATCCTCTCAGCAACTCCATTTTGCTGAGGCGTTTTACAACCGTTCTATGCCTTAGAATTCCATTTAATTCACAAAATTTATCAAAATCCTTATTAAAAAATTCTAGGCCATTATCGGTTCGTAAAGCCTTAACTACCCTACCCATTTGAGTCTCCAGCAACTTTTTCCACAAAACAAATTTATTTAATACATCTGATTTATTTCTAAGCAAATAAACCCACAATTTTCTTGAATAATCATCAATTAAAGACATAAAGTAAAAGTTACCTCCCTGTGTTGGTGTCCTTGCTGGTCCCCAAATTTTCAAATGAATGTAGTCAAGAATCTTCTTAGACTTGTGCACTGTGGTGTTGAAGCTGACCCGGTGTTGCTTCCCAAGAACGCAACACTCGCAGAAATCAAGTTTCTCTACTTTGTCTCCACCAAGTAGGCCATCCTTGTTAAGAACTTGCAGGCCCTTTTCGCTCATGTGTCCCAAGCAAGTCTGCCAAAGGGCTGCCCTATCCATCTTAGCCATCAAGCATGCTGCTTGATTATTGACTTATGTCTCTCTGATCATTTGATAGAGTCCATCCTTTATTGCTGCCTTGATCACTACCAAAGATCCCTTGGCCACCTTGATCTTTCCTCCCGATACTTTACATGTGTAGCCCATGGAATCCAGCTACCCTAATGAGATCAAATTTATCTTCAAATCTAGAAGATACCTCACATTCCACAGCAGCCTTGTGGCTCCATCAAACATCCTCAACTGGATGTCTCCTATCCACCTCACTTGGCAAGAATTGTCATTCCCCAAGAAGACCTTTCCATCATTGATCACCTTGAAATTCTTAAACCATTCCTTGTGAAGGCACATGTGAAGTGCACCCGGAATCCAGAATCCACTTCTCGTTGCCTTGCTTCCTGCTCACGTTTGAGAACACAACAAGAACATCATCTTAGTGTTCTCCTTTAGCAGCCGAAGCCTCTCCATTGTTGGTATGGCTTTTTCTCTCATCCCACATCTTTTTCTTGTAATCTTTTTTGAAATGGCCCTCCTTGTTGCAGTAGAAGCATCTTTTTCCTCCAAATCTTGATTTTGAATGAGATCTCCCATGGCTCTAACCTCTACCTCTTGATTTCTCCCAGTAGTTGCCATGAATACTATTGCCATTCCGATTTGCTGGCCTTCCTCTTACGAACAGCCCATCTCCACTTGATGCCTCCCTACTCTTGGCTTTGAAATCATGAGCCTTTATAGCATTGACCATAATTCTTTGGTTAGTGTATCTCTTCCATATTCAATTGCACTAATTAAACTATCAAAACAATCAGGAAGAGAATTTAAAAACATAACAACCAATTGTTCATCCGGGAATTTAATACAATAACTAGCCAAATCTTGAACTAGTTTATTAAAGACATCAAGATTATCTTGCAACTCCTTACTAGGATCCATTTTAAAAGAAAAGATTCTTTTAAGAAGATAAATCTTGTTAGGGAAAGTTTTCGTAAGAAACAACTCATCTAGTTTCTTCCATATGATAGCAGGATCTTTCGACATGTGCAAGAAAATGGTGCTGTAAGTCATCTTCTTCATCTCAATCCACTGGTCCTCTGTGACACTTGCTGGAGAAGCATCATCTTCTCGAATAGCCAAGTCCACTTTCTGTTGCATAAGAACAGCCTTGATCTTTCGCTTCCAAAGGGTAAAATCTCTCTTTCCATCAAACTTCTCAACAACGAAATTTGAAGCCATCTTTATCGAAAATATCCCAGATTTATGCAATACACACAAATGCTTTCTTCTAAACCTGAAGAACATGATCGAAGATGAATCTTAACACCATTCTTGAATCACCCTCAAGAACATGATCTGATCTTGATCTTTAGTCCATTCTTGAATCACTCAAGAAGTTGATCTTTGATTCTTAGAGTCTTGACTCCGTTACCTTCTTGTTCTTGCTCTGATACCCTCTAACCAAGCTCTGATACCACTGTTGGAAATAACTTTGACAAGATGCCCAGGTGGTGATCTTCCAAACACCCAAGTCTAGAATGACTTGTAAGATTTGGAATCGAAAACAGGAACAAAAATCAAAGAAAGAAAGAAGATAAGCGATTTGTTATCGAGGTTTGGCAATAACCTACGTCCCCATGAGTTCCTCTGAACTCTCTGCACTAAATCAATGGTTCTTTACAATCCAGCAACCCTATGCAAGAAACCTCAAGTTCTTGAAGAAACCAAGAAGAGAAGAAAGAAGATGATAAGAACTATTACAATGCTATCTATCTAATCTATAGTCCTCTCTCTTTACAACCAGCCTCACTACAATGAGTCCCTTTTGTGTTTTGTGTCTTTGTACTCTCACATAATTCTCTCTTGTATATCTATCACTCTTTTACAATTGATCTCAAATTATGTCACAATGTTAATGAGAATAAAGCTAGGTGACCCTTTATAGTGCACCAACTTCTTGTCCAATCTTGAGAGTCAATCTCCACCCTTAGATCTTGATGACCAGTCAACCATGGCCCTCCATCAATCCTAAGTGATGCTGTGCATTTTAACCTTGCACCCATGCACTTAACAAGAGGCTGAATCAAGTGGAATATATGTGCCTTAGTGTGCCTAGTGCCTAGGCACTGAACAGGGCATATTGCGGCGCTAGGCAAAACACCCTTTTCATCACTTTCTGGGCGCCACAGCCTTAGGTAGGGGATGCCACGGCCTTGGGTAGGGGGCGCCATGGCCTTAACCTTCCTCTAGCATCGTTATTTGTTAGGTGCCGCGGCTTGGGTGGAGCAAAGCTGCGATGTACTATAAAGCTAGACCTCCTGATGCTGTGCGCACTTCTTTGTCTTGCTGAACAGAGGTGTGCACACACACCCAAAGTGATGCGCACACTTATGTGCACTCCTTTAACATGCTGAAAGTCATTCTTCCATCTCTTGTTTAAACCTTAAACTATGTTTAAACCATGTTTAAACTTAGACGAATATCAACAATTTTTACCTTTGTCTAAGTGTTTAAACCCGAACCATTATGCATAGAAATTTAGGATCCACACTCATCTTGAGTCATCATATCAACTGACTCCAATCCTAAGTAGTCTAAGGCAATGATTGAACTTACTTAGAGGTAGAACCTTGGTGCCTAAATCCGCATGATTTTCTTCCGTGGCTACCTTATCCACATGAATGCATCCTTTCGTAACATTTTGCTGAATGAAATGATACCGAACATCCATGTGCTTTGTCCTCTCATAGAACACCGGATTCTTACACAATACACCACCACCTACTTTTCCAGGACCTTCAACTCTTCCAACAACCCTTTGCACCACATAGCCTCCTTAATGGCTTCTGTAGCCGCTATGTACTTATCCTCGGTTGTTGAGAGTGCTACCACAGGCTGCAACTGAGCCTTCCAACTTACACAACATCTATTTAAGTTGAAGAAGTAGAAGGTAATCGATCTTCTTTTGTCCTGGTCTGCTCCATAGTCTGAATATGTATAACCTTTAAGACAGATTGATTTACCCCTCTTCTCATAAATCAGCCCTATTTCTGGGCTTCCCTTTAAGTTCCTCAGCAACCATTTCATCCCAAGCCAATGCTCCTTTCTAGGATTACTCATAAACCTGCTGAGGACACTTATTGCATAAGCAATATCAGGTCTAGTCCTTACCATGGTGAACATAACAGAACCAACAACACTAGAGTAAGGGACTTTTTCCATTTCCTTCTTCTCCACCTCCAATCTCGGACATTGATCGCTGGAGAACTTGAAATGACCAGCAAGAGGAACCTTCACTGGTTTGCTATCTTCCATAGAGAACTTAGATATCAACTTATCTATGTAGGAAGTTTGAGACATCTTCAACCTATTTCTCTCCTTTTCCCGGATGATAATCATCCCAAGGATCTTCTGTGCATGGCCAAGATCCTTCATCTCAAACTCCTCACTGAGGAGAGCCTTCAATTTTCTTATCCTCTCTATGCTGCTCCCAACCAGCTACATATCATCAACATAGATGAGGATGATCACCACTTCCTCAACCTTCTGCCCCTTGTAGTACAAGCACGAATCATAGTAGCTCCTCATGAAACCCAAACTGATTACAAAGGAATCAAACCTCTTATTCCATTTCCGAGGTGATTACTTCAGGCCATAGAGAGATTTCTTCAATTTGTACACCAACTCTCCCTGCCTTCCTTCCTCATAGCTTTCGGTTTGCGTCATGTAGATGGTCTCATCAAGCCCTCTATGTAAGAACACTGTCTTCACATCCATTTGCTCGATTTTCCAATCAAATTGGACCACCATTGCCAATATTATCAGTATCAACTTGTACTTCATAACCGATGAGAAGATTTCGGTGAAATCTATGCCTTCTTTTTGTGTGAACCCCTTCGCCACCAGCCTCGCTTTATACTGAACTTCATCTTCTAGAGTATTCCCTTATTTGATCTTGTAGATCTATCTACAATCCATAACTCTCTATTTTTCTAGTTTGGGCACCAACTCTCAAGAGTTATTCTTCATCAAAGAATCCATTTCTTCCTCCATAGCTAGTTGCCACTTTGATAAACCCTTCCATTCCTCCCCCTGTCCAAGGAGCTACTACATTAGCGTCCGCAAAACCATATCTCAAAGGTGATCTAACAACCCTCCTTTCTCGGTCCCTTGTGAGCTGGTAGTCATTCTGACTTGCCGCGTCAACCTCTTCTGGTTCAGCCTCCTCTTGAGTGCCCTGAGCATGGCCTTCATTAATGGGCTCTACCTGGTCCGAACCCTCTTGTCTCCTTTGCTTTACCTGAACTGAATTCTCCTTGATGCGATGCTCCATAAATTCTGGATTGGTTTGCTCACTAGCCCCTGCAGGGTTAGTTTTCTCCAAGTAGGGAAATAATAATTCATTAAAAATAACATCCCTACTTATTATGAGTTTCATGCCCTTCTTTTCTAAGGACCATAACCTATATCCCTTAACCCCATAATCATACCCTAGAAATACACATTTTCTAGACCTTGGGCTAAGTTTATCATCCTTTTTATGTGCAAATGCAGCACACCCAAAAGTCCTAAGGTTTCTTAATTCAGGGGGTTTTCCACTCCACATCTCCATGGGAGTCTTGAGCTCTAAAGCTCTAGAGGGTGATCTATTAACCAAGTATGCAACTGTAGACACAGCTTCTCCCCAAAAATATTTTGGTAAACTGGACCCAATTAACATGCACCAAACCTTTTCCATAAGAGTTCTATTCATCCTCTCAGCAACTCCATTTTGCTGAGGCGTTTTACAACCGTTCTATGCCTTAGAATTCCATTTAATTCACAAAATTTATCAAAATCCTTATTACAAAATTCTAGGCCATTATCGGTTCGTAAAGCCTTAATTACCCTACCCATTTGAGTCTCCAGCAACTTTTTCCAAAAAACAAATTTATTTAATACATCTGATTTATTTCTAAGCAAATAAACCCACACTTTTCTTGAATAATCATCAATTAAAGACAAAAAGTAAAAGTTATGTCCCTATGTTGGTGTCCTTGCTGGTCGCCAAAGGTCCAAAGGAATGTAGTCAAGAATCCCCTTAGACTTGTGCACTCCGGTGTTGAAGCTGATCCAGTGTTGCTTCCCAAGAACGCAACACTCGCAGAAATCAAGTTTCTCTACTTTGTCTCCACCAAGTAAGCCATCCTTGCTAAGAACTTGCAGGCTCTTTTCGTTCATGTGTCCCAAGCGAGTGTGCCAAAAGGTTGCCCTATCCATCTCAGTCATCAAGCTTGCTGCTTGATCATTGATTTCTGTCTCTATAATCATCTCATAGAGTCCATTCTTTATTGCTGCCTTGATCACTACCATAGATCCCTTGGCCACCTTGATCTTTCCTCCCTCTACTTTGCATGTGTAGCCCATGGAATCTAGCTGCCCTAATGAGATCAAATTTCTCTTCAAATCTAGAAGATACCTCACATTCTGCAGCAGCCTTGCGACTCCATCAAACATCCTCAACTGGATGTCTCCTATCCACCTCACTTGGCAAGAATTGTCATTCCCCAAAAAGACCTTTCCATCATTGATCTCCTTGAAATTCTTGAACCATTCCTTGTGAGGGTACATATGATAAGTGCACCCGAAATTCAGAATCCACTTCTCGTTGCCTTGCCTCCTGCACACGTTTGAGCACACAACAAGAACATCATCTTGTTGTTTTCCTTTGGCAGCCGAAGCCTCTCCATTGTTGGTATGACTTCTTCTCTCATCCCATATCTTATTCTTGCAATCTTTCTTGAAATAGCCCTCCTTGTTGCAGTAGAAGCATCTCTTTCCTCCAAATCTTGATTTTGAATGAGATCTCCCATGGCTCTGCCCTCTACCTCTTGATTTCTCCTTGTAGTTTCCATGAATGCTACTGCCATTCCGAGTTGCTGGCCTTACTCTTACGAACAGCACATCTCCACTTGATGTCTCCCTATTCTTGGCTTTGAAATTATGAGCCTTTATAGCATTGACCACAATTTCTTTGGTTAGTGTATCTCTTCCATATTCAATTGCATTAATTAAGTGGAATAAATAGAACAGGGCATGTTGCGACGCTAGGCAAAACACCCTTTTCACCATTTTCTGGGCACCATGGCCTTGGGTAGGGGGCCCCGCGGCCTTGGCTTTCCGCCAGCATCCTCACTTGCTGTGTGTCATGTCCTGGGAGGAGCAGGGCTGCGGCGCACACTGAAGCTAGACCTCTTAATGTTGTGCGCACTTCTTTGTCTCACTGAATAGAGGTGTGCACACACACCCAAAGTGATGCTCACACTTGTGTGCACTCCTTTAACATGTTGAAAGTCATTCTTCTATCTCTTGTTTAAACCTTAAACCATGTTTAAACCTTAGACAAATATCAACTTACATGTTTGATGAAACATTTCTCTTGACTTTAATAAATGCTCATACTTTTCAGAGACTTTGTGGGACTATTGGGAGGTGCTATTACAGGAATCTACTTTATGTTTTCCTTGATTTGATGTTTGATTGTAATCATTTTTGTTTCCATCATTCCCCATAAATTATAAAGTAGATACAGAATAATATATTAGCTTTCAATGAACTAAGATATCAAAAGATAACATTTTAGATTATTTTTATGTAAAATTTTATGCTTCTAATTGTTATATTTATGTAATTGTTTTTAGATAATGAAAAGATTTCTTCACATAATGATTGGGTACTCAATTCTCTATTTTGATATTTTGTTGGATATTATGATTTATTATGCACTAAGCAAGAAATTTAAGGGAAAACCCCATAAATGGTAATATTGATGGAATGCCGTCACTATAGGTCTTTAAAACCGTCGCTAAAACAAATAATTCTAGCTACCATATATAGGATATATTGATGGGTAAAACTGTAATGACCCATCCCTGGGCAGGCCTTACCCGAGGAGGTCTCATCACCTTTCAAATCCGAGCTCCCAGACTTATATGTGAACATACAACACTCGACAAGAATACAAACATTTTTCAAGCGTCACAAGTTTACCCAAATCACTAATTTATAATAGCATAATCTTTACAAACGTTAAAGTTTAACTAAACGTAATAAAAGAAAACTCCCCCATTATAAGTCTCAAATATTTTCTTTACAAAAACTAGACCATAACAAAAACAAAATTAAACTCTTTAACAAAAAGACCCTAAGGACTCTTTTAACTTTGACTATAAATTTTCTGGTGTAACCTGAAATGTTAGTAAAAATAAGCAAGTGAGCTAAAAAGCTCAATGAGAAACACATTACTAGAAGTAATCGAAATAGAAAGTTTTTTATTTTTATTTACAATCTTTATCATATAGATTATTTATTTCTAAATTATGTGTACAATAATTCTTACTTTTTTTCCAAAATTTTTTCTTATTTTCTTGATAGAAAACTATCGTTTAAACAAGAGTTCATCAAAAAATTTATTTCTTTGTTTATTTTTGAGCATATGATTTTTATCACATAGCACACAATCACAAAGTCAACCAACATATGATAAATTTTCAATCTTAACACCTTCCTATTATCATAACCACATACATACTCTTCACTGAACTCAACATACCACATGCCCTTCATGAGCCAATTACAACATACGCCCCTCATAGGCCAACCACAATACATGCCCCTTATGGGCCAATCACAATACACGTCCTTCATGGGCCAATCACAGTACATGTCCCTCATGGACCAATCATTATGATGCATCCATGAAATTCAATGCTATGCAATGCAAATGTAAAAAAGTGCATAATCATATGAATGCCCCTCATTGGGCTAATCTCATCATCACGGGGACGTTTTCCCACATACTGGTACATCCATTCATCATATCATAAATACAACAGATTACCTTTCAAGGGTCCTGTACATCCAATAATGTTCAGTACCCTTACACCCCTTTGTGGGAGGGTACCTACAGGCCTCACCCATCATTCCCCATCAATAATGTATAGTCATACAATTGTTATAATGTAAATGAAATCACAACGAAATGATACAAATAATCATTTGCCAACTAATTACATCACAATTCTATTGCAATCCAAGCAATCATCTTCAATACAATCACACACATCACAATTTCTCAAGCATAAGCACTTTAAATCATTTCTTAACTCATACTATATACACACACACACACACACACACACACAATTGAGATGAAAATTTTTTAGTTTTGTATTTAAAATAAAATATGTTAATGCCTTTCTTCTTTGTTATATTGTGTAAATGAGAACTAAGAAAGTTTATGTTTTACTTATACTTGTTTATAGTAAGAAAGAAATATGTAAATTCGATTATGAAATAAACTAAATCCTTAAAAGATAATTATTCGATTTCAGTTAGTCCGAGTAATGTGATTACTCACTAAGCTTTGTAGCTCGCCCCTCTCTTTTTAACATTTCAGGAAAGTTTTCTGAAGACCTCGAACCGAAAGTGAGAAAGTCGCGAAGAAAAAGAAGTCGTTAAGTGGGTTCACGTGCAAGGCATCCTCACCCAAATCTTTTGTAGTAGAAGTCAATTTAATATGTATATGTTTAAGTTGTTAACTTTTGGAGGTTGTGTCTCATAAGACAACTTTGTAATTTAAAGTGTTGTATTTGGAAATGTTTGTATATGTTTATCTAAAGTGTATGTATTTTATTATTGTTGTTATTAGTTTTTTTTAGTATCTTTTGTCCAGATGCTTAGTTCTAAAAAGTAATTATGCCATATTAAGTAGGGCCCGCTCGAGATGGGACATTACATTTTTGGTATTAGAGCTTTAGGTTTAAGATTCTATAGACTATACGAGTTTAGTATTTTTGTTTATGAATGAGTTCCTTCGTGTAAGGTTTGAGGATGTCATGTAGACAAAATAGAGGTAGAGCTAAGGGTACAAGACATACCTGAGTAAAGGGTAGTGTTCCAACCCAGCGGCGTGGATGACCCCCTTTATGTAGTGCTGAAGTAGATGTCGAACCTGAAATTCCTGAAGAGGAACATGTTAGTAGCATGTCTGGCACTACTAGTAGAACCGTAAAAGATGTTATTGTTGAGAGCGATGAATTATGAGAAGCCTTGGCCCAAGTGTTGGGTAGGATTAGGGAGTTAGAGCATCGGTTAGAGGGACAAAATAGATAAGCTCCTAATTTACTGGAAGGTCAAGCAAGAGTTTCTATAGCACAGGATATTCAAAGAAGAGAATGTGGATTGATATAGGAAAGGGAAGGAGATATATTTACTAGAGTTAATAAGTTTCAACCACCAACTTTTAGGATGCTTAAAATCCACTTGAGGCAGAGGCATGTGTTAAAAAATTGGAGCATTTATTTGGAGTCTTACTAGTCACCGATCGAAAAAAAGTTGCCTTTGCATCATTTTAGTTAGTGGGTGAAGCATCGGAATGGTGTAATGATGTTGTCACTAGATTAAATGAAAATGTTGATCGACCATTGATATGGGAAAGATTCAAAGAACTGCTCTATGCTAAGTATTTTCCTGCAACGTTTAGGGCCCAACAAGAAAGAGATTTTATCTATATGGAAATGTTTTTAGTAATTCTTAGGGTTAAGAGTTATTGAGCTTCTAGGTAACAAAATATGGATCTGATGGAAGCATAGAGTAGATATAGACATTGAGAATAAATAGGAGAGTTAGTTTAAGTAGTTATGAAAAGAAACGAAAGGATCCAGGAAGGAAAATAAGTTGGGGAGTTCAAGTAGAGATCAAAAGGTGAATATTACTAAGTTGGTTGTGAAGACAACTAAGTGTTAAATAATAAAGGAGGCATTTATAGAATGAATATTTTTTAATTACATGAAAGTAATTAGATTATTATTATATGATGATGATATGATTTGAATCACAACATAACATTGTTATCAAAGGAAGATTAATCTATTCAGTGTTGTGATGGAGAATAAGGTGCTTAATTTTTATTATGGTGATAGGTTATATAAGAATCTTCAATAAGTATACCCCAACCGGTGGTAGGTGTTGTGAGTTTTAAATCACTCGTAAGTGCACGAGTCATTTGCAATATAGTGTTGTGCAAGTACGAGGTCAAATCCACAGGGAATTGCGTTGTGAAAATATATTTTTACCTAAACTAACCTTATTTAACCTAGTTCCGAATTTTGGATTTTATCTTGCAAAGAAATATAAACTAAACTAAATTGATTTAAAAACAAATAATAAAAATACTAAGGTTTCTGAATCCACCCTACCAAAGTAAAGCATATATTTTCATGTTCTCTATAAAAGTAATCTATCAAATCATTCCATGAATCCACCATTATACAAATCACGACGAATACCCAAACTAAACCAAAATCATCCAATGTATCCGTTTAATTCACAAATCATAATGGATATCCAATCTAATTTGAATGATCCGCTGTATCCGACAAATGAAACACAAGGAATATCCAATTTAACAAATTAAAAGCAATCAATCAGAGTTTACTTAAATAATTGAACAGAACGTTTATACTAAAAATATCAGAATTGTATGAACAAATATGAAAATATTATGTCAAACAGTGGCGAGGCTTCATCTTCAACCTTAGATGAAGATTTTAGCCTCCCATAATTATGAAACTAAAGTTCATAATAAAAGTGCTAAATATTAAACTTTAAAACTAAAAAAAATTAATTAATTAAAACTGACTATACATTGGGAGAAATTTCACTCGCTGTTGGACGGCGTTTCCTCTCGTGGTAGCAAAGCCTTCGAGATCCACCAGAATGTTAGCAAAAGTCTTCCGGATTGCACACCAATTGCTTCAATGAGGTGGAGTTTTTATAGGGAAACTCAAGAGTACAATATGTTTCAAATTCGATGTGGGATACTGCCCGAGTGTGCTCGATCACAGTTTTGTGCGCTCGAGCGTAGCATGGTGCACTGCCTAACCTTTGTCTATTAAAACTGCCATAACTTTCTCTAGAAAAATTATTTTTACAAGTCATAAAATTCTTCAAAAAATAAACATCTGGATATTTCCAACCATATATGGCTCATCTCCTGGTTCTTCCTAAATCAATACAGTAAAATCCACAAAAATGATTGATCCGCCACGCTGAAATCACACACAGCCAGACCTTTGTCTACTAAAATAGCCACAACTTTCTCTAGAAAAATCAATTTTATAAGCTATAAAATTCCTCAGAAAATAGACATCTGGATCTTTCAAAGCATATATGGCTTATCTCCTGGTTCTTCCTGAATCAATACAGTAAAATCCACAAAAGTGACTAACCTGTATAGGCAATTTTGGCAATTTTAGTGAAACTCCTTTCCAAGGGCTTGTAAACCTGTAAAAAAATGAAAACAACTCAAAGTAATAAATTCCTAAGCTAACAAATGTAAATTAAGGGGCCAACATATGCAATATTTGGCACTCGTCAGTAAGTGGATTAAGATTTGAATGAAAGCAATAAGTGAGTAAGTTAGATTAAAATTAAGGAATGTTTTTGTTGAAAATCACCTCAAGATGCCTAGGTGGTGATCTGCCAAACACCCAAGTCTAAAATGACTTGTAATAAAACCAAAACAAAATGGGAGTCAAGCCAATCAAAGAAAGAACACAAGCGATTGTTGTCGAGGTTCAGCAATGTGCCTACGTCCCCGTGAGCTCCTCTGAGCTCTCTGCACTAAATCAATGGAGTTCTTACAATTACAAAAACACCTCTTCAAGAATCCTCATGTTCTTGAAGAATGAAAGAAGAAGAAAAGAAAGTGATAAGGACTAGTGTTTCCCTAGAATTTTTCCCAAGAAAATTCCAATTACAAAGCCCTTGAATCCCCAATCTATACTACTCTCTCTCTCTAAACAACCAGCCTCTCTTGAATGAGTCTCTCTTGTGTTTAGTGTCTTTGCACTCTCACACACCATGTGTTCGATTTCACACATATTCACATGTCATTCACATCACACCACTTCACATCTTGAATGGCTCCTAGATGACCCTTTTATGTAGGGCAATGACTTCCTCATCCAATCTTTGAGATCAATCTCAACCCTTAGATCTCAAGAACCAAAGACTCATGGCTCTCTAAGAGTCTAAGTAATCTTGTGCATTTTATCCATATCCCACGCACCATCTCAAAGTGCTGATCAACATACTCTAGGTGTGCCTGGCGTCGTGGCCCAGAACAAGGCTGGCGACGGCGCACAACAGGGAACATAACCTCCATTTTTCATCCTTGAAGGGCACCGCGGTGTGGGAGAGGCTGAGTCGTGGCGTGGCCTGGAGAGAGGAGCTTCTGCAGCTGCTGGAGGCCGTGGCGCACAAGGCTCGGCCATGGCGCACTAAGCTGACCTGATGCTGATAAAGCTTCATGCTTTCATCCTGTTTAATCCTTAGACAAATACCAACAGTTTTGGATAGAAGGAGTCCTAAAAACCCTTTAAAATGATTGAAAGTTCGATTTGCAGTTGAATTACTTTGTTGGGAAGAAGTGGAAATCATGGAGTAAAGGAGTCCAAAACTTGAGTAAAACACTAAGTTAAATTAAGAAAGAGATGGCTGTAATAACGTTAATAATCCCCAAGTTTCTTTTAGTTCTCCTCAATGAAGGAATGCATGAGGGATTAGAGAAAGTGAGAGGTTGGTAAGTGATCCTGTGAAGAGATGGCTTAGGAGAGAGACATGGTTTAAAGGTAGTTCCACGTTTATAACCCTTGAAGTGTAAGGTTGAGATAGAATCTAAGAACTTATAGTGGAGTACGAGATGGTACGAATGATATCCTTGGAACACTTGAGAAAGACCCTTGAGAATATGAAATGGACCTAGGAATGAGATGATCCTATTGCATTGTGAACATTGATCAAGGAAATTTTGAGGACTGATTTTTTATTAGTGGAGGGAATTATAATGCCCGGTATTATAATTAGAATATTTTAATTTCGAGAATCTCACCTTTATGCATTTTTTTTTACTACTTGTATAATTTGTGTTTAATTAAATTCATTTTGGGGCTGTAAAAATTGGAAACAAATAACTAAAAGAGGTTTAAGTGTTAAAGATTTATTTTTTTGGGAACTTTTGGAGTTTCAAGAATAGTTAGGTAGAATATAAGAGAACTATAAAGTGGAAGCTTAGTTTTTATAATTTAGAAAGTTTTGAGGTAAAAATTACGAAGAGATGTAAATTGAGGGATTATTTTGTAATTCTTAAAGAATTTTCCTATAAATAAGGGAGAGGGGAGAGAAGATCCAACATTTTGTTGGATTTTTCTAAAGAAAAGGAGAGAGAGTTCAGTTGAGAGATGAGAAAAAAGGAGAGAAAAAGAGAGAAAAAGAAAGAAAGGAAGAAGAAGAGGACACAAGAAGAACAAAGATGGAAATCTTTGCAAAATTTAAGGTAAGAATCTTACCTAGCTTTCTTGTTTAATTTTTCTTGATAATTAGTTAAGATTTTTGGTTGAAAGTTTGAGAATCAAAGTGTTCTTGAGAAGAGTTTGAGAAAAAATATGGGTTTTTGACTAAAAATGTTAATTTGGAGGTTTTGAACTTGATTTCTCTTGTGTGTTATGTAAAGAATTGATTTTTAACTCCCAAAAGCTTGTGTTTTAAAAGATTTATGAGTTTTATGAAGAATCAAAAAGGTTTTGGAAGAAAAAAGTAGAGTTTTGGTGAAAATTCTGGACTGTTGAACCAGAGATAGTCGACTATCCATTTAGACCTTCGACAATCGACTATCCATTTAGACAATCGACTATGGAACCCTCTTTCCACTTAAAAAATAATAGTTTGTCATACATTTTTGAACCCTAAAACTTTAAATAACTTATTGAGATTTTTGGGATGAAAACATGAACTTATGATTTGAGAAAACTACTTTTTTCATTCGAATCTCTAAGAATAAGTTTTCAAAAGTAATTCGATGAAAAAGTGTTTCATTGTAATTCAAGAACCTAGTTTCTTTCCCCTTTTAAGTAATTGAAGTTTTGTTGATTTTGTTAATTTTTACATCTGTTAGGTGTAGTGGAGGATCACTTTAGAGCCAATGAGGTATCTTGGGTTAGGAATCGATTCGAGAGGTGAGTACGCCTTACCTTTAGTAAGCATATTTAAAAATATTTGTAAATTAAAAAATAAAGAATAACAAATAATCTACCTTAATAAGTATAATCTTAGAGATATATGAAGAATAAGTATATAAATTATGGTATGAAGATAATGAGGATTAGTGATATGAGAACTTGTATAGGTTGAGAAATAATGGTATAAGATGAGTATAAAAATGATTCAAGGTGGTTGTGTTGAGAAATTGTGATGTGTAGAATTGTAATGAATGTGCTTAGTTTATTTGGTGTGAAATTATGATGTGAGTGGTTGATGATTGCTTGCATGCATATTTCATTATAACCTTGTTTGATGGTATGTTATTGAGGGGGGAATGATGGGTGAGGCCGGTAGGTCTCTTCCCACAAGGTGTGTAAGGTTACCGAAAATTATTGGACGTGTAGCACCCCCGAAAGGGGATCTATTATGATTTTATATGATGATTAAACGTACTAGTACGTGAGGAGAAGTCCTCATGATGATGATATTAGCCTAGTGAGGGGTAGTGATTTGGCTATGCATTGCATCATATAGCATGGCATGATGATGATTGGCTTATGAGGGGCGTGTTTGGTAATTGGCCCATACAGGGCATATGATGTAATACTCATATAAGATATGAGTATAAAAAGGATTCAAGGTGGTTTTGTTGAGAAATTGTGATGAGTAGAATTGTAATGAATGTGCTTAGTTGATTTGGTGTGAAATTATGATGTGAATAGTTGATGATTGCTTGCATTCATATTGCATTATAACCTTGTTTGATGGTATGTTATTAAGGGAGGAGCGATGGGTGAGCTTGGTAGGTCCCTTGCTACAAGGGGTGTAAGGGTACTGAAAGTTATTGGATGTGTAGGACCCTTGAAGGGGGATCGGTTATGATTTGATATGACAATTGAAAGTACCGTTACGCGGGGAGATGTCCCCGTGATGATGATATTAGCCTAGTGAGGGGCAGTCATTTGTTTGTGCATTACATCATAGAGCATGGCTGTAATACCCGTGTTCTTAAAGCATGGGTAAATAAGTAATTTAATAAATATAACATGGAGTTAAAATAATATATATACGAAAGAATTAATTTTTTATATAAAACAATTCTTTTGAAGAAAAAAAATTTGTGGACAGCATGTAAGAAAAGAAAAAGAAAAAAGTAAAAAAAAATTGAAGAATTGAAGAAAAAATTAGAAATTTTAATACAAATATTATGTCAGGTGTTAAAGATCAGCGACCAAGGGAAATTACAGAGAGGAGGAGGTAAGGCAAGGAGGTGATCTATGGGTAGCTCTAAGTTCTTCGTGGTAAGTTAGATTTACTTTAAGTAATCAAGATAAATATGAAATATCTAGTGATAATACTAGAATAAATTATTAACTTATGCTTTGGTTATAGATGAAAGTTGGTTGATAGGTGTGATAGGAATAGTGGATGTGTAGAGAATTATTTTACGAGAAATAATATTATTGGAATAATTATTCAATTTAATAATAAAGGCGATAAGGGAATTCTTGATGAACTATGGTTGATGATTTGATATGATTTATGAAGAGATGAAATTTAGTGGATCTTGACAAGCTATGATTGATGATTTGATATGATTTATGAGGAGAGGAATTTAGTGAAATTTTTCAAATAATATTTTGAGAATAATCAGGATAGCTAATTTAAATATTTGAAATCATGTTTGTTTTTATATTATTGTTCATATGCATATTTCATATCATTGTTCATATTCATATGCATGAAATAAAAGAACTAAAAAGGGGCCAATCTAAATGAAAACCGTGATAGCAGGTATATGATGGAAATAAAAGACCCAGGAAGGGCCGGTCTAAGATAAAAACATGTCGACATATGGGAATACGTTCCCTAATAATAATTCATGCACTGCATCTGTTTTAAATATTGATTGTATTACTGAAATGCTGAAGTGTTGTTTGTTATTGTAAATTTATTTATAGATGAATGAGTCTCACAGAGAGACAGTTATGGTGAGAAAGAAACATAGAAGTATCATATGATAAGAGAAAAAAACATGGAAGTATATATAAGAAGAAAAGATTGATAGAGAATAGAACTTATGATATGTGTAGTGATAGTAGAATGCTATTGTCAAGTTATATGAGATATAAATGATTAAATATTAAAAGACTATTTATACCAATTGAATACTTCCAATTAATTTAATTCACTGACCTTGCGAAGGTCATCCCTCATTGTACAATGATTTTAGGTTGCAGGCAAGACAAATAGTTTGGTGAGTTGAGTTTCAGACGAAATCATTATCTGTAAGCCACGTATTCATGCATATTATGTTTTATATAGTATTTACGTCAAGATTAGAATGATGTATCTCCCCTGTTGAGGGTTGATGATTGATTTAAAAAATTTCTTTTGGTGTTATTTTTCTTATTACATATATGTGTCGTGCTAGGATTTTCAAAATGTGACAACACTGTCTCCAGGGTGGCCAACCCAGGATATTTTTCTTATTACATATATGTTGTTACAATTTTGGTATCAGAGCATTAGGTTTTATGATTCTGTAGACTGCATAAAAAGTAAGAAAGCGGAAGATTAAAATAAATTATATTTTAATAGTCTGAAGATGACACGTGGACATGTTGGAGCTAGAGTTAGAGTTGTTGATTTGAGAGGATGTGGTAGGCCCTTAATATTTTGATAAGTCGAGGTTGAGTCTAAATCTATGGTTCCTAGAAGGGAACGTGTTGACAGTATAATTGATATTAGTAAAGGTGTGAGAGAATCTGAAGTTGAAAGAGATGAGCTAAGATAAGCTCTGACACATGCTCTTGAGAAAATGAATGTAACAGATGATAGAGTTGACAGTCTATAGCATAGACTTGATGAACATACTGGAGTGGTACCTGAGGTAGTTGTAAATCCAATCATGTTAGACGTTCAAAAAAGGGAAAGGTGAGTTTATGCACGAGAAACAGAGAGATTGTTTTGTTAGATATATTAAGTCGAATGCCTTATTGTTTAAAGGATTTATGAATCCTTTTAAGACTAAGTTTTGGGTGAAACACATAGAGCGATTATTTGATATTTTACCAATAACTGACAGGCAGAGGGTCGCCATTGCTATATTCAAGTTAGAGAAAGAGGCCCTAAAATAGTGGGAGGATATTCTTCCAAAGGTAAGTGCAGATGTTGGTAGACCCTTAACCTGAAATAGGTTTAAGGAGGTTTTCCTTGATAAATACTTTCATTATACCTTTAGAGCCTAACAAGATAGAGATTTTATTTGAGGCAAATGTATTAACTATGACTCAGTATGATAGGAGATTTGTGGCTTTGTCGAGGTTTGTACCGAAAATGGTAGACCTAGAGAAGAAGAAGTGTAAGAGGTTTATAGATGAACTATGTTTTAAGATTTGATCAAAACTATCTTACATGAGGTATATGAATTATGTTATTTTGGCGAATATAACACTTCAGATTGAGAAAGAGGTGATGGAATTTAGAGGTAGGAGGAATTGTCGAAAGAGGTCTAGATTTGAGGAACCCAGAGGTGGTACGAGTATGAGAGTGCAGAGTGGGAGACCACCCAGAGGAGGTGTTCCTTGTCACAGGGAACTGTAGTACAAAGTTAGAAGCAGGCAAAATCTGTTGCTTCTGTAGCTCAGAGTAATATCGGTGGGACCCTTAGGTTTAGGAGACAGGTTATGGGAACTGGGAATCACGGCAGAGAAAGTAAGTATGCCACCAAGGGGAAGTGATAATCTGATGTATGATCGAGAGATAGAAGTTTGTTATAGATGTATTCAGATAAGATATTTATCCCAGAATTATCCTAATTTGAAATGCTTTGTATGTGAAAAAGGTGGACATATCAATGTTGGTTGATATTAGTGTAACCCATTCTTCTACATCCAGTATTCATATGAAGTCTATTAAAGTATGTATTAGTGCTTTGATGCATAATGTCATTGTTGAAGTCCCCACTAGAGATAGAGTGATAATCATAAATATTTACAAGGGTTGTACGATTCATATCAATGATAGAGAGGTTGAAATTGATTTGTTTTCTTTGAATATGGTTGACTGTTTTAAGGAAAAAGGTACTATTTAGGATACCTAGACAATAGGAGTTTAACTTTTAGGGAAAAACTAAAGATACTTGCAAATTGTCTATTTTTTTTTGCTTTGACTACTAGTAGATGGTTGAAAAAGGGTTGTAGGGAGTATTTGGCATACATAATGGATTCTAAAAAGGAAAATAGGAAGTTAGAAGAAATCTTAGTAGTGATAGATTTTTCTGATGTATTTCTTGATGAGTTGTCTAGGTTGCCTTCTAGTAGGGAGATTAAAATTCTCTTTTGATATGATACCAGATTCATCACATATATCTAATAGCACCCTATAGAGTGAAACCCACTGGGTGAAGATAGTTGAAAGTTCAAGAGTTGTTAGATAAACAATTTATTCGATTTAATATGTTGCCATGAGGATCCCACGTAGTGTTTGTGAGAAAGAAAGCTGGAACGATGAGATTGTGTATAGACTATAGATAATTGAATAAGAAAACCATTAAGAATAAATATCCTTTACCCAGGATAGATGATTTATTTGAGAAGTTGTATGGAGCAAGCATATTTGCAAAAATAGACCTGAGATCAAGTTATCACCAGTTAAGGATAAAGGAGGGAGACGTGCCTAAGATTGCTTTTAGGACATGTTTTGGTCATAAGTTTCTTATGATGCCATTTGGGTTAACAAATGCTTTAGCAACATTCATTGATTTGATGAATAGGGTGTTTAAACTATTTCTTGACAAATTTGTGATTATAATTATTGACGACATTTTGGTATATTCTAACAATGAGGAAGAGCATCTGAAACATTAGAGAGTGTGTTGGAGATTTTGAAGAGAGAGAGATTGCATGCTATAATTTCCTAAATGTGAATTTTGGTTGAATCAAATAACTTCTTGGGGCATGTAATATCTGGAGATGGCATAACAGTTGATCCACAAAAGGCAGAGGCAGCGTTAAGTTGGGAGAGACCAACTAATGTGAATGAGATTAAAATCTTCATGGGGTTAGCTGGTAATTATAGATGATTCTTTCAGAAATTTTTTCTATTATTGTAATATTGTTGACTAGACTGACTAGGAAAGATGTGAGATTTGTATAGTAAGGGAAGTGTGAGAAAAAAATTTTCCAATTACTAAAGAAGAAATTGACTACAGCTCCAGTATTGGTGCTTCCTTCTGGTGATGAAGGATTTGTGGTGTATAGTCATGCATCGCATCAATGGTTGGGATGTGTGTAACTTGGGAAAGTTGTCACCTATACTTTTAGAAAATTGAAGAATCATGATAGGACCCCACCCATAGCTTAGAGTTGGCTGCCATAGTGTTTACTTTAAAGATTGAAGACATCATCTGTATGGAGCCACTTGTGGGATATTCTTTAATCATAAGAGTTTGACATACTTACCTACCTAGAGAGAGTTGAATTTGAGGCAAAGATGGTGGATGGAGTTGATTGGTGACTATGATTTTACAATTCACTATCATCTAGAAAAGGCAAAGGTGGTAGCTGATGCATTAAGTAGAAAGTCTACAAGAAGGTTAACTACTATTGGGAGTCCTGATATAAAATTGATAATAGATTTAAGAGAGATAATAATGAAGTTGAAAATCAGTGATATAGGATCATGG
Organism: Bretschneidera sinensis; assembly: GCA_023935145.1. Lineage (NCBI taxonomy): Eukaryota > Viridiplantae > Streptophyta > Magnoliopsida > Brassicales > Akaniaceae > Bretschneidera > Bretschneidera sinensis. The sequence goes on along the minus strand of CM043699.1, from coordinate 61,444,609 downwards.
TTAACGAATATGGTTGTACAGTCATCCATAGTAAAATGCTTTAGAGATGCAAGGTAGAGATGAAGAGATAGAAAAGATTAAGCATTGAGCGCTTACTAGAAAGCAATATGAGTTCAAAATTTGAAATTAGGGTATTTTAGTATTGGAACATAGATTTGTGTTCCCAATGATGCGGAGTTGAGAAAGAAGATATTGAGAAATGTACATGATGATGTATATTCGATGTACCTGAGTAACAATAAGATGTATAGAGGATTGAGACAGAATTTCTGGTGGTTAGGATTGAAGAGGGATATAGCTGAGATTGTGAAGTTGTATGGAGTACCATTGAGCATAGTGTCAAATAAAGATGCTAGATTTACATCTTGGTTTTGGAGAGGCTCTCAGAAAACTATGGGTACATAGTTACAATTTAATATAATTTTTCATGCTCAGACAAAAAGGATTATTAGAGTACTAGAAGATATGTTAAGGGAAAATGTGATGAGTTTCTCAATAAGTTGGGATGCTTACATGCCATTGATTGAAATTGCTTATAATAATCAGTATCAAACTAGTATTGGGATGACACCATTTGAGGCCTTATATGATAGAAGGTGTAGAAATTCAGTATGCTGGGAAGAAGTTGGAGAGAGAAAGATATTTGGTTTATAAATTATTGAGTTAACAACTGAGAGGATCAAACTGGTTAGAGAGAACTGTAAAGTAGAACAGAGTAGACCGAATAACTATGCTGATAATAGGAGAAGACCTCTCAAGTTTCAAATAGATGGTTTGGCGTATTTAAAAAATATCTCCATGAAAATGTGTACTGAGATTTAAATTGGAAAGGAAAGTTGAGTCTGAGGTATGTAGGACCCTATGAGGTTGTTGAGACAGTTGAGCTAGTCGCGTATAACCTGGAATTGCTCCAACATGGAAGTAGTTACATAATGTGTTTCATATTTCACTTTTGAGAAAGTGTTCACATGATGAATCTCCTGATATTTCGAGCCAAGCTGTAGAAATTCAGGAAGGTTTAACTTTTATACAAGTACCAATGAGAAATTTAGACAAAAAGAAAAAATCTTGTGTAATAAAGTAATTCAATTAATTCAAGTTCTGTGACGAAATAGATATGTCGAAGAGATTATGTGAGAGCATGCGGCAACTATGAAGAAATATTATTCCCAATTGTCCTTGAGTTAGGTAAGAAAATTTCGGGGACAAAATTTTTATAAGGAGGGTAGAATTACAATCCCCGTGTTCTTAAAGCACTGGTAAAGAAGAAATTTAATAAATATGACATGGAGTTAAAATAATATATATATGCGAAAGAACTAATTTTTTTTATATAAAACAATTCTTTTGAAAAAAAAAAGAATTTCATGGACAGAGTAAGAAAATAAAAAGGAAAAAAATTTGTGGACATGAAGAAAAGAAAAAGAAAAAAAAAATTGGCAAACACCTGTCTAACATGTAAATGCATGTTAGACAACACATTGTGGGCTTGGCCAAATTAGATGAAGTGAAGTGCTGAGTCATATATATATATATAGATATATATATATATATAGAGAGAGAGAGAGAGAGAGAGAGAGAGACTTTCTATTTTACTTTAATTATTTCTTAGCAAATCTTTTGTTTTCTTACTTCTTTAATACAAATTACTCTATTTCTTTAAACACTTGGAGACTAAAAGAAAAATTGGAAGATTAAAATTTTGAAGGGGTTTACATTAGAATTTTACAGAGAGTCACGAAAAGCTCTTAAAAAAAACAAAAGGTAATAATGTGAATTTTATTTTTGAAATTTAGCATACATGATATTTCTCGGAATTCAAAGTGAGAATGTTCAAAGGGTATGATTTATGGAAGAATTAAAGAAAAAAAATAGAAATTTTAATATAAATATTATGTCAGGTGTTGACGATCAGCAACCGGGACAAATAATTGAGAGGAGCAAGTAAGACAAGGAGGTGACCCACGGGTAGCTCTAAGTGCTTCGTGGTGAGTTAGATTTACTTTAAGTAATTAAAATAAATATGAAATATCTAGTGATATTAGAATAAATTATTAACTTATGCTTTGGTGATATATGAAAGTTGGTTGATAGGTGTGATAGGAAGAGTGGATGTGTAGAGAATTATTTTATAAGAAATAATATTATTGGAATAATGAGTCGATTTAATAATAAAGGTGATAAGAGAAATTCTTGATGAGCTATAGTTGATGATTTGATATAATTTATGAGGAGAGGAAATTTAGTGGATCTTGACAAACTATGATTGATGATTTGATATGATTTATGAGGAGAGGAATTTAGTTGAATTTTTCAAATAATAATTTGAGAATAATCAGGATAGCTAATTTAAATATTTGAATTCATGTTTGTTTTTATATTATTGTTCATATGCATATTTCATATCATTGTTCATATGCATATGCATGAAATAAAAGAACCGGGAGGGGCCGGTCCAAGATAAAAACATGTCGACATGTGGGAAGACGTTGCCTAATAATAATTCGTACATTGCATCTGTTTTAAATATTGATTGTATTACTGAAATGCTGAAGTGTTGTTTGTTATTGTAAATTTATTTGTCGATGAATGAGTCTCACAGAGAGACAGTTATGGTGAGAAAGAAACATGGAAGTATGATATGATAAGAACTATCTAAATGGTAGACTATATGCTGTGAACCTCATAACGAGATAATTATGAGATAATTAATGGTCTTAAGGTGAACTAATATATAAAAAGAAGAGATTCATAGAGAATGAGACTTATGATATGTGTAGTGATAGTAGAATGTTATTATCAAGTTATATGAAATATAAATGATTAAATATTAAAAGACTATTTATACCAATTGAATACTTCCAGTAAATTTAATTCTCTAAGCTTGTGAAGCTCATCCCTTATTGTACAATGATTTCAGGTAGCAGGTAGGACAAATAGTTTGGTGAGTTGAAGTTCTGACGAGATCATTATCTATAAGCCACATACGTGTTCACATCCTCAGACTAATGAAAAAATAAAATAAAAATTTATTTGTAAATATTCATGCATATTACGTTGTATAAAATGTTTAAGTCAAGATTAGAATGATGTATCTCCCCTGTTAAGGGTTGAGGATTGATGTAAAAAGTTTATGTTAGTGTTATTTTTCTTGTTGCATATATGTGTCGTTTTAGGATTTTCAAAATGTGACAACATCGTCTTGGGCGTGGCAAACCCGGGATGGGTTGTTACAATGGCATTGCATTTCATGGACACATTATGAGGATTGGCCCATGAGGGGCGTGCTTGGTAATTGGCCAATGCGGAGCATATGATGTCATACATTTGTTCGCAAAAATAAGGGTAAAGAAGTAATTTTTTATATATTATATTGAATTAAATAATCACGAGATGAAAGATTTAGTATTGATTTGAAGTAATATTTGAAAGATGATACTGAAAATTTTGTTGAAAAGAGTTAGAAATTTTTGAAGAAGAAAGTACTGAAAACTACGAAATTTGAAATTCAAATGAACGAATTTTGAAGAAAAATTTGTAACGAGGTTGAGGAAAATAATTATAAAAGTTGATGGAAGAAAATATGAAATCTTTTATATTTTTTAGATAACTTTTTGAAGGAAGAAAATATGAAAATTTGACTTTTAAGGGAAAATTGAAAAACTGTAATTACGGAATGACAAAATTGTATATAAGGAATGGCAAAACTATAAAATTAAAAGGGCTGATGGACCGGTGGTAGGACTATAAATATGAAATGGCAGAACTGTAAATTTTAGTGATGGTAGAATCATATATAATTGATTGCAAAAGTGTAAATTTTAAATTATATTAAAAAAGGATGTGGCAGAACGATGAAGCGATAGACTTCATGTGAAATTGAAGATTTATATTTATTTATTAATAATTAATAAATAATATTATAATATATAATTCAAAAAAAGGAAGTGGCAGAACGGTGAAGCGATGAAGACGTGAACTTCAGATGAAGTTCACACAAATTTATAATTTATATTAATTAAATAATATATAATAAAAAAGTGTTATAAATTGTCTCTAAAGTTCAGAGACTTCATTGTTTTGTCAATTCCCCGTTTTGTTTTTTTTTTCTTTCATCAAAGCAAATTTTAAAGCAAAAAATTCATATAGAAAATTCCCTGATATTTTAAATAATTATAGTTATCCAATTTTAATATCAATAATTCATCTCAATTGGGGATAAATTTTCAATAAAACTCATAATTACATAATTATGTTGTTGGAATTAAGTTATGGAATAGTAAGATTAATTAAAATTTATAGTTAGGTATTGGTGATTAGTAATCTTAAGAAATTGCTGAAAGGAGCAAGAAAGGCAAGGAAGTGATGTACGGGTAGCTTTAAGTGCTACGCGGTGAGTTAGATTTACTTTTAGTAATCGAAACCAATATAAAATATGAATTGATGATATTTGAATTAATTGTTGAATTATAATGATTGGATGATATTTTTTTAATGTGTGATAATTGATTGATTGATTGAGGATTAAATGATATGTTGAAAATTATAGATTAATGAAAAATATGTTAAAAAGATATATGAAATTCTTAAAAGATATGATTGATAAATTGATGACATATGAGAAGACAATTTAATATGTATATGATAAAATAATAATTTTGAGAAAGAGATGGTTAAATTGAATGCTTTGATGTATACTTGCTTGCATGTTCATATGCATAAAAGGGAAGACCAAGAAGGCAGCTGGTCTAGCTGAGAAGACCAGGAAGGTAGCTAGTCTAGCTGAAACATATCGACATGTGGGAAGATGTTCCCAAATGATAGTATGAAATGATCTGATGAGAAACAAAAAATATAATTTTAAATTCATGCATTTATTTGATTAAATATTTATTATTTTTGGCTGAGATGCTAAAACATTAGTCTTGATTGTAAAATGATTGATAGACAGATAAGTCTCATAGTGAGACAACTTTGATAATAAATAAATAAAAAGGATGATATGATAAAGAATTATATGATTGATTGTTTGTATAACGTGAACCTTATGGTGAGGTAAATGATGATATTGAATTGAAAATCTTAAATTGATAAAATATATGAGAAGAAAACTTATATGATTAGTATATGAGATATATTTATTGAAAGATGATAGCTTGATGATTTATTTATAAAGAGATTGACAAATGATTGAATATAACTAGAGGTATACAAATCGAGTACTTCTAGTAAATTTAATTCACTGAGCTTGTTAAGTTCACTCCTCATTGTTGAAATATTTTAGGTTGTGGATAGGGCTGATAAATAGTTAAGCTGATAACCAGAGTGAACAACTTAAGTAAGTCTTGTAGTCAGCATCCTCAGACTGTGAAAGAAAAAGAAAAGAAAATTTTGAAAAGTTTTTAATATTTATGAATTTGTTATTATTGTATATATTGTTTCTGACAAGAGAAATATGTTGTATCTCCTCTAAAAGAGTTGAGAACTTTATATATATATATATATATATATATATATATATATATTCAGTCGACATATGTTCTTAATATTGTTGCATATATGTGTCGTGCTAAGATTTCAAAACGTGACAACACCATCTCAGGGGTGGCTAACCCAGGATGAGTCGTTACATATGATGATATGATATGCTTGGCCCAAAGAAGGGCATGATTGTGGTTGTGGGAATGTAAAAGTGTTGAGATGAAACCTTCTTCGTTTGCTTTGGCATTGTGTTGTATGATTGCACTAAGAGTTGTTTATAGTATGTGAATTAATAAAATTTGTGAACCCTAGTATAAATAGATTTATGATGGTATAAGAAAAAAAGAGAATTTCTCGGAGGGAACTTAAATGATTTAATTGGAGGATAATTAAGAAAGACATTACTTGTACCTAGAAGCAATAATAAATGATATACTATAATTATAAATAAAAAGATAATTCCTTCAATACAATTACTTCTTGTAAAGTTTGTCACATTGAGCTTTTTAGCTTATTCCTTTATTGTTGTTAACATTTCAGGTATTACTGGAGACTTGGCAGTCCAGCTAGAGAAGCCCAAGTTAAGGCTTTCATCGGCAGCATACTCACTCTTGAGAGTTTTTGTTAGGAGTTTAAGTTAGGATTGAGATTAGTCATTGTAAAACAACATTTGTAGTGTGAGAGTTTTTCTATTAATTGTGTCAAGTTAACTTTTTGTATTGTAAAGATTGTTAGTTATGAAATTGTATTTGTATGACTTTAAATGTTTTGATTGAATTCTTTTATTCATAGTGAGTTATGAATGTTTACATATAGGTCGCGATGAAAGGTGATGATACCTCCTCGGATAGGGCCCACTCGAGGATGGGTCGTTACAAAAAAAATCCAAGTTTTTTTGATAATCAAGAGAGGGAGAGAAATGATGTTTTCCGCGTTGTGTGAGCATCTACACACGTAGGTCTAACACAAATATTTGGTTCATGCATGATCACCGAATAAAGTCTATCTCATTGATCACCATAACATTTTCTTTGTACATGATGTATTGACGAGCACTAATAGCAGAAACTTAGCATAAGAAAGATGTTCTGATGCATTACCTTTTATTCCAGTGAGGCCGAGAGGGTTTAATAATGCTTGCAAAAGAGAGGGCCATTGTTTCCTTTCTCTCTATAATTTTGTCATTAAATTGACTAGTCTAAAAAATATTTCTTTGTAGAAAAAAGGAAAAATTATGTTAGAGAATTATGAACTTAAACTCATTGCATTTAAGAGGCAGTTAAACTTTTAATTAGTTGTAAATTTATATGTATGTATTTCACTTTATTTCAATTTTTTATAATAATTTATTTCTATCTCTATATTGGTAATAGAAAAAAGTTTATGAGGAGTCTTTTCCAAATGAAGTTGGTCATTAAAAAATGAAATTACATCATGGCGATTGACTTTAACTTTAGAGTAGTTTGGTTAGAGTTATTAAGGTGGGATTGGACAAACCTAATCCCACATCAATCCCTTGTCCATGTTTGCTTCCTTTTTTTACTATTCATTTAGGATTGGTAAGGGAAAAATTTAATCCTTATCCCACAAATTTAATCCTGTTGAAAAGAAGAATTGAAAAGAATTATATATCATTGAATGATTGATTAGAATACAATTCAGCACCCCAATATATAGACTTATGAATACTAAATCTAATAGGACTAGGATGCAATGATTAGATAAGATAAATATAAACTAGGCTTAATAAGACAGATAATAAAAATCCTATTAGGATTCACAACAGTCTCCCTCAAATTTGAGCATAGATATCATATGCAGCTAACTTGTTACAAATAAATCTAACTCGAGAACCATCCAATGGTTTAGTAAATAAATTTGCTAACTAATGTGCCGACTTCACATGCCGCACATTTTACATAAGATTTTCCCGAACAACATGACATTCAAATTCAATATGTTTAGTTCTCCTATGAAACACTGAATTATTTGCAATATGAATAGTTGTCTGATTGTCACACACAAAGCTCATAGGATCTGACTGGTTAATCCCAAGTTCCTCTAACAATTGTTTTAACCAAACCATCTCACTAGTAGTATGCACCAATGTCCTATATTCGGACTCAACACTAGATCTAGTAACCACAGTTTGTTTCTTACTTTTCCATGATACTAAATTATCTCCAACAAATACACAATATCCAGTAGTGAACCTCTTATCAGATGGAGGGCCGACCCAATTTGCATCAGTGTAACCCTTAATTTGAGTATGACCATGATTTTGATAAAGTAAACCACAATAAAGAGCACTCTTAAGATATCTCAAAATTCAAATAACAACAATTTAATGACTAGTTCATGGAGCATCGAGAAATTGACTAACCACACTAGTTACAAATGAAATATCAGGTCTAGTAACAGTTAAATAATTCAATTTTCCAACTAAATACCTATATTTCCCTGTTTCAGATAATAATTCATCTTGATCAACTATAAGTTTTGTGTTAGGATCTATAAGACTATCTATAGGCTTACACCCTAACATTTCAGTATCATTTAACAAATCAAGAACATATTTACGCTAAGATAAAGAAACACCATGATGAGATCTAGCAACCTCGAAACCCAAGAAGTATCATAATTTTCCTAAATCCCAGTCCCCAACACAAAAAGATAAGCCCAAAATAAATGAAGATAGCCCAAAAAAACTATGCAAGCCCAGTCCCCGTCGAAGATCTCAAAGGTCGAATATTTTGACTACTGCTCAAATGTTTGGCTCCACGTCTCCAGGGCCGAGAATTTCAATTACTGCTCATATGCTCGGCACCATGTCTCCAAGGTCGAGCATTTTGACTACTATTCATATGCTCGACCACATGTCTCCAAGGCTGACCATTCTGACTGCTGCTCATATGCTCGGTCCCATGTCACCAAGGCTGAGGATTTTGACAGATACTCATATGTTTGGCCTCACGTTACCAAGGCCGAGGATTTTTACTACTGCTTATATGCTCGGCCTCATATATCCAAGGTTGATAATTTTGATCGCTGCTCATATGCTCGGCCTCACGTCACCTAGGGAGGACATTTTGATTCATATGCTTGGCCTCATGTTTTAAAGTCGATTATTTTGACTGTTGCTCATATGCTCGACCCCACATCTCTAAGGCCGAGCATTTTGACTGCTGCTCATATGCTCGGTCCCATGTCACCAAGGCTGAGGATTTTGACAGATACTCATATGTTTGGCCTCACGTTACCAAGGTCGAGGATTTTTACTACTGCTTATATGCTTGGCCTCACATATCCAAGGTTGATAATTTTGATCGCTGCTCATATGCTCGGCCTCACGTCACCAAGGGAGGGCATTTTGATTCATATGCTTGGCCTCACGTGTTTAAAGTCGATTATTTTGACTGTTGCTCATATGCTCGACCCCACATCTCTGAGGCCAAGCATTTTGACTGCTGCTTATACACTCTATTCCACATCTTTAGTTCATTGCTCCCTTCTTGTGCAGACCTCATATTTTGGGTCTCCAGCTCAGCAGTAGATTTTTGGCATCAATAGTATGCGTGTAGTTTGCAAAAAATTGGTCACTAACTGATCATTGTGGGATCTAGATCAATCATGAATTTCCATAGATGATGGCTTATAGTTGGAAAAGATGCCCCCTTGGAATGGCCAAGTCTTAAGTGTTTGCAAACTAGCTGATCCTTCCGTCAAGTAAACCTATGTTATCGAGGATGCGACAAAGGGAAAAGAGAGAGAATTTTGTTAATGCAGAAATTGTTGCTTCAAGATATGGTTGGATTCTTCTCTTTAAAGTATAGTTGATTAGTAATGGTTTTTACAATAAATTGTTCTAGTACTACCCTTTTACCAATGAGATTATGAAGCTGCCTGAATTAGATAGCATATCTTGTTATATAAAGGCAACATTTTCCTTGGATTCAACTTCCCCGAATTGTCTTACCTTTGTTTTGTATTGCTACCAGCACAAATCATGTGGTGAGACTTACTTTAGCACATGCTACCCTGACGATAAAACTTGGAGTAATTTAGAGCTCCTTGATAACCAGAGATTTCCATTAGATGTGATTTTTGTGGTAGGATTTCTCTACTGTATTTACCTAGATGGGGTATTGGATGCCTTCAGCATTACACTCCAAGGAGGATAAGGCTTACTAAAAGTTGGTTCCCTCTTGAATATGATGATTTTTTTAGAACTGCGAATGCTCATTTGATCTCTTCTATTTATCATAAAGATTATGATCTTCTATTATATTCGAAGGATTTGCCTAATGGTTACCCATAATTAAGGTTTGATTGCTTATAAAAGCATTAGGTAGTGGTAAATGAGTTGGAAAATAGGTTATTTTTGGGTTGTACATCCTTTTAAGTTATTGCAGAGCTAGAAAACCTTGCCCCTTGTCTTCTTATTGTTGCTACTGGGTTCATAACCTAAGCCTTGCCTTTCGAATTGTTGTTTGAAATTGGAGAATTTCTTCATTCCTTGCCTATACTACCTAGATCTGTCCCTAGGAAGTAGCTCATCCCTTACATTATGTGAAAAATGGTCGGGTTAATGCAAGGGTCGACTTCTACTGTGTCAAATCATGTTTAGGGCATATTGAGGTCAACATTGTTGGATTTTATTGGTTTTTATTGATTTCAGTATTTACTAGCAACATGCCCATTGATTTTTCCTTTGTGGACTAACTTCATATATCTGTGCTCATTCAAATCTCATGGTCATCAATGGTATTAGATTTCAATTGAAAGATTATAAGTTAAATCACTAAAACTATAAGTGAGGTACAAAATAACAAAAGGAAAAGAACATCACTTTCCATATATCTCTATAGAGTTTAGCTCATGGTCAAATATATGGAAAGATTTAATCTTCGTCAATGGAAAAGACATTGATACTTCAAATATAATTTCCTTATCATATCCACTTTACTTAAGTTAAACTCACCATTTCTCACAAGAGTAAATTAGTGATATAACACTTATGGTTAGGGGCGAAACTAGGAATTTTCTTTAGGTGGTGTCGAAATATGACAAATTTTACGGTCACTTGCTCAAAAAAATTTCAGTTACTCAATAATTACTATAAGTCCACAAAGCACATAAATATTTATCACATAATATTAATTTTATATATACATTCAATAGACACGTGTTTCAAACAAAATAGAACAAGTGATAGCTAAGACAATATGTTTTAAAGAAGCCCTAAAAATTATAGAAATGTTATTGGAAGGAAACGAAATGATAAAATTCATACCAATATAGATGATGTGAAGATGAACACCTGAATGCCACGCTTATTTATAATGTTAGTTGCTTCTTGATCAAGAGTATAAATAAGCTCCAACAAAAAAGTAAACCTGGAAATCAAAGAACATTACTTCATTTACAACACAAAACTAAGAAATAGAGTCCATATTTAACATGCATATAATTAGATAAAATTTTGATAGTAATGTATATTTATATTGAAAGAAAATACAAAACTATGAAATACAATAATACCTTCTATCTAAACCAAACTAGGCGTTCCCTCATAGAAGAAAAATCGTCAATTATCTCATCAATAGAAAATTGAACTGCAATTTCCTTCACAATAAATAAAAGCATGCAATCTCTAAGGAAATCATCATCCATCTTACTACAAAGCTGATTCTTGGTAATACTCATTATTGAAAATTCCCGTTCTGTAGTTGCTATTGAAATAGGAAGTGTTAATACCAACCAAATTAATCTATTAATGAGAGATTAAATTGCTGACTTTCTAGTTTGTACTAATCCTTCTAAAAGCTCATAAAGTGTTGAATATTTCTGCATATCTGGATTTCGACACACACCAATCTCATAATTTCGTAACTCATATTGGAGGAAAGTTTTCTCATGCTCAGTGAAATCTTCAGGATAAAACTTGTTGACAAGGTCCCAAAGTTTTTCAACATTAAACAATATGAAAGAATCTTTAGGATCCAATGTTAAACTAAGATTAAGAAATTTAACAGCTTCCTCATTAAATCTATTATTTAACTCTTGTAATTATGAATCTATGGCAACAAGAAAGATAACAACTCGATAATGAGACTCAACTGTATGATATTTTTTATGACGACGACCACAATCAGGAAGGTATGGAGCTTTCATATTAGGAATTTCAATATCATTTTTTCACAAAATAACTTCACCTTTCTAAGAAGAGTATCCTAACCAGTTTCTTTAAACAATTGGAGTATTTCTTTGTTTATAACACAAGATTCATAGCATTTACTATATCTTGAGATTGGCACTACAAATCTTGGCATAAACCGCTTGTGATCCTGATAGGTGCTTAAATATTCATATTTAAGCCCCTTAATTTACATTTGTTAAGTCCTAGTTTATGTTAATTTAGTCCATTTTACTTCATCTCTGTGTTTCACATTCTTTTGTAGGGTCTTGGAGAAAAAAAGAAGCATTTTTGGCACTTAAAGGAAGAAATCTAGAAATCCTGGGGCAGCTGTTGGCTAGAGTGCGATTAAGTGCAGGCCCCGGTACGATCGAGCGCACCAGTGCTTGTGCGCACACAAAGAAGGCTCGAGGGAATCATTGTGTTCGAGCGCAACACGTATGTGATCGAGCGCACATGTACGGGCGTGAACAGTAAAACGACAAAAACCTGTTTTGGAAATAGAGAGGTTTTGTGTTTTAGGAAGTTTAGGGTTTTCAGAGTCTTCTAGGGTTAGTCAACCCCTATAAATACACTTGTAAAAACACAGAAAATACATCCTTCTTTTTATCTTTTGCTTTGGCTTGAAGTTGTAAGCTTTGGAGAGGAATTGATGACTCGTCTCCATAGTATTCTTCGGGTTTTATATTTTATGTTTAGTTTATATTATAATGTTTATCATAGACATCATGTGTAACTAACTCTTTATAGGGCTCGATTGAAGCTCTAATTATGCTTTTCCATATATATATATACATATATATACATATATATACATATATATATGTATATATACATATATATATGTATATATATGTGTATATATGTATATATATATGTATATATATATATATATTCATTGATTACCTTTTCCAATAGCCATGTTGTGATGCTTTATTGATTAACGCATGTTTATATTTAAATTCCTCATATATATGTGTCTAATCAACGTATGCATGTGGTATGGATTAGTTAGTTGAATCAATTTGGATGACCGAGTCATGAGTTCAATAAAAGTAACCAAAGATATCTTATCTGAATTCTTGGGTTAATCAACATGGGAAACTGGGAGTATACACCATACCCTAGGTTTCGTGTGGTTATCGATTTCCACAGATCTTATGCTCTCTTAAGGAACAACTCAGCCTACACCATGCTGAATCCTTTAAGAGATAAAAAAGTTAGAGTAGATACCATGCCTAACTCATTGCTTAGGGAGATCAATAGCTTAAGGAGTAGATACCATGCCCTTAGGTTGACAACCATTAGGTGTCCATAGTATGGCTAGAGCATTGGGACATTATTTATTGGGAAAGTATGATTAGTCATGGATATCAAAGCCTTATGTTCTTATCATTATCAATCTAGACTTAATAATTATTTCTCTCTTTTTTTATATTGCGAAACTGATTCTAAGAACGAAATTTACCAATCCCTGTGGAGATGATCTTGCACTTGCACACTATGCTACTATTGACCTTGTGCACTTGCAAGTAAAATTGTACGATTATTTGCTTATTTATTTAGGTAGATAAATGCACAACATGTTTTTGGCGCTGTTGCCGGGGATTGCACTTAAATTTCTTTTTAGAATTAATTTTTTTCGTTCAATCATTATTATTTCTTTATTCCATTTTTATCTCAAGGAAATTTTAATGTTTTTGTTTTTATCTTATTTTTGTTTCAACCCTAATTTAATTCCTTTTTATTTTCTGTTTCAGGCACACTAGAAGAACTTTTTATGCCACTTGCGATCGAGCGCACCCTCCTGTGCAATCGAGCAGAATTTAGGCAGAGAGTTACCCGGGTACTAGTGTTTAACTGCTGCACTTAAGCGATTATCACCGATTCATGCACGGCGTTGATCCTAGCATCCAACATTCTTCCCCTTTGATACTGAGCTTGAGCATACTATCTGACAGAGGCTTAGAGACAACTCGGAAGAGGTAGAAGAAATTGACAAAGAAGCACCAATGGCGGAACAGATAGAAAATCAGCAACCTCCTAAGCGAAGACTGATGAAGCAATCCTTCATCCCATGCAACCTTGATCAGCCATAGTGTATTGCTTATCAACCTGAGGCAGAAGGAAACTATCACATATCTACGCAAATATTAAGTGCACTGACTCACTTTAGGGGTACACCTAATGAGGACCCACACTTGCACCTCTGAGAGTTCTTCGATCTCTGCAAATTCCAGCATATTTGAGGCTTAGACCAAGAAGGAATAAGGTTAATTATTTTCCCTTTTCCTTAAAAGATAATGCTAAACTATGGTACAATCTTTGCTTGCAGTTTCTATCCACACTTAGGAGGAGTTGGCCAGCAAGTTCTTAAGGAAGTTTTTCTCAGCCCAAAAGATGAGGCAAATGAGGAAGGAGATTCAGTCCTTCCAACAAAAGGATGGAGACCTATTCTTCGAAGCATGGGGACACTTCAACGAGCTGCTACTCAAATGCCCACATCATAACCTACCTCAAGATGAACTGGTACAGGCTTTTTATGAAGGTTTAAGTGATACTAACAAAAGTATTGTGGATTCATGTTATGGAGGAGTGCTGATGGAGAAAAGCGGCGAAGAAGCTATGGAGCTCTTCGAAACCCTAAGTGAACACACTCAGTAGTTCTCCTCTCGAGGCAGACATATAACCAAGAGTAAGGTTATGTACGAGGTAAGCTTAAATGGAGGATCATCCACTAAAATAGCTGTTGGGGAAAGGAAACTAGACCTGTTAGTTAAAGCTATGGCTGCTCAGAATGTCTCACCTAAACCACCAGCTACACCACTCTAGGTATGTGCTATTTGTTCCCAATTTGATCATAATACTGATACATATCCCTTGTATTCATCTGCAGATCATGAGCAAGCAAACTTTGTGGGACCAAACAACTATCCACCGAAGAACAATCCTTATGCAAACACCTACAACCCTAGATGGCGGAATCACCCGAATTTTTCTTGGAGCAATAATCAGAACAGTCAAAGGCAGCAAAAAAACTTCTAACCAGCAGCCCACTTTGCTCTCGAGACAAAGAAAAGTGACATCAAAAGTCTTGTGAGGCAATTGGCATCTCAACAGCAACAATTAATGATTTCACATGAACAATTCATGAAGAAACGAGGCAATTTCGGATTGAGATGAGACAAACCACTGCAAAACATGATCAAGCCATTCAAGGATTAGAGGTACAAATGGGGCAATTGGCTAAGGAACTGAGTAGTAGAAAGCAAGATGAGCTTCCCGTCCAACCAATACCTAATCCAAGAGGACATCAAAAATTAAATGCTGTGATAACCCAAAGAAGTGGAAAGATCATAGGCATCAATGAGTCTACACGAGCATCTCCAGACAAAGCATCCACATCTAAGGTAAGTGAGATGGAAAAAGTAAATGCACCTCCACCCTTCCCTCAAAGGTTAGTAAAACCTAAGAGAGAAACTAAACTGATTGACATTTTCGAAACTTTGAAAAAGGTGGAAATAAACATTCCTTTACTAGATGCAATTAAATAAATTTATGCTTATGCTAAGTTTTAAAAAGAATCTTGCACTAACAAAAAGAAATTTCAGGAACGTGAGACAATAGCCTTGACTGAAGAGGTAAGTGTTCTATTATTAAGAAAATTACCACCAAAACTAAAAGATCCGAGTAGTTTTACCATTCCTTGCAGGCTAGGTGACCAGCTATTCGAGCATGAACTATTAGATCTAAGAACGAGTGTCAATCTGTTGCCATACAATGTATTCGAGACACTAGGTTTGGGGTAGCTTCAACTAACCTCCATCACTTTGTAATTAGCTTATAGAAGCGTCAAACGACCGAGAGGTATCCTCGAGGATGTTTTGGTAAGAGTAGGTAAATTTATTTTACCTACTGATTTTATTGTCTTAGATATGGAAGAATGTAATATGCCATTACCACTTCCTAACATCTTGGGAAGACCCTTTATGATAACTGCTGACACCAAAATTAATGTAAAAATGGGCATTGTCACTATGACAGTAAATGATGAGGAAATAGAATTCAAAATATTTGATACATTAAAATCAACCAAAGATGATAATGAATACTTTAATGTAAGCTTAATGCAAAGTGTTGTTGAGAAAGTTTCTCAAGACCATCACGTTGATCCAGTGGAGACCATCCCTAACCATGATGACACAAGATTTGATATTAGGCTAGAGGATGACAATGTGATTAAAGACATCGATAGAGCTGTGCACCCCATCAAGAACACACCAAAGCCTACAAGTAAGTATAACCCTCAAATTGAAAATCCTGAACTTACTAATACTGCTTTTCCCTATTTTTTTTACCAGGCACCAAAATTAGAGAGCTGGCAGCTGTCAATGGCACTTGAACCACCTGATGTGGGCTCTAAGTGCCCCCTCCGAAGGGAGTAGCACTAAGGATACTATAGAGAGTGCTTGAGCAATTTCCACTTTTGTACCAAAATAGCTCAAGCACCTCTATTGCAGTTAGTTGTACTGAGACCACTAAAGTTCGGTATGGTTGTATCGTTACTAATTCTTCTCTTTGTTTTTTTTAATCCTTTTATATTGCTCACTATCAATTTTTTTGCACTGTGATCGAGGGCACTAAATAGTGTGCTCAAGTGCATTTTCGCCTACACTCACTTGCATGTGAGCGCATCACCTTATGCACTTGCACACAAGTGCGATCAAGCGCACTTCACATGCACTCAAGCGCAATCTTGGTAGAGAAGGCACGTGAAGGTGTTTAAGCACACTCAGCTCACAAACCCATTCCACCCCTACGCTCAAACTCAAAAACGCACTCGGAATACTCTCCCTAGCACTCTTACCTTCAAACATCTCACTCACTCAGCACTCTCAACCTCTCACCACAAGCACTCCACCATGCTAGCCACCCTATCACCATCACCACCCTACTGTCATCACCACATCTCAACACAACACACCACCGCCCAGAACCACCAACCATCGCACTTTGCCACCACTCCGTGATTCCAAGTATGCCTATACACAATCTTTTTTATCACGCACATTCACACAGAATCACATTCATTATTTCTTTACTAATTCATTGCATAAACACTATATTGTTTGGTTGTGTGGTTATATTTTGGTAATGCAGGAGGGTAGGAACAAACTCAAAACTCAAACACCATAACTGGTTTACAAGTCACACACGAGCTATTAGATAAAATGCCTGACTGTGTGCGATCGAGCGCACTACAAACTGTGATCGAGCGAAGAGATTAGGGCGATCGAGCGCATAAATTTGTGATTGAGCGCAGATTCCACAGAAACCAGAATCAACATGTCAAAACAGTCTGCCTTCACCTCCCGTGCTTCGAGCAGCCGTGCCCAGTCATCCCGGCCAAGCTTCGAGCAAAGAGAGCAATTATTCGAGACCATATTCAATATCAATGAGGACTTCAAGCACATGAACATCACTCAATGAGCAGTCTAAACGTTTAGACATCGGGGGCTGAAGAGACTGTTCAAGCCAGTTTGTTCGACTGCTTACACCCAGCTTATAGTCCAGTTTTATGAGAATATGTCATTCGACTGTAGTAGGCTGGGAATTTTGACTTCTTCAATCCAGGGCATATCCATAGAGGTGACCAGTGCCGGTATAGCTACTGCTCTTCACTACTGTGATGAGTCCCCTCTGGAGGACATCGATATAGAGGAACAGCCGGAGTCCTTTGCCTTGTCCACAATCATCGAGGACATGTACGCTAGCCAGTACGCGGATAGGCACAACAACGCGGTAAGCTGGTCAAAGTTGCCTCCACGGCTTTGGCTCATGGACTCTATCCTTCAGCACAATATGTGCCCATTGGGGCATATAAGACACAGAGGAGAGACTAGTTTCTACAGACATTATATGCCTTCCACAGAGGCCATTGGTACTCTATCCCAACTGTCATTTGGAGTTAGCTGCATAAATTCTGGGATCATGTCCATGGTCGACAAACCACCACGGCCAATGCATGGGGGCTCCCATTCCCGTTCTTACTATCATACATCCTCAAGAAGAAAGAGATTAAGGGGACCTCCAGCGATGGACCAGTGCGAAAGCATCCTTTCTTTGGGAAGGCTCAGTGGACATAGAGCCAGTCACACATGCCTCGCAGACTCCCAGCACCTGCACCTACAGCTAAGAGGCTTGAAGAGGATCATATGGAGACAGAGGCCCCTACAGTTAGCCCATTGCGAGAGGAGAACTATCCGGACATGGAACCCACTGAGTCCCAGCACTTTCTTGCTAAGCTGTCTTCCTTCCGAGGTAAGGTCTTTGCAGCTACATCACTAGTGCACCAGCACATAGATGGTTTGGAGGTATGGTTTGCACGACAGGAGGCGATGCTACAAGCCATCCTCGATCACCTACCTCCTGCACCCAGTACCTCTTCAACTGCACCACCAGATGACCAGCAGTGAGAGGATACCCTGTCTGGCTGAAGACGTAAAACTTAGTGCTGATGGGAGGCACCCTACAACATATCCTTTTATTTACCATATTTTTAGTATTTATTTTTCTATTTATCTTTTGCTTTTCTTATAATTACTTTTATTATATTTTGTTTTCCGGCATTACATTTATTTTTCATTTTCAGGGACATAGTGATTGCCTCAAGTTCAAGTTTGGGGGTGTGCTACGAGCCATGCCAGCCACATCGTTCTCCATCTCCCAGGTCAGATCCTTCCATGCTTTTCACACATTAGGAACAATGTGCAATTTAAGTTTGGGGGTATAGAACACACTCACACACACATTATGTCCCAATTTTTGTTTTTATAGATAAATGTATGTTCATACTGTTCTAAAATATTTTGGGTGATCTAAACAAAACAATATGATTTGACTTCATAAGTGAGCTTAAAAACTTGAACACATGGGCTAATAACTAAGTTTTAAACCTTAATCACTTACTTTTAGGCATTTAAGGATTCACAAGTTTGACCTAAATTAACACGAGCACATTAGCACATAATTGTGTGGGGTATGACATGTAATTGTAATATGTATGTTTCTTCGGCTTAACTGTGAACCGGATGACTTGTTAGATTCACACTTTAGCATAGGAAAATAGAAAAAAAAATTGTTATTGCTCAAAAAGAAAAGTGCTTCTAATGATCAGTAAACAAACTTTCCACTGAGTAACTGACCCTCTTGCCTTAATAAGCAGTGAGCGTCACGTCAAAAAGTGGGAATTTTGCTCACAATGATCATTAAAAAGAAATTTCCACCAAGTAACTGGCCCTCTTGCCTCAGTAAGCAGTGAGTGTCACGTCAAAAGGTGGGAATTCTGATTGGTAGCATTCAGACCAATTAGTTTCGTAGCCTTTTTTACTCGAGTTAGTAAGTTCTTAGGGGTGTCTTTACACCTAATGCCCTAAAACCATCTAGTTTGGGAGTCATTGGCTAAATACTCACTACATGAGTTAAATAGAAAGCTTAAGGGTACTAAACTTGGCAATAATCTCACAATAAAAGAAAAGAAGAAAAACTATGTCATTTTTGTTGGTTCTAATAGGAAATTTGGTGAAGCTTGAGACATCGAAACACTACACATTAGAATTATTTGGAAACCTAATCTTTTATGTGTTAGTTCACCACACACTAAAGTCAAACTTGTGATGTCTTAACCTACCTCATGAAAGTGATATGCGTTCAAAACTCTTATTCATTGCAAAGATGTGTTTGTTCTTGTTAAGCTTGCTCATGAATGCACATCATGGTTTTGTGTGATACCTAAACTTTTGTGGACACCATGAATATTGGATTTATCTGTGTGTCTTTATTTTTTCATTCTAATTTTTTGCTTTGTATTGCTAAGGGACTAGCAATATGTAAGTTTGGGGGTGTGATAGGTGCTTAAATATTCATATTTAAGCCTCTTAATTTACATTTGTTAAGTCATAGTTTATGTTAATTTAGTCCATTTTACTTCATCTCTGTGTTTCACATGCTTTTGTAGGGTATTAGAGAAAAAAAGAAGCATTTTTGGCACTTAAAGGAAGAAATTTGGAAATCTTGGAGCAACTGCTTGCTAGAGTGCGATCGAGTGTAGGCCCTGGTACGATCAAGTGCACCAGTGCTCGTGTGCACACAAAGAAGGCTCGAGCGCATCATTGTGATCAAGTGCAACACTTATGCGATCGAGCGCACATGTACGAGCGTGAACAGTAAAATGACAAAAACCTATTTTGGAAATAGGGAGGTTTTGTGTTTTAGGAAGTTTAGGGTTTTCAGAATCTTCTAGGGTTATTCTACCCCTATAAATACACTTATAAAAACACAGAAAAGACATCCTTCTTTTTATCTTTTGCTTTGGCTTGAAGTTGTAAGCTTTGGAGAGGAATTGACGACTCATCTCCATAGTATTCTTCGGGTTTTATATTTTATGTTTAGTTTATGTTATGATGTTTATCATAGACAGCATGTGTAACTAACTCTTTTATAGGGCTCGATGGAAGCCCTAATTATGCTTTTCCATATATATATATATATATTCATTGATTATCTTTTCCAATAGCCATGTTGTGATGCTTTATTGATTAACACCTGTTTATATTTAAATTCCTCATATGTATGTGTCTGATCAACGTATGCATGTGGTATGGATTAGTTAGTTGAATCAATTTGGATGACCGAGTCCTGGGTTCAACAAAAGTAACAAAAGATATCTTATCTAGATTCTTGGGTTAATCAACATGGAAAACCAGGAGTATACACCATACCCTAGGTCTCGTGTGGTTGTCGATTTCCACAGATCTTATGCTCTCTTAAGGAACAACTCAGCCTACACCATGCTGAATCCCTTAAGAGAGAAAAGAGTTACAGTAGATACCATGCCTAACTCATTGCTTAGGGATATCAATAGCTTAAGGAGTAGATACCATGCCTTTAGGTTGACAACCATTAGGTGTTCATAGTATAGCTAGAGCATTGGGACATTACTTATTGGGAAAATATGATTAGTGGTGGATATCAAAGCCCTATGTTCTTATCATTATCAATCCAGACCTAATAATTATTTCTCTCTTTTTTTATATTGCGAAACTGATTCTAAGAACGAAATTTACCAATCCCTGTGGAGATGATCTCGCACTTGCACACTATGCTACTATTGACCTTGTGCACTTGCAAGTAAAACTATACGATTATTTGCTTATTTATTTAGGTAGATAAACACACAACAGATCCCCAAAATCTCTTTCATTAGATGTAAAATAAATATAAACTCAAAAGATGTCAAGGCATCAAGTTCTCCACTTGCCTCTACTTGTTGAGATTGAGTTCCCTTATTAAGTACTTTTTGGAGAACAATACTTGTTGCATAAAACATCTTTAATAAACTATCAACAAAATTCAAGTGCGAACTCCAATGAGTGTCTTCAGCGCATTGTAAAGTTGGAAGCTGAATAGCTCATCTACCAGTTTCAACTTAATTTGTGGTAACCATATGAGTTACTTGAGCCACATGAGCTGCTTTTAATTCATTGTGATGTTTAAGAACCATGATGAATATTGACAATTAAACTCAACACTGAGAAAAAAATTATAGACAACGATAACATCTTTGGCTGCTCCAACTAATGCTGATTGAAGGCGATGAGCGAAGCAATGAATAAAATAACCATACTGACAATCATTTATCAATAAAGCTTGTAACCCTTTAAACTCACCACATATATTACTAGCACCATCGTAGCCCTTACCTCGAAGATTTTCTACGTCAAGAGAATTTCTAGAAAGAACATTAAATATTGCATTTTTCAAAGTCAATGATGTAGTATCTCTTACATGAACAAGATCAAGGAAACGCTCCCTCACGATACTAACCTCAAAACAATTTCCACTTTTCTCTCTAGTAGATTCATCAAGGGCTTCATCAACTAAAATAAAAGTTTTGCATCACTAATTTCATCATGTATCGCCTTTTGGACTTCACTTGAGAGAATGTGTAAAATCTCCTTTTGTATTGTTGATATCATGCATGTTTTGGAGGATTATCTAAGACAACATCATCAACCACTTTTATCAAAGCTTGCATCATATTTGATCAATTTCATGAAATTACCCTGATTTTTTTAAGCTATACTTTCACCATGGCCTTTAAATGCACAACCTTGAAATGTTAGCCATCTTGCTACGTTAATTGAGGTTGTGAGACGTAGTCTATTAGCATCTATTTATTTAGATGCTATTTTTCTAATGCTATTTCAATATTTTAACCCGATTTCATCAAATCTATGCAACACTAATGACTTTTATAAAGCAAAGAATTTGCATCCTTACCCTCATGAATAAAAAATGGACAAGTCTTTTCACCTACTTTTCTCTAACCAGTAAAGCCAACCTCAGTAAATCCAACCTCAGTAAATGTCGCATACCTATAGTGTCCAATTGGCTTATTGTTGAAAAAAAAACATGACAAACAAAAAGCAACATCTTTAGAGGGTGGATACTCTAACCAGGAATGTTGTTTATACCATTTAATTTGAAAATGTCAGTAATGATTATCTTGTCCACTAGCCAAAAAAATTTCAAGAACAGATTGATATGACTCAACTTTAAGGCATTCCCTCTAAATTTCATCATGTTGATTGACATGGTAATCATATATTTGCTTACGAACTCAAAGATCTTGCTCTAATGATGGAATATTAACTTCTTCTATTTCATGCTCAATTCAAGGAATCTTAAAAGGAGGAGCTTCACATGTTGAAGACGGAATATATGATGAAGATGGTAGCAAAATGGATGACGGATTCTCTATATTCTTCACAATTTTCTTTTTGAAAAATGAATCTATAGTTTTTTTACTTCATTTTTCAACCTATATATTACCAGTGTCACACTCATATAAAATCAAACAGAAAAATGCATTCTTATGCTTATTATGATACCATAAAATCCCCATCAAGTAACATTAACACAAAGCCAAGCAAAATTAATGGAAACAAAAGTAATAGCAAATATAGTTAAAGATATACCAAAGAAATTTATCCCTAGCAACTGAAATTAAAAAATTAATGGGACAAATAAAATTTATCTACTAAGAATTGTTATCTTATAAGTCTTGTGTGTGGCTGTGTAATGTGTTCATGTATTATTCGTTTTTGTGTGCTAATAGGATCTGCATCACTATAGGATAATTAGTGAGCTTCAATTCTTATATAGATTTTTACATCCTATTCAAAAGCTTTCTGCTCTCACATTTTAATGGTTAAAAAGATCATAGACAAAAGAAAACTTTTGTGGGGAAACCACAGGCCCTTCTTAGTAAATTAATTAAATTACTAGTGTAACGACCCATCCTGAGCGGGCCCTACTCGAGATGGAATTATTACAATTTGGAACTAAGCACCTTGACAATTTGGTAATATGAACATGACCAAGTAACAACAATAATATAACATAAACATAAACATATTAGATAAACATAAACATACAATTCCAAGTGAAATACTTTAGTTTACAAAAGTGTCTCATGAGACATAACCTCATGGGTTTACAACTTATAACATGTACAAAATGGTCTAACTACTACGACAAAAATTTGGGTGAGGATGCTTTGCACATGAACCCACCTAAAGACTTATTCTTTGTAGTTTTCTCACGTATTGAATAAGATCTTCAAAAGGCTTTCCTATAATGTTAAAAAAAGGAGGAGGGTGAGTGATGAGTGAATATTTGTCCTAGTATTTTGTATGTTTTTCAAGTATTTATTTATATGTTTAACTTAGGATATTGTTACTTTGAGTTGTTGTTCGTTGTTTTACAGGTTCACAAGCACTTGGAAGGAAGTTTCACTAAATTGCCAGAATTGCCCGTACAAATAAGTCATTTTTGTGGATTAAACTGTATTGATTCAAGAAGAACTACGAGATAAGCCATATATTCTTGGAAAGATCCAGATGTCTATTTTTTGGAGAATTTTACGGCTTGTAAATATGATTTTTTTTAGATAAAGTTATGTCAGTTTTAGTAGACAAAGGTCAGGCTTTGCGTGATTTCAATGTGGCAGAAGTGATTTTTTGCGGATTAAACTGTATTGATTCAGGAAGAACCAAAAGATGATCCATATATTCCTAGAAAGATTCAGATGTTTATTTTCTAGAGAATTTTATGGCTCGTAAATGTGATTTTTCTAAAGAAAGTTATAAGTCAGGCTATGCGTGATTTCAGCGTGACAGAGGTGAAGGAGCTTTTTGGGATTTACACGGGCTGGACAGTAGCACAACTGAACCAGTTCTGGACAATAGAAACCTGGCCTGGATAGCAGAAAACACATAGCTTGGATAGCAACAAAACCGAGCTTGGACAGTAGTAGAAGCACATAGCCTGAACAGGAACCCTAGGGCGACTTTTCTGTCTACAAAGCCATCTCCATACAGCTATATATAGGAATTTTAGACTCAGAGAAGGAGGGACGATGGTAGTTCTTGGAGAGATATTATCAAGAGGAGTTTTAGGAGATTGAAGGAGGAGACAATTTCTTTCATCAAGACAGCTTATCAAGAGATTGTTAGACGAAAATATACCTAAATTAATAAGCATATAATCGAACTCGTTTTACTTGCAAGTGCACAAGGTCAACAGTGTAGTATAGTGTGCAAAAGCAAGATCATCTCCACAGGGATTGGTAAAGTTCGTTTTAGAATTAGTTTCTTTAAAGTAAAAAGAAATAAATAACTGTTGTGTGTGATTTGATAATAATAAAGACATAGGGCTTTGAAATCCACCACTAGTTATACTTTCCCAATTATATAATGTATCAGTGCACTAGCCTTATCATGCATACCTAATGGTTGCCAACCTAAGGGCATGGTATCTACTCTAACTTTTTTCTTCCATAAGGGATTTTGCATGGTATCTGCTTGAGTTGTTCCGTAAGAAAGCATAAGTACTATGGAAATCGACAACCACATGAGACCTAGGGCATGATATCTACTCCTGGTTTCCCATGTTGATTAATCCAAGAATCCGGTGTGGATATCCTTTGTTACTAATGTTAGACCCAGGAGTCGGTCATCCAAATTGATCTAACTAACCAATCCATACCACATGCATACGTTGGCCATACACATACATATGAGGAATTTAAATAAGCACAGGCATTAATCAAGTTAAGTAACATAATAAAGGCTATTGGCAAAGATTTATCAATGAATAAATATATGAGAAAGCATAACTAGGGCTTCAATCGAGCCCTATAAGAAAGTTAGTTACACATACTGTCTAGGATAAACATCATAAATAAACTAAACATAAAGAGAAGAATAAACCCGAGAGAAGAGGCATCAATTCTCTCCCAAAGCTTACAACTCCAAGTAAAAGATAAAAGAAGTGTTCTCTAAGTTGTCATCCATTGTGTGTGCTTTACAGGTGTATTTATAGGACTTGAGAAGTCCTAGAAGGCTCATGAGTTCCTTAACTTTCCTAAAATAAAAAAACTCTCTTATTTCCAAAATAGAGTTCTGCAGTTTACTGTTCACGCCCGTACATGTGCGCTCAATCGCATGCGTTATGTGTGCGCACGATCGCGATGCATGGTGCGATCGATCGCAGTTTGTCCATAGGCTGCTCCAGGAATTCCAGGCTTCTTTCTTTAAGTGTCAAAACTGCTTCTTTTTCTCCAAGACCTATAAACACATGTGAAACACACAAATGAAGTAAAATAAACTAAATTAACATAACTAAGGACCTAACAAGTGTAAATAAGGAGGCTTAAATATGAATATTTAAGCACCTATCACACCCCCAAACTTACATATTGCTAGTCCCTTAGCAATACTAAACAAAACTAAAATGAAAAATAACAACACACAGATAGATCCAATGTTCATAGTGTCTAAAAAAAAGTTTAAGTCTTAACACAAAACTATGATGTGCATTCATGAGCAAGCTTAATAGATACAAACATATTTTTGCAATGAATAAAAGTTTTGAATGCAAATCACTTTCATGAGGCAATTGAAAACATCACAAGTTCGACTTTGGTGTGTGGTGAACTAGCACATAAAAGATTAGGTTTCCAAATAATTCTAACGTGTATGTTTCAATGTCTCAAGATTCACCAAATTTCCTATTAGAATCAACAAAGATGGCATAATTCTTCTTTTCTTTTGATTACGATTTTTTTATTATTTTTATTTTTTGTTAAGTTAGTTCCCTTAAGCTTTCTATTTGACTCATGTAACGAATGTTTAGCCAATGACTCCCAAACGAGATGGTTTTAGGACATTAGGTGTAAAGACACCCCTAAGGACTTACTAACTCGAGTAAAAAAGGCTACGAAACTAACTGATCTCAATGCTCTTATCAGAATTTCCACCTTTTGACATATCACTCACTGCTTACTGAGGCAAGAGGTCCAGTTACTCAGCGAAAAGTTCTTTTTAATGATCTTTTGAGCTAACAAATTTTTCACCTTTTGACGTGACACTCACTGCTTACTAAGGCAAAAGGGCCAGTTACTCAGTGGAATGTTTGTTTTATTGATCATTAGGAGCATTTCTTTCTTTTGGGGTACTAACAATTTGTTTCTATTTTCTTATGCCAAGATGTTAGTCTAATAGGCCATTTGGTCCACAGTCGAGCAAAAGAAACA
This sequence comes from Bretschneidera sinensis, assembly GCA_023935145.1. Classification (NCBI taxonomy): domain Eukaryota; kingdom Viridiplantae; phylum Streptophyta; class Magnoliopsida; order Brassicales; family Akaniaceae; genus Bretschneidera; species Bretschneidera sinensis. Next base: position 61,418,273 of record CM043699.1, on the reverse strand, counting down.
TACAAATCAAAATTACATGTCATACCCCACACAATTATGTGCTAATGTGCTTGTGATTGTTTAGGTCAAACTTGTGAATCCTTAAATGCCTAAAAGGAGGTGATCTATGTTCAAAACTTAATTATTGGCCCATATGTTCGAGGTGTTAAGCTCACTTATGAAGTCAAATCCTATTCTTTGTTTAGATCACCAAAAATATTTTTTAGAATAGAATGAACATGCATTTATCTATGAGAATAACAACACAACAAAACAACAAAAAAATGGGACATAGTGAGTGTGAATGTGTCCCCATACCCCTAAACTTAAATTGCACATTGTCCCCATTGTGTGAATAGCATGGAAGGAGCTGACTTGGGAGATTGAGAACTGATGGCTGGCATGGCTCGTAGCACGCCCCCAAACTTCAACTGGATGCACTCACGCTATCCTTGAAAAAGAAAGAAAAACAAACAGAAAATGGAAAACAAGTAATAAGAAACAGCTATAGAAAAATAAACTATGAAATACTAATAATAAAATAAAATAAACTAGTAAAAAGGATATGCTTTGGGGTGCCCCCCATGAGTGCTAAGTTTAATGTCTTCAGTCAGACGTGGTATCCTCTCACTGCTAATCATCAGGTGGTGCAATCGAAGAGGTATCGAGTGCCGGAGGTAGGCAATCAAGAATAGCCTGCAGTATAGCCTCCTGTCGTGTAAACCGCGCCTCCAAACTATCCATGCGCTGATGCACGAGTGTGGTAGCGGCAGAGACCTCGCCTTTAAAGGAGGACAGCTTAGCTAGAAAGTGCTGGGACTCGGTAGGTCCCATAATCGAATGGTCCTCCTCTCACACTGGGCTAATGACAGGGGTCTCGGTCTCCATACAATCCTCTTCAACTCTCTCAGCTGCTGGAGCAGGTGCTGGGAGTCCTTGAGGCATGTGCGAAAGGCTATGTGTCCACTGAGCCTTCCTGAAGAAGGGATGTTCTCGCACTGGTCCGTCGCTGGTGGTCTCCTTAATCTCTTTCTTCTTGAATATGTAGGAGAGTAGGAACGGGAAAGGGAGGCCCCATGCATTGGCTGTGGTGGTCTGCCGGCTATGGACATGATCCCAGAATTTGTGCAACTGGCTCCATATAATAGCCGAAATAGAGTACCAGTGACCTCTGTGAAAGGCATATAGGGTCTGTAGAAACTGGTCTCTCCGCTGTGTCTTGTGCCCCAATGGACACACATTACGCTGAAGGATCGTGTCAACAAGCCAAAGTCGTGAAGGCAACTTTGACCGGCTGGCTGCATTGTTCTATCTATCAACATACTGACCAGTGCACATATCTGTAATAATCTCAGCCAGGGCAAAGGACTCCGGTTGCTCCTTGATATTGGTGTCCTCCGGAGGGAATTCGTCAATGCAATAAAGAGCAACAGCTATATCGGCACTAGTCACCTGGACGGGTGTGCCCTGGATTGAAGAAGTCAGTACTCCCGATCTGCTGTAGTCAAATGATAGGCTCGCATAGAACTGGACTACAAACTGAGAGTAAGTAGTTGAGCAAACCGGCTTGAAAAGCCTCTTTAACCCTCGATGTTTAAATCCTTAGACGACCCATTGAGTGGCGTCCATGTGCTTAAATACGTCATCGAGGGCGAAGGCGGTCTCGAATAAGAGTTCTCGTTGCTCAATGCTGGGCTGGGATGATGAGGTACGGCTGCTGGATGCACCGGAGGTGGAAATAGATGGTTTGGACATGCTGTTGTTTACTTCTGCCTAATTTGCGATCGATCTCAAATTTGTGCGCTCGATTGCACACTGGACTATGCGCTCGATCGCAACAGTCGTGCACTCGATTGCACACAGTCAGGCATTTCCTCGAATAGGTGGTGTGCAACAAAAGACTAAGCACTGGTCTTGAGGGTTTGAATTCTTTCCTAATCTTCTGCAAGCAAAACAAGCTCCAATCGTGCACAAGATATATATATATATATATATATAGAATAAATTTTGTAAATGAAACATTAAAGTTCGTGTGTGTGTGCAGAAGGAGTACCTTGTTGATGTAGGGAATATGTAACAAGGGAGGGGGTATGTGGCGGATCAGTGATGGTTGGTAATGGTGGTGATGGTGGATGACAGTGGTGATGGGGACTGGTGCTGGTGGTGATGGTGGAGAGTGTGGGAGTTGAGGAGAGAATGTGGGAGTTGTGCGTTTGTAACCAGAGAGTGCGAGTCTTGTGCGAGAGGGAGTGAGTGAACAGTGAGAGAGTGAGTGAGTGTGAATGAAGTGTTTAGACTTATATCTGAACCACTGTCTGCCACGAGTGCGCTCGATCGCACGCGGGGTGCGCTCGATTGCACTAGTGCGCTCTAGCACATTGACTGGCGCGATTGATCTCACTCTTGCACTCGATCGCATGGAATGGTGCGATTGATCACAAGTAGTGTGCATGGGCAAAAATAAAAACTTACCTTAGCTACCAAAATGACAAGTTTGGAACGATACAACCTTACCATGTGTTAGTGGCCTCAGTACCACTAACCTCAGTAGAGACGCTTGAGCTACATGATCGGCAAATGTGGAATGTCTCAAGCGTTCTCTTGACACAGTGCTACTCCCGTTGAAGAGGGCACTTAGAGCCCACATCAGGTGGTTCAAGTGCCCTTGATAGTTGCTTCATCGCCACTTTTGATTCCTGGTCAATAAAGTAAGGAAAAGTAGATCTAGTATTTGTAGGAGGGTCAATTTGAAGAACATACTTACTTGACGGTTATGGTGTGTTTTTGAAGAGATGTGCAGCTGTATTGACGTCTTTAATCACATTGTCCTCCTCAGGCCTAATATCCACTCTTGTGTCCTCATGGTTGGGGATGGTCTCCAATGTAGTGGTGTGATGGACCTGAGAAGCTTTCTCAACAACATTTTGCATGAAACTCACATTAGAATATTCATTATCATTATTGGTTTATTTTAATATATTAAATATTTGAAATTCTATCTCCTCATCATTTACCCTCATTGTGACAATGCCCCTTTTTACACTAATATTGGTGTCAGCAGTTATCATAAAGGGGCGTCCTAGGATGATGGGGAGAGGCAATGGCATAGTACATTCTTCCATATCTAATACTATAAAATCAGCAGGTATAATGAATTTTCCTACTCTTACCAACACGTCCTCAAGGATACCTCTCGGTCGTTTGATGCTTCGGTCAGCTAATTGCAAAGTGACAGAGGTTGGTTGAAGCTCCCCCAAACCTAGTGTCTCGTATGCACTGTATGGCAGCAGGTTGACACTTGCTCCTAGATCCAATAGTGCATGCTCGAACAGCTGGTCACCTAGCCTACAAGGAATAGTAAAACTACCCAGATCTTTCAGTTTAGGTGGTAATTTTCTTAAAAGCACAGCACTTACCTCTTCGATTAAGGCAACCGTCTCATGTTCCTGAAACTTCCTTTTGTTAGTGCAATAATCTTTCAGAAATTTAGCATATGCATGAATTTGTTTAATGGAATCTAATAGAGGAATATTAATCTCTACCTTTTTCAATGTTTCAAAAATGTCAACCAATTTGGTCTCTTTCTTAGGTTTCACCAACCTTTGAGGAAATGGTGGGGTGTATTTACCTTTTCCATCTCACTTACCTTAGAGGTGGATGCTTTGTCAGGTTTGTCGAATCCTACCACCTTGCCATTTCTCAAGGTTGTCACAGCATTTAGTTGTTGATGCCCCCCAAGGTTGAGTAGTGTTTGAGCTGGGAGCTCTCATTGCTTTCTGCTACTAAGCTCTTTAGCCAGTTGTCCCATTTATACCTATAGTCTTCGAATTGCTTGCTCATGTTTTGCAGTGGTTTGTCTTTGCTGAGTCATGAACTGTTCTTGTGACATCATCAATTGCTGCTGCTAAGTGGCCAGTTATCTTACAAGACTTTTGAGGTCGTTCTTCTTTGTTTCGGGAGTAGCATAAGCAGTGGGCTGGGTTTCGTTGTTGTCCTTGATTGTTCTGATTGTTGTTCCATGAGAAATTCGGGTGATTCCGCCATCCAGGGTTGTATGTATTTGCATAGGAGTTGTTCTTCGATGGATAGTTATTAGGTCCCACGTAATTTGCTTGTTCTGTATCTGCAGGTGAATACAAAGGACAAGTATCAGTATTATGGTCGTATTGGGAACATATTGCACATACCTGGAGTGGGGTAGATGGTAGGCTGGATGAGGCATTTTGGGTAGCCATGGCTTTTACCAATAAGTCTATTTTCCTTTCCAATGCTGTTATTTGAGGGGAAGATCCTCCATTCAGATTTACCTCATACACACCTTTACCTTTGGTTACATGTCTACCTCGAGAGGAGAACTGCTGAGTGTGTTCGCTAAGGGTTTCGAAGAGCTCCATCGCTTCTTTGCTGCTTTTCTCCATCAACACTCCTCCACAACCTGAATCAACAATACTTTTATTAGTGTCGTTCAAACCTTCATAAAAGGCTTGTACCAGTTCATCTTGAGGTAGGTTATGGTGTGGGCATTTGAGTAGCAATTCGTTGAAGTGTCCCCATGCTTCGAAGAAGAGGTCTCCATCTTTTTGTTGGAAGGACTGGATCTCCTTCCTCATTTGCCTCGTCTTTTAGGCTGGGAAAAACTTCCTCAAGAACTTGCTTGCCAACTCCTCCCAAGCGTGGATGGAAACTACAAGAAAAGAATTATACCATAGTTTAGCATTATCTTTCAAGGACAAAGGGAACAGAATTAACCTTATTCCTTCTTGGTCTAGGCCTTGTATGTGTTAGAACTTGCAAAGATCGAAAAATTCTCGGAGGTGCAAGTGTGGATCTTCATTAGGAGTATCCCTAAAGTGAGTCAAAGCATTCAATATTTGTGGAGATATATAATAGTTTCCCGCCGCCTCAGGTTGATATGCAATGCATGATGGTTGATCAATGTTCCATGGGATGAAAGAGTGTTTCATCGGTACTCGTGCAGGTGGTTGCTGGTTTTCAAGCTGTTCCGCCATTGGAGTTTCGTTCTCGACTTCTTCTTTGTTCTCCTCGAAGTTGTCCCTAAGCCTTTGGCGGATGGTCCGTTCAAGCTTGGGATCAAGGGGAAAGAACATTGGATGTTAGGATCGAAGTCTGTGCATAAATCAGCTAAAACAGTTTCAGTGCAGCAACTTTACTCTGCTGCTCGGGTAACTCTCTATCCTATTTGCGCTCGATCGCACAAAAGGCTGCGATCGATCGCAAGTACCACAGAAAGTGTGATTTAGGGTTTGATGTGCCTGAAACAGAAAGCAAATCGATTAGGTTTTGATGAAAAATAAATATGGTAAACAGAAAATAATGTAATAATAATAATGATTAAACGAAAGTAATTCTAAAAGGAACTTTAGCGCAATCCCCGGCAACGGCGCCAAAAACTTGTTAGACGAAAATATACCTAAATTAATAAGCAGATAATCAAACTTGTTTTACTTGCAAGTGCACAGGGTCAACAGTGTAGTATAGTGTGCGAAAGCAAGATCATCTCCACAGGGATTGGTAAAGTTCGGTTTTAGAATTAGTTTGTTTAAAGTAAAAAGAAATAAATAACTGTTGTGTGTGATTTGATAATAATAAAGACACAGGGCTTTGATATCCACCACTAGTTATACTTTCCCAATTGTATAATGTATCAGTGCACTAGCCTTATCATGTATACCTAATGGTCGCCAACCTAAGGGCATGGTATCTACTCCTTAAGCTATTGATTTCCCTAAGCAACGAGTTAGGCATGGTATCTACTCTAACTCTTTTCTTCCTTAAGGGATTCAACATGGTATATGCTTGAGCTGTTCCTTAAGAAAGCATAAGTACTATGGAAATCGACAACCACATGAGACCTAGGGCATGGTATCTACTCTCGGTTTTCCATGTTGATTAATCCAAGAATCCGGAGTGGATATCCTTTGTTACTAATGTTAGACCCAGGACTCGGTCATCTAAATTGATCTAACTAACCAATCCATACCACATGCATACGTTGGCCATACACATACATATGAGGAATTTAAATAAGCACAAGCATTAATCAAGTTAAGCAACATAATAAAGGCTGTTGGCAAAGATTTATCAATGAATAAATATATGAGAAAGCATAACTAGGGCTTCAATCGAGCCCTATAAGAAATTTAGTTACACATGCTGTATAGGATAAACATCATATATAAACTAAACATAAAAAGAAGAATAAACCCGAGAGAAGAGGCATCGATTCTCTCCCAAAGCTTACAACTCCAAGTAAAAGATAAGAGAAGTGTTCTCAAAGTTGTCATCCATTGTGTGTGCTTTACAGGTGTATTTATAGGGCTTGAGAAGTCCTAGAAGGCTCATGAGTTCCTAAACTTTCCTAAAATACAAAACTCTCTTATTTCCAAAATAGGGTTCTGTAGTTTATTGTTCACGCCCGTACATATGCGCTCGATCCTTCATGTGTGCGTAGGATCGTAATGTGCGCTCGATCGTAATGCATGGTGCGATCGATCGTAGTTTGTCAAGAGGCTGCTCCAGGAATTCTAGGCTTCTTTCTTTAAGTGCCAAAACTACTTCTTTTTCTCAAAGACCTATAAACACGTGGAACACACAAATGAAGTAAAATGAACTAAATTAACATAACTAAGGACCTAACAAGTGTAAATAAGGGGGCTTAAATATGAATATTTAAGCACCTATCAGAGATTGAAGACGACGATCTATTGCTTCAAGACTTTGAGGATTCATCTTGTAATTCGAGAAGAAATTCTATCTTTGCTCCTTTTTGTTGGGCATTTGGCTTAGCTGCCTTGATTGTTTTGGATATTTTGGTGTATTTAGTTTTATGAACTTTTCCAGATTATTTCTTATTCAGTATCTTTCATACCTTTGATTATTGCTTGTGGATTGATCATCTATTATTGATAGTCAAGGTTAATATTTGAGATTAGGTTGAGGACAAATCATTTAGACATAATTAAGCTTTCTTGAATAGGAATTTAAATAAGGATTCAAATCAAATTGTGATTTAGGTGGTTGCATTTTCCTTATACTTAATTTAACTAATTAATTGATGAACACAATCCATGGGATTTAATTAATTAGTTATAAATTAAGAATAAACACTATCAATGATATTCTCTAGTCTTAGCGGGAATACCAATAATCTTGGATGTTGATTATTTTTTTATATTCACCAAATGTTCCAATTCATGATTGGATAGCAAGCTAAACTCCCAATTGTTCTCATTGATTATACTCATCTCTTCATAATTCGTTTTGTTTAATTTACTTAATTGTTTTTATTTCAATTTTCTCTTTACCAATTTTTTAATTAGAGTGTTTAGGATTTAATTTCAGAGTTTGTTTTAGTAATTTTAATAAAGTAATTTAGGATTTAAACCACTATAATTCCTCGAGAGTAAACTCATCGCAATACTATTTGTGATTCGTGCATTTACGAGCATTTAAAATTAGCACATCGAGTTTTTGACGTCGTTACCGGGGAGTTGGCGTTTAATTCTTTAGTTATTTTCTTTATTTTTATTTTTATTTTTATTTCTTTCTTTTTCTTTCTTTTAGGCGTAATTTTTATTTCTTTTATTTCATCAAATTTTCTTTATTTGCTTCTTGATTTCTTGATTTAAATTGGCATTAATTTGTTTCTTGATGTTCACTCTCTTGATTCCTGGTAGCTTAATTTTTCTTTTGTTTTCTTCAAGTACATGCACGGTAGAAGATCCCAAGGGAGAAATCTAGTGCCAACAATAGACAATATCCATAGGCTAAGGGAGACGTTACAGCCTATGGAAGAAGAAGAAAAGGTTGAGGGAATAGAAAAAGGCGAGCCTAAAAGAATGGAAGGAGCTGAAAGACAAAATATGATTAAGGAGTATGCAAGGCCGATCATCGGCACTTCCACATCTTGCATCCAATTAGGGGAAGCTGCACGAAATTATGAGATAAAAAAATATCCACTTTAGCATGTTCCCTACATTCTACGAAATTCCAAACGAAGATCCATTAACCTTCATAAGGGATTTCTATGCAATAATGCAGACTTTTCCTCTACAGGGGCTGAATGAGGATCAACTCAGGATGAGATGCTTCCCCTACACATTAAAAGATAGAGCAAAAGCGTAGTTGATGACTCTTCCACCCACTTCTTTGACTATATGGGAAGCGGTCTACAATCGGTTCATGAACAAATTCTACTCCCATAAGAAGACCACTGAGTTGAGAATTAAGATTGCCACATTCTCACAAATGGAGGGAGATCCCTTCCATGAAGCATGGGATAGGTTCAAGATGCTTCTAATCCAGTGTCCCCACCATCATTACCCATTGCAGCTACAAAATCAATTCTTCTATGATGGATTGACACAGCAGTGTCAATATAGGTTGATAACGCTGTCGGTGGAGCCATGGAAGAAAAGACTGCTGAGGAGACATGCGAGCTATATGAGATGTTGGTTGCTAATTCCCAACAAAAGATGGTAAGAGGAAGGAGAGTTGGGGTTAATGAATTGAGCTCCAACAATGATATGGCAATGCAACTTACATAGTTGACCAGACAAGTCAAACTTCTCACTACCATAAACACACCCAACAATGAGGTATGTGGAGTTTGTGTTTGCGATCTCGACAAGCTCTAGAACTTATTTGATAATCACTTGAGGTGAATTCCTAGAATGCACATTACTTAGGATATGATATAGGCCATGTTTGGACCGTTTGGGCCTGTTAAACCTACCATTGCTATATTTACCAATAGTCACCTATTTGAGCATTTTCTTGAAAAAGAAGTGAGCCCCCTCAGAATCAATGGAATATCTGTCTATCCATAAACATCTATTCTATCTATATATCTAGGGGATCTCTCTATACATATAAAAGTGTTTTATGGCATGATATGATTGCCTAGCTATAGCCGCATATCAACTGCACTCAATAGTAGGATTTCTGTTGGATCAGATATTTCGCTTTGACGGTTCCCAATTTTGAAGGAATTCCTGCCAAGATGATGGATCCTGCCGTAGGTACCTCTACATGAGCTTTGGGTACGTCTTGGATTCCTTTTCTTTTTCGCATTTCATTAACCTACGGCACTGAACAACACACTGAAGCAGAAATAAAGAAAAGACTTGGCTTCCCTACCCCTTTCTTCGTCTTCTTCTTTCTTCCTCAAGTACCTTCCCTTGGCTACTTCTTGACTACCATAAAGATAAAGTATAAAATGCTTTCTCCCTCTCTTTCACACCTGATGGTGATGAAGGGTGATAGGCACGACATGAAATTCGGTTTCACACGAGATGGAATCAAACAATGTCATTTCGGGTGGCACACCTACTTGTAGGCGCTTTTGCTAAAAAGTTCTTTTACAAAAGCGCTCGCTGACTGAAAAACTTTACTAATAGGAGGGATTGGACACCGATACTGATCACACTCGAGAAAAAGTCTACTTCAAAGGCTGCAGGGAGGACTATGCTCTGCAGGTGGGCACCACTATTCATCATGGCCCAATTGCCGGAGGGAGCCTATTCTTTCCATTGAGAAAAAAATCCCACGGAAAAGAACTCACTCGGGGGGAGTGAGGGAGATATTATCCACTCTTTTTTTTAGTAAAGCGATTGATGATCTCAAGAGAGAGGTTCCTGTATCCCCTGCTTCTTCCTTAAGATCCTTCTTAAAATGGCTGGATGGGTATGGAGAGGCATCATTCCGTAATGCCCTTGTCTAGTGTATGTAGTCTCTTTAGTCTCGGGCTAGTTTGTTGTCGAAGTCAAGCTTTTCTTTTCTCTTTATTCTTGTGCTAATTCAAACTTTTAGTTAGTTTGGTAGTTAGTTTTCTCTCTTTATCCTGACGCCAGTATATCTCTTGCGTGCTTTTGCATCCCGATTGCGGTGAAGTCACTAATGAAATTCTCTAAAAGACGAGAAAGAAGTGTGATTCTAGCGCATTCATAAAAGCTTTTTTCATACAATCAATAGAATTTATATGAAAGAGAACATTGGCTTTTTAGAAAGAAAAAAGTCATGGAGTCAAAACCAAATAGAGCGTGGAATTGAAAACTTATTTTTTTTTTCTTAAGAGGTGATTTTAAGAATTAACCAACCGACAAATCCGTAGCCCAGGTGACTCATCGAACGCCCAGAGTCCAGACGCTCAAGCTCTGATTTCGCCCAATACGAAAGGATCTCCGCTAAAAATGAGTCCTTCTTTCTCGTGTAAAAGCGATCAGAATTCGAACACGCCGCGTTTTACTGGGAAGGATCGAACCATGGGAACGAATCTACAGGCTCTGCTGCGGCCAGTCCCCGGACTATGTAAAAGTGATTGATGAGTGGGTAGGTGGGTTAGGTGCACCTCTCACCCAGTAAGAAGTAATGATGGCAGACCGAGGCGCAAATCCAGTTCAGGTAAAATATTGACCGTAGATTCCTCCAAGTAGCCATGGTCCATTACTCAAGACCAGGTGCCCTTCAAGAATACTGTTTCCAATGACTACTTCGCACAGTTAAGCACTTTAGGTTTTCTAACTATAACTGTCAGTATAATCCGGGTAGTTAGATAGTCCTGAGGCACCTAACTAACCTAACTAAGAGGAACCTAGCATCTTACCGAAATCGGATTTCTTTTTTGTCACCTACTCAAAATAGATAAGAAGGGTTATAGGTAATAGCCTTTTTGGGTTAAAAATAAAGATTTGGAGGAGTTGACGGGTCAAATGGCTGCGCTCCCAATCCCAATGGCCCTTCTATAACATTAGTTAAAACGTCTGTCATTTTTTTCCTGACTAGAAGGATTTTATATTATATTATAGTCTGTACCCACTTTGACAACTTGAAGAATACAGCGAGCCCTTAGCAGTGATTGAGTGTACAGATCAATTCGTCTTAAGTAAATGTATTGCTTTGGTTCTGGCTCCTCCCGAAGAACTATGGCTTTACCGATCGTCCTGGGGAGAATTATAAGCTTTTCGATGACTGCTTTGAAGATCTAATGAGTACCGAAATGAATACCAAGAACGATCCACTCGGTGAGATCGGGACTCGAAACTCGTGCATTCAAAGGGGGCTCCACTCCCCTTACTTACTTGTATGTTATATCGTTCATGCCCTATACCAATGGGTCACTTAACTCGTTGATAGAGGAATAACAAATTACGTAAGTGACCATTGAACGTTACCGAGGACAATTTCCCTACTAGAACTAGAAGTCAGAGGACCCATACTACCTGCCTAATCCTTCACTACGAGGCAAATGCGAAACAAACCCGATTGAAGAAGAGAAAATCAACATGGTAACCTAGTTGGCTCATTCTTCGATTGCTGGCTACCTGATGTCATATGGTCACGGTGCTAACACTTATTCTTTGTCTTATGAATCTTATGTAGGAAATGAATAAGAACAAGTTAATGCAATAGAGTTTTACTAACCTAGGCCGAGGAATGATCTATATTCTAACACCTACAACCCTAGGTGGAGAATTCATCCCAATTTCTCTTAGAAGACTAACAACGGTCTAGCATATGCTCAAAGTTCAAGACCAGTTCAATATCAAAACCAAGTTACACCACCCATTCAGCCTAGAAATCTAACTTTGGAGGAGAACTTGAGTGCTTTTATTAAAGTTAGCAAAGAGAACTATGAGAGACATAGCCAAAGGCTGGATTCCTTAGAGGCATCAATGAAGAGAGTGGAAGTGCAAGTTGGGTAACTTGCAAAAAAATTGCAAGTATATCAAAAAGGGAAGTTGCTTAGCCAACCTGAGCAAGCAAAGGCTATCATAGTGCTGCGAAGTGGTAAAATTCTTAACAACAATTCTGATGATAAAATTTCTTATGACTTGCCACGTGATGCTAGAAAATCAATTGAGAAGCAAAAGGATCATAACACTCCTAAAGGAAATCCAACTAAAGATCCACAATCTTCTCAAACATTTGAGGAGAGCAAGGAGAAGGAGCCGTCTTCCTTCATGACACTGCACAAGGCGACCAAGCCTTACAGGCCTCTTATTCCTTATCCAAGCCATCTGAAGCATGTTAAACAGGATAAGTAATTTTCTGATATTTTTGACATGCTTTCTAAAGTGAATATTAATTTCCCTCTTTTGAATGTTATTAGGAATGTGCCATCATATGCAAATTTTTTTAAGGAACTTAACACCAAAAAGAGGAAATATGAAAAAAAACGAGAAAGTGATGGTGTCAGAAGTTGCTAGTGCGGTGCTCCAACAAAGCTTGCCACCTAAGCTGAAAGATCTCGGAAGTTTCATCATCAACATCACAATGGGAAACAAGAAGGTCGCCAAAGCAATGCTAGACTTAGGAGCAAGTATAAATCTCATGCCATATTCGATATACTTGCAACTAGGTTTGGGGGGAGCTTTAGTAAAAAACTACGTCCCTTCAACTCGCTGATATGTCAGTTAAATATCCTAAGGGAATAGTTGAGGATATATTGGTACAGGTAGAAAAAGTGATTGTGCCTGTGGATTTCGTGGTATTGGAGATGGAAGGAACCCCATCTAAGGACAAAGAGCACACAATTCTTCTTGGTAGACCATTTATGGCCATAACCAAGACTATTATTGATGTCCATAATGGGAGGTTAACGATGACAGTCTTGTGAGAGACTGTACAATTTAAAATGTTTGATTCTCTAACCACTCATTCTTCTATTTCTACTAATGATGAATGTTCTATTATTGATTGTGTGGACTTACTTGTTTATGACACTTATTTGCAGACAGAAATAGAGGACAAGCTTGAAGTTGCTCTTACAACTGAGAGAGTAGAGAAAACACTAGAATAGGAGACCAAAGGGTACATGAGATATTAGATAGTGCAATACCAATCTCACCCCAAGAAGAATCTAGCAAACCTTTAGAATTGCCAAGTTCCCTACCTAGGGAAGATACTACTCCACCTAAGCTTGAACTTAAAGAGTTGCCTAAGCACCTTAAGTAGATATTTCTGGGAGAGGGAGCCACATATCTTGTGATTATTTCATCTACTTTGACCTAAACCTAAGAGGAGAGAGTTGTGAAGGAGCTTAGCAGACTTAGGAGAGCCATAGGATGGAGTATAGGTGACATCAAGGGTATTAGTCCTACTACATGTATGCATAAGATCATTTTAGAGGACGACGTCAAATCGGTTGAGCTTGAGCATCGAGCGTATTGGGTAATCAAGGAGTTGAACATGAACATGGCAATGGCATAAGAGAAGTGGTTACTACAACTCAATGAGTTAGAATAGATTCGTGATGAAGCCTATAAGAATGCAAAGATCTACAAAGAACGCGCTAAGCATTACCATGACCAAGGCCTTATCCGTACGTCTCTTTATCCTGGAATGAAAGTTATTTTTTTTAACACTCATTTCAAATAATTTTCGGGAAAATTGAAGTTAAGATGTTGCAGACCATTTTCAGTAGTCAACGTTTTTTCTCATGGAGCGGTAGAGTTGTTGAACCCAAAGACTCAAGTGACATTCAAGGTCAACGGGCATCGTGTGAAGCCTTGATAAGTGCTAATTTATGCTTGTTAGGCTCTTTGGTTATCTATTTTAGTAGATTCTATTTCATTTTTATGTTTTATGTGTTTTTCACAGAGCTTTGACAAAAAGATGACATTTTGGAGCTCTAAGGAGTAAAAAGTAAAGTTCTACAAACCAGCAAGGTGCACTCGAGCGTACCTCCCTTGTGATCGAGCGCACTCGTAGAAGGCTCCAGCGCAGCCCGCATACGCTTGAGAGCACACACTCCAGAGGCGATAGAGCCAGATATTGAAAGAAGTCTCCGGACCTCAAATAGGAAATTAGGGTTTCGAGGCACCCTTAGAGCCCTATATATAGCCTTGTAAAACATAGAAACCTATACCTTTTGTTTTAGACTTGAAGTTGCAAGCTTAGGAGAGGAATTGACGACTCGTCTCCCAAGTTTTCTTCGGATTTTATTTTTCTGTTTTTGTTTTAGTATGCTTATAATGTTTAGTTCAACTAGCATGTGTAACTAAACCCTTATATGGCTCGATCGAAGCCCTAGTTATGCTTTTCCACATATATATTCATTGATTACCGTTGTCATAGCCATGTTAGAATGTTGAACTTGATTAATGCCTGCTTTTATTTAAATTCCTCATATGTGTGTGTCTGATCAACGTATGCATGTGGTATGGATTAGTTAGTTGAATCAATTTGGATGACCGAGTCCTGGGTTCAACAATAGTAACAAAATATATCCACACCTGATTCTTGGGTTAATCAACATGGGAAACTGGGAGCAGACCAAGCCCTAGGTCCCGTGTGGTTGCCGATCTCCACAGCCCTTATGCTCTCTTAAGGAACAACTCAGTATACACCCATGCTGAATCCCTTAAGAAAGAAAAGAGTTAGAGTATACACCATGCCTAACTCGTTGCATAGGGAGATCAATAGCCTAAGGTGTGGGCCAAGCCCTTAGGTTGGCAACCATTAAATATTCATAACAACGCTAGAGCATTGTTCTTATTATTATTAACTCACACTCAACATTTATTACTCTTTTTACTTAGAAGAAATTAATTCTAAATCGAAGTTTACCAAGCCCTATGGAAATGATCTCGCACTTGCACACTATGCTACCATTGACCTTGTGCACTTGCAAGTAAAACAAGTACGATTATTTGCATATTTATATTGGTAGATAATCACACAACAAGTTTTTTGCACCGTTGCCGGAGATTGTGCTTAAATTTCATTTTAGAATTATTTTTTATCGTTTAAATCACTGTTATTTCTTTTTCATTTTATTCCATTTTTATTTCAAAGAAATTTTAAAAAGTTCTTGTTTTTATCTTATTTTTGTTTCAACCCTAATCTAAATTCCTCTTTGTTTTCTGTTTTAGGCACTCCAGGAGAGCTTTTTGTGCCACTTGCGATCGAGCACACCCTCTTGTGCGATAGAGTGCATTTAAGGCAGAGAGTTATCTGAGCAGCAGTGTTTGACTGCTGCACTTAAGCAACTACCACCGATTCATGCACGAGCTTCGATCCAAGCATCCAACATTCTTCCTCCTCGATACTAAGCTTGAGCGAACGATCCGACAAAGGCTTAGAGACAACTCAGAAGAGGTAAAAGATGAAATTGAGGAAGGAGTGCCAATGGCGGAACAGATCGACAATCAGCAACCTCCTGAGCGAAGGCAGATGAAGCAATCCTTCTTCCCATGGAACCTTGATCAGCCATCATGAATTGCATATCAACAGGAGGTGGAAGCAAATTACTACATATCTCCGCAGATACTCAGTTCACTGACTCACTTTAGGGGCACACCTAATAAGGACCCACACTTGCACCTTCGAGAGTTCTTTGATCTTTGCAAGTTCCAGCACATCTGAGGCTTAGACCAAGAAAGAATAAGGTTAATTCTTTTCCCTTTTTCCTTAAAAGATAATGCTAAACTGTGGTACAATTCTTTGCCTACAGTTTCTATCCACACATGGAAGGAGTTGGCTAGCAAATTCTTCTGGAAGTTTTTCCCAGCCCAAAAGACAAGGCAAATGAGGAAGGAAATTCAGTCCTTTCAATAAAAGGATGGAGATCTATTCTTCGAGGCTTGGGCACACTTCAATAAGCTGCTACTCAAATGCCCACATCACAACCTACCTCAGGATGAACTGGTACAAGCTTTCTATGAAGGTTTAAGTGATACTAACAAAAGTATTGTGGATTCAGGTTGTGAAGGAGTGCTGATGGAGAAAAGCAGCGAACAAGCTATGAAGCTCTTCGAAACCCTAAGTGAACAGACTCAGTAGTTCTCCTCTCGAGGTAGACATGTAACCAAGAGTAAGGGTATGTATGAGGTAAATTTAAATGGAGGATCATCCACTCAAATAGCTGCTGTGGAAAGGAAACTAGACCTGTTAGTTAAAGCCATGGCTGCTCAGAACGCCTCATCTAACCAACCAGCAACACCACTCCAGGTATGTGCTATTTGTTCCCAATTTGATCATAATACTGATACATGTCCCTTGTATTCATCTGCAGATCATGAGTAAGCAAACTTTGTGGGACCAAAAAACTATCCGCCGAAGAACAATCCTTATGCAAACACCTACAACCTTAGATGGCGGAATCACCTGAATTTTTCTTGGAGCAACAATCAGAACAGTCAAGAGTAGCAAAGAAACTTCCAACCAGCAACCCACTCAGCTCCCGAGACAAAGAAAAGTGACCTCGAAAGCCTTGTGAGGCAATTGGCAACTCAGCAGCAACAATTAATGACTTCACGTGAACAATTCATGGAAGAAACAAGGCAATTTCGGACTAAGATGAGACAAACCACTACAAAACATTATCAACCCATTTAAGGATTAGAGGTACAAATGGGGCAACTGGCCAAGGAACTGAGTAGTAGAAAGCAAGGTGAGCTTCCCGCCCAACCACCGCCTAATCCAAGAGGACATCAACAACTGAATGCTGTGACAACCCTGAGAAGTGGAAAGATCATAGGCATCGATGAGCCTGCTCGAGCATCTCCAGACAAAGCATCCAAATCTAAGGTAAGTGAGATAGAAAAGGTAAATGAACCTCCACCCTTCCCTCAAAAGTTAGTAAAACCTAAGAAAGAGACTAAACTAATTGACATTTTCGAAACTTTGAAAAAAGTAGAAATAAACATTTCTTTATTAGATGCAATTAAACAAATTTCTGCTTATGCTAAGTTTTTAAAAGATTGTTGCACTAACAAAAAGAAGTTTCAGGAATATGAGATAGCAGCCTTGACCGAAGAGGTAAGTGTTGTGCTATTAAGAAAACTACCACCAAAATTAAAAGATTCGGGTACTTTTACCATTCCTTGCAGGCTGGGTGACCAGTTGTTCGAGCGAGTGTCAATCTGTTGCCATACAGTGCATTCGAGACACTAGGTTTGGGGGAGCTTCAACCAACCTCCATCACTTTGCAATTGGCTGATAGAAGCATCAAACGACCGAGAGGTATTCTCGAGGATGTTTTGATAAGAGTAGGTAAATTTATTTTACCTGCTAATTTTATTGTCTTAGGTATGGAAGAACGTAATATGCCATTGCCACTCCCCATCATCTTAGGAAGACCATTTATGATCACCGCTGACACAAATATTAGTGTAAAAAGGGGCATTGTCACTATGAAAGTAAATGATGAGGAGATGGAATTCAAAATATTTAATACAACCAAAAATGATAATTCTAATGCAAGCTTAATGCAAAATGTTGTTGAGAAAGTTTCTCAGGTCCATCACACTGTTCCATTGGAAACCATCCCCAACCATGATGACACAAGATTGGACATTAGGTCAGAGGATGATGATGTGATTAAAGACATCAATAGAGCTATGCACCCCATCAAGAACACAACAAAGCCTTCAAGTAAGTATAATCCTCAAGTTGAAAATCTTGAACTTACTAATACTACTTTTCCTTATTTTATTGACCAGGCACAAAAATTGGAGATGCAGTAGCTGTCAAGGGTACTTGAACCACCTGATGTGGGCTCTAAGTGCCCCTTTGAAAGAGAGTAGCAATGTATCAAGAGAGCGCTTGAGACGTCGCACCTTTGACAATCGTGCAGCTCAAGCGCCTCTACAAAGGTTAGTGGTACTGAGGCCACTAAAGTATGGTATGGTTGTATCGTTCCCAGTTCTACTCCTTATTCATTATTTTTATTCTCTTACGTTTCACCACTATTAGCAATTTCTATCTTACGCTCGAGCGCACCACATAGTGTGAATGAGAGCACCCCCGCCCTATACCCCAGTACGCACGAGTGCATTACCCTACGCACTTACGCACTAGTATGATCGAGTGCACTTCACAATGCACTCGAGCGCACTCGGGGCAGAAAAGCCACGTGATGGTTTTTAAACGCACTATCTCGCTCCATCTCTCACACTCTCGCCTCTCAACTTCGCAAGTCACTCTACATACCCTAGCCCTATCAACCACTCATTCCATTTCTTTTTCCCGTCAAGATACAACTCCCCATCCCACATTACATTCACCCATCATCAGTCCATATCCACTCCTACACACATTTCCTTCACCGTACCCACAAGGTATGCTCATCCCCAATTTTATGTTCTTTTCCATTTAGATACACGAAAGCACACACAGTTGAATTTGCATTATACTATTTACATATCTATACCATGTGTTGTGACTATCTGTGACATTTGCAGGAGGTTGCAATTGAGTTTGTACAATTCTCATAGCTTCGAGTTTTTGTTGCTTAATAACTGTTCGACAAATTGCCTGAGTTAGTGTGCTCGAGCGCCCACCACCTGTGATCGAGCGCACGTCTTCTAGTGTGATCGAGTGCAAAAAGTCTGTGATCGAGCACATTTTTGACAGTAGCTACAGTTTTAGACTTCAGAAAATGGCTTCCACTTCCCTAGCCTCTGGTAGCCGCTCCCACTCCACTTGGCCCAGTTTCGAGCAGTGTGAAATATTGTTCGAGACTACATGTAACATAGATGAGGACTTCAAGAGTGTGGATGCCACAAGATGGGCAGTCTAAGAGTTCAAGGCCCGAGATATTAAGAGATTGTTCAAGCTGATCTGTTAGATGGATAAGTTTCTACAAGCTCTCTATGCCTTTCACCGAGTTCACTGGCACTCCATCCCAACAGTCATACGGAGTCAGATACATAAGTTATGAGACAGTGTGCATAACCAGCAGACCATCACAGCTAACGCCTGGGGGCTCCCTTTCCCCTTCTTGCTTATCCATATCTTCAAGAAGAAGGAGATTAGAGGCTCCTCTGTAGATAGGCCAGTTAGTGATCATCCATACTTTGGAAGGGCCTAGTGGAGCCTCAGTTAGTCCCACATGCCCTGAGGACCCCGGATGTCGATTCCTGTTGCTGAGCCTACAGCAGATGATCCTATGGACTCCGAGCACCCGACAGTGAGCCCTCAGAGGGAGGAGGACCAGGCAGACATGGGATCCACCACATCCTAGCCCTTTCTCAATGAGCTATCCTCCCTTCGGTGTGAGCTCTCTGATGTTCATAGAAAGGATAGGGATGTGAGACTATTGATCCAAAAGCGGATGATATGTTAGAGGCACAGTTCGCATGACAGGAGGCGATGCTACAGGCCATCCTAGACCGCCTGCCTCCTGCATTTGGTACCTCTTCGACTACACAACCTGATGACCAGCAGTGAGAGAAGACCTTGTCTGGCTGAAGACGTAAAACTTAGCGCTCATGAGAGGCACCCTAAAGCATATCATTTATATTATAGTGTTTTTTTTATTAATATTTATATTTATATTTACACGTTTATTATCCGTATTTCTTGTTTTCTGGCACAATGTTTATTTTTCATTGTCAGGAACTTAGTGCGTGCATCTAATTCAAGTTTGGGGGCGTGTACAAGCAATGTAAGCAATCTCGTTCTCTATCTCCCAAGTTAGATCTTTCCATATCACACACACATTGAGGACAATGTGTATATTAAGTTTGGGGGTAGTGGGAGACACTGTTACATGCACACACTAGGTCCTAGTTTTTTTTTTTTTTTAGAAAAGATAAATGCATTTTCATTTTGTGCTAGGAATTTCGGTTGATTTAAAATATGATAAAACTCCATTAGTAAGCTTAAAATCTAGAACACATAGTCTTGTAATAAGAATTTTACAAAGTTTAGTTACCTACCTCAAGGCACTTAAGAATTCACGAGTTTGATCCAAATCTAACATGAGCACACTAGCACACATTTGTGTGGGGTATGACATATAATTCTTATATATATATGTTTTCTTGACCTAACTATAATCAGATAACTTGTAAAAGAACGCTTTGGCATAAGAAAAAAGAAGAAAAATGTCCATCATGCAAAAAGAGAATAAAAAGCTTCTAAATGATCATTAAAGAAAAACTTTCCACTGAGTAACTGGACCTCTTGCCTCAGTAAGCAGTGAGTGTTTATGTCAAAAGGTGGGAATTAAGCATTTAATGATCATAATAAAAATTTCTACTGAGTAACTGGGCCTCTTACCTCAATAAGCAGTGAGTGTTCACGTCAAAAGGTGGGAATTTCACTTGGAAGCATTAAGACCTATTAGTTCCGTAGCCTTTTTGACTTGAGTTAGTAAGTCCTTAGGGGTGTCTTTACACCTAATGCCCCAAAACCATTTGGTTTGGGAGTCATTGGCTAAACACTTGTTACAAGGGTCAACTAGAAAGCTTAATGGAATTCAACATGGCAAAAAATCGCATGATAAAAGAAAAAGGAAAGAAACAAGCATTATACCATTTTTATTCTTTTTAATAAGGAATTCGATGAAGGTTTGGACACCGAAACACTATACATTAAAATTATTTGGAAGCCCCATCTTCTATATACTAATTCATCGCACACAAATCAAACTTGTGATGCCTTAACCCAACTTTACGTAAGTAACATAAGCTTTTAAAATCCTTATTCAGTATAAAAATGTGTTTTTATTATAAGCTTACTCATGAACGGTCATCATAGTTTTATGTGTAACCCAAATTTTTGAATATCATGAAAAATGAATTTATCTTTAGTTTTGTTTCGACATAGTTTTTTCGTTTTGTATTGCGAAGGGACTAGCAATGTAAGTTTGGGGGTGTGATAAGTGCTTAAATAGTCATATTTAAGCCCCTTAATTTACTCTTGTTAGGCTCTTTGGTTATCTATTTTAGTAGATTCTATTTCATTTTTATGTTTTATGTGTTTTTCATAGGGATTTGACAAAAAAATGACATTTTGGAGCTCTAAGGAGTAAAAAGTAAAGTTCTACAAACCAGCAAGGTGCACTCGAGCGCACCTCCCTTGTGATCGAGCGCACAGGCACACGAGCGCACTCGTAGAAGGCTCGAGCGCACACATGCACTCGAGCACAACCCGTATATGCTCGAGCACACACACTCCAGAGGCGGCAGAGCCAGATATGAAAAGAAGTCTTCGGACCTCAAATAGGAAATTAGGGTTTCGGGACACCCTTAGAACCCTATATATAGCCTTGTAAAACACAGAAATGTATACCTTTTGTTTTAGACTTGAAGTTGTAAGCTTAGGAGAGGAATTGATGACTCGTCTCCCGAGTCTTCTTTGGGTTTTGTTTTTTTGTTTTTGTTTCAGTATGGTTATAATGTGTAGTTCAACTAGCATGTGTAACTAAACCCTTATAGGGCTCGATTGAAGCCCTAGTTATGCTTTTCCACATATATATTCATTAATTACCATTTTCATAACCATGTTAGAATGTTTAACTTGATTAATGTCTGCTTGTATTTAAATTCCTCATATGTGTGTGTCTGATCAACGTATGCATGTGGTATGGATTAGTTAGTTGAATCAATTTGGATGACCGAGTCCTGGGTTCAACAATAGTAACAAAAGATATCCACACCGGATTCTTAGGTTAATCAACATGGGAAACCGGGAGCGGACCAAGCCCTAGGTCCTGTGTGGTTACCGATCTCCATAGCCCTTACACTCTCTTAAGGAACAACTCAGTATACACCCATGCTGAATCCCTTAAGAAAGAAAAGAGTTATAGTATACACCATGCCTAACTCGTTGCATAGGGAGATCAATAGCCTAAGGTGTGGGCCAAGCCCTTAGGTTGGCAACCATTAAATATTCATAACAAGACTAGAGCATTGGCACCTTACTTAGTGGGAAAGTGTAATTAGTGGTGGATATCGCAGTCCTATGTTCTTATTATTATTAACTCACACTCAACATTTATTTCTCTTATTACTTAGAAGAAACTAATTCTAAATCGAACTTTACCAATCCCTGTGGAAATGATCTCGCACTTGCACACTATGCTACCATTGACCTTGTGCACTTTCAAGTAAAACAAGTATGATTATTTACATATTTATTTAGGTAGATAATCGCACAACAAGCCTTACTTGGAAGGAGTCCATGAGAAGGGGGTTGTTGAGTGTATTGAGGTGCACAATCCTGAATAAGTTCAACCAACATCTTGCTAAAACGTTAAAGAAAGCACTTGGTGGGAGACAACCCACCCATTTGATAGAGTATGATTTCTGTTATTTCATTTTCGTTGTTCCATTCTAAATATTTTTATAAATGCGTGTTTGATTTCATATATTGAGAAAAATGTTTAGTTTAGGTTTGGGGATGAAATTAGAACTTGATACTTGTTGAGACAAAATTTTCATGCCACAATTTGTTTTATGGTTAGTAATCAAGTATTTTATGCACATTGAGTTTAGTTTCTTTAACATTGAAAAGTTGTTGTGAGTATTGATGCATATTCATATTCTATAGACCGTGCTCTTGATGTTGATACTGAGATGAACCTAAATCTAATGATTGAGAATCAAATAGTGGAGACTACCTAGTAAGTTATTTGAGCCATGAGTATTTTATTCTGAGAGTTAGTTTCTTGGTACTCTTAAACACTCTTCATTATGACCTTAATTGTTAGATGATCTCTATAGGTTTCGCATTGAATGCTAGGATTATATAACTCACTTGAAGTATCATGTTGTGTATTCTCATTATTTTAGTTAAATGACTTGAGTAAAAAGTTTGAGTATAAGCCTATCGTTATACGCCCTAGTTGCCACTGTCTCTGGAGAAAGATCCAAATTCCTATTAAAAAAAGAAATACATATATGAGAAACATGTCAAAAAGGGATTTGGTTAGACAAGAAAGAGTACCCGAGATACTTCAAG
This sequence comes from Bretschneidera sinensis, assembly GCA_023935145.1. Taxonomy (NCBI): domain Eukaryota; kingdom Viridiplantae; phylum Streptophyta; class Magnoliopsida; order Brassicales; family Akaniaceae; genus Bretschneidera; species Bretschneidera sinensis. Next base: position 61,395,581 of record CM043699.1, on the reverse strand, counting down.
GGTATTCAAGTCACTCTTATAAAGAGTTGAAAAGAAAGAGCTTTGGTGTAAATCAGGTTCGACCAACCATGCCCATCTATGCATAGGTTCATACTCAGTATGTTTTGCTTGAGGTGTTTGACTAGGATATGATATAAGCGATGTGATAGCTTTGCAATCCTAACATTTGATTCCTTTAATGAGATCTATTTTGCGAACATAAGAGCGTTCTTTGATGATATCCATATTCATATACGAATTTATATTTGAAATTTCTTCTTTACAAAACTTTTATTCGCATATGCTTGATGAGTGTTTGAAACCTAGGTTCGGTGTGCTTAATGAGTGAATCCTGTGAGGCCTACAGTCAAAGCGAATTCGGATTCTTGACGTTAGGTTTAGGGATTATTGACGTGAGGTGTTTTGAGCATTGGAATATGGATGTTCGATGTGTACTTGATTTGAGCAATGAATTATGAAGTGCTAAGACTGTGAACATAATTGTGCATAAGATATCTAGATATGAGTCATAATAAGAATTAAGGCATGGGGGTTTTGTTGATTTAAGTTTTTAGGTTTGTTTTGTTTATGTTTTCTTTTAGTTTTGCTAGAGGACTAGCAAAATCTAGGTTTAGGGGTATTTGATGAATGAATATTTGTCCTAGTATTTTGTATGTTTTTCAAGTATTTGCTTATATATTTAGCTTAGAAATTTGTTACTTTGAGTTATTTTTTGTTGTTTTATAGGTTCACAAGCACTTGGAAAGGTGTTTCACTAAATTGCTAGAATTGTTTGTAGAGATTAGTCATTTTTTCGGATTAAACTGTATTGATTCAGAAAGAACCAGGAGATGAACCATATATGCTTGGAAAGATCCGGATGTCTATTTTCTAGAGAATTTTATGGCTATAAATATGATTTTTCTAGAGAAAGTTATGAAAGTTTTAGTAGAAAAAGGTCAGGCTGTGCGTGATTTCAGCGTGGCAAAAGTGATTTTTTGTGGATTAAACTATATTGATTCAGGAAGAACCAGAAGATGAGCTATATATGCTTAGAAAGATCCAGATGTCTATTTTCTGGTGAATTTTATAGTTCATAAATATGATTTTTTTTAGAGAAAGTTATGGCAGTTTTAGTGGACAAAGGTCAGGTTGTGCGTGATTTCAGCGTGGCAGAAGCGAAGGAGCTATTAAATTCTGATTTCTTTTTTTGGGATTTGCATGGGCTGGACAGCAGAACAACTAGACCAGTTCTGGACAGCAAAAACCTGGCTTGGACAGTAGCAAACACTCGGCTTGGATAGCAGCAGAACTGGGCCTGGATAGCAGCAGAAGCACACGACCTAAATAGAAACCCTATGACGACTTTTCTATCTACAAAGCCATCTCTATACAGCTATATATAGGAATTTTAGACTCAGAGAAGGGGGAGACGACGGTAGTTCTTAGAGAGATATTATCAAGAGGAGTTTTGGGAGATTGAATGAGGAGACAGTTTCTTTCATCAAGACGGCTTATCAAGATATTGAAGACGATAATCAATCGCTTCAAGACTTTGAGGATTCACCTTGTAATTTGGGAAGAAATTCTATCTTTACTCCTTTTGTCCTTCAATATGCTTGTAACCCTAGTATTTGAATTATGTGATTAGGATTTAAACATAATCGGCTGAACACATTGTTAGGTGATGAGTGCCAAATATTGCATATTTTGGCCCCTTAATTTACATTTGTTAGCTTATGAATTTGTTACTTTGAGTTGTTTTCGTTGTTTTACAGGTTTACAAGCACTTGGAAATGAGTTTCACTAAAATTACTAGAATTGCCTGTACAAATAATTTTTTTTTGTTGATTTAACTATATTGATTCAGGAAGAACCAGGAGATGAGCCATATATGCTTGGAAAGATCTGGATTTCTATTTTCTGAGGAATTTTACGGCTCATAAAAATGATTTTTCTAGATAAAGTTATGATAGTTTTAGTAGACAAAGGCCAAGCTGGAAGATGCCTAGTGCGCTCAAGCGCACCATACTTGCGATAGAGCGCAGGTGCGCACTCGCGATATCCCACATCGGTTAAAAATACTTTGCACTGCACCACTATGCACTTGAGCGCACTAGGCTGCGATCGAGCGCACTCGGCAGTATCCCACATCAGATTGGAAACATATAGTACTCCAGGAGCTTCCTTATAAAAGCCCCTCTTCACTTCATCTTTAGGGTGCAATCCAGAGGACGTTTGCTAACATTCTGGGGGATCTCCAAGGTTTTGCTACACGAGGGGAAGCGCCGCACAACAACTGCAAGTGGAATTTCTCCATGTATAGTCAGTTTTAATTTATTTCTTTGAGTTTTAAGTTTTATGTTTAGCACTTTTGTGAAATTTAGTTTCATAATTATGGGAGGCTAAAACCTTCATCTAAGGTTGAAGATGAAGCCTCGCCATTGTTTAGCATTATATTTTCAGATATGTTCATACAATTCTGATATTTTTAGTATTAATGTTCTATTTCAATTATTTGAGTGACCTCTTATGATTAATTGTTTTTAAATTGTTAAATTGGATATTCCTTGTGTTTCATTTGCCGGATATGACGGATCATTCAAATTAGATTGAATATCCATTATGATTTGTAAATTAAACGGATACATTGGATTGTTTTGGTTTAGTTTGGGTATTCGTCGTGAATTGTATAATGATGGATTCATGGAATGATTTGATAGATTACTTTTATATAGAATATGAAGATATATGCTTTACTTTGGTGGGGTGGATTCAGAAAACCTTAATGTTTTTATCAGTTGTTTTTAAATCAATTTAGTTATTTTATATTTCTTTGCAAGATACAATTCAAAATTCGGAACTAGGTTAAAATAGGGTTAGTTTAGATAAAAATATTTTTTCACAATGCAATTCCATGTGGATTCGACCTCGCACTTGCACAGCACTATATTGCAAACGACTCGTGCGCTTATGAGTAATTTAAAACTCACAACATTGGACGTTTGGCTTAGCTGCCTTGATTGTTTTGGATATTTTGGTGGATTTAGTTTTATGAAATTTTATAGATTTTTTCTTATTCAATATCCTTTATACCTTTGATTATTGATTGTGGATTGGCCATCTATTATTGATTGTGGATTGGCCATCTATTATTGATAGTCACGGTTAATATTTGAGATTAGGTTGAGGACAAATCATCTATACCTAATTAAGCTTTCTTGAATAGGAATTTAAATCAAGATTCAAATCAAATTGTGATTTAGGTGGTTGCGTTTTCCTTATACTTAATTTAACTAATTAATTGATGCACACGATCAGTGGGATTTAATTAATTAGTTATAAATTGAGAATAAACACGATCAATGGCATTCTTTAGTCTTAACAGAAATACCAATAATCTTGGATGTTGATTAATTCTTTATATTCACCAAATGTTCCAATTCATGATTGGATAGCAAGCTAAACTCCCAATTGTTCTCATTGATTATACTCATCTCTTCATAATTCGTTTTGTTTAATTTACTTAATTGTTTTTATTTCAAATTTCTCTTCACCAATCTTTTAATTAGAGTGTTTAGGATTTAATTTTAGAGTTTGTTTTAGTAATTTTAAGAAAGTAATTTAGGATTTAAACCACTGCAATTTCTCGAGAGATCGACCGCGAGAGTAAACTCATCGCAATACTATTTGTGATTCGTGCACTTGCGAGCATTTAAAATTTGCACATCAGTGAGCTAAAAAGCTCAGCGAGTAATCACATTACTCAAAGTAATCTTTTTTGATTGTTTATTTCTTTATGATTTAACTTCAGTTTCTATCATCATGCAAGCATACATAAATAAAAGTGATTCAATGTAACAAGCATGGACATTTCTACATTCATAATTTATAGTTATTAATCTCAATTCTCTTCGTTTTATGTATTCCATAAAGAACATTTCATCAAAGTAAATTTTAAATTTCTTCAACATATCAAATCAACATCAATAACATCACATTCCCCTCGTTGGTTACATTCAATCACATTTCCTTGAAGGGCCAATTTATAAACATTCATGTATAATACAATTCAATGATATGTAAATGATATAATCAATTCTTGCTCATTTCAGGTCTTGCCCTTCATTAGGCTAAGCATAATACATCGATGACGTCTCCTGATGAGAGTCATAAAATGCATCTTAATAGTACTTAATTGTCATTATTTTAGGGTTGATCTAGGTTTTAATTGCACTTTTATACGTTAACAACTCTAAAGTATCATTCTTGGATCATTGATCTATTTCGGTGCATTTTCAAGTACTTTAAGCTCAAAAGAGGAGGAAAAGTTATCATTGCTTGAGGTAAAAGACTTGAGGCATACTGAAGTGAAGGAATGCTTCTAGAAGAATAAGATGGAGGGCTTAAAAGAGCAACAACTGCTGCCCGCACTGGAAAGCAGTTTCACTAAATTGCCTTAATTGCCCGTACAGATCAATCATCTTTACAAATTAAACTGTATTGATACAAGAAGAACCAGAAGATGAACCATATATTCTTAGAAAGATCCGGAAGTCTATTTTCTAAAAAAATTTACGGTTCGTAAAAATGATTTTTTCTAGAGAAAGTTATGGCAGTTTAAGTAGACAAAGGTCAGGCTGTGCGGGATTTCAGCGTGAAGGGCATGTGAAGGCTTAAATCCCACATCCCACATCGGATTGGAAACACATTGCACTCGTGGTATTTGCCTATATAAGACCCACTTCACTTCAGCTTTAAGGACCATCAGAGAATCTGAGATCATGAGAAAGTGAATCCAGAGGGTCTTTAGAAGCAATCCAGAGGGACCTTAGGAAGAATCCAAAGTACTTTTGGAGGGCAAGCTGAGGAATCGCCGAAGCTTTCACTACCAAGGGGGAGATGATCGTGGAGAGGCCAGAGGCAACTCGAGGATGCATGAGCCCCATGGCCGGCTAGTCTCCAAGCAAGGCGAAGGGATGAATCCCTAGGTGTAGTTGTTCTTATTTTCATTTAATTGATTAAGTTGTAGTTTGGTATTATTTTCATTAAACATTGTTATGTTTTATTCTTTAATTTAATTAGTAGATTTCTTATTAGTCCGGTGATTGCATGTTTCTTTTCCATATAAGTCTAGTCATGCTCTTCTTATGTGTATTTGTTTGGGTGTGATTGAGTCCGGTAGATCTCTTTTATAGATTTTTCCATTACTATGGTATTGTCATTTAGATATATCATTGTCTTTTGATAATTTATAAGTTAGGTCATGTGTTCTTGAAAGTACAGAATAATTCATATCAATTACATTAGGGTTTATACATGCGCTTTGATTGAATATTTGCCGATTGCCTTTTTGGGATGTGAAACTTGCGATTGAGATAAAAACAATTAAATCAAGTTAGGATTAAGGCAACGAACCTAGGGAGGATTTCCAAAAGCTTGTTGTTTCTTTATTATATTATCCATCAATTATTTACACAATTTTCACACAATCAACAATTCAGATTTTGTCACTTTAACTTTTATCGTTTGTGTTGAGGTCTACACCTTCTTTTGTAATTAGTTTGTTTCCCTGTGGAATCGACACCCCAAAGCTGTACTACAATACCACGTTATACTTTGGGTGTAACCAAATTTTGGTGCCGTTGCCGGGGAAACGCGCTTAAGTACAAGGAAGATTGTAAACTTTTAATATGACTGTAGAAGAACTGTAAATAGTTTTTCTTTTCAGTAGCTGTAAAGGCGGTAACTTCGTTCCTTCTTTTAGCTTGTGCATCATTATTTTTTTCCCTTCTTTCTTTTTATAGTATTTTTATTTATTATTGTTCTTTTTTTCTCTAAGTTTTGATTTACTGATTTATTTATTTATTATTATTCAATTTTATTTATTTCCTCTCTGATTCATTTGGTGCATGCTTAGACCAAGAGATTTGCGAGGTAGATTCATTAGAGGACCCGAACTAGAATTACCCTCTCCTTCCGAGTCTGATAGTGAAACCTCACCTAGATCAACCCATAGTGGAAGCCCAAGTGAGAATTTAGAGGATTTTGTTAACATGGCCGATAACCTTAATGAGAATGTTGCTAGGACACTTCAGGATTACCTCCACCCTACACGCACAGCCACACCATCATGCATCATGTTTCTAGCCAATACTCGCCAATTAGATCTTAAAATAGGGATCATTCAATTACTCCCTACATTTCATGGCTTGCATAATGAAAACCTATATGTGCACATTAGAGAGTTTGAGGAAGTAGTCGCGACTTTTCATAGTCAAGATGAAACCGATGACATTGTAAGGCTTAAGTTCTTTCCTTTCGCTTTGAAGGATAGAGCTAAGAGTTGGCTATACTCACTAAGACCACGATCTATTAGATCATGGACTGAGATAACTCTGCTTTCTTTAACAAATACTTTCCTCAACATAAGACCAACGCTTTGAAAAGGCAAATCTCCACCTTTGCACAAAAGGATAGTGAGACCTTATATCAGTCTTGGGAGAGATTTAAGGAGTTATTGAGTATGTGCCCTCACCATGGGTATGAGAACTGGCGCTTGGTGAGCTATTTTTATGAGGGACTTACATATAGAGAGCGCCAATTCGTAGAGATGATGTGTAATGGTGAATTTTTAGAGAAAGATCCTGATGAGGCCATAGAGTACCTCAATGAGCTTGCTGAAAAAGCTCACACTTGCACTGGACCTAGTGCTACTGAAAGCACAAATAGGTCACGACCTATAGGGAACCCAAATGGTGGTAGAATTTACCATCTTAGGGAAGAGGATAACCTTAAGGCCAAGGTCGAGATGCTCACTAGGGAACTAGAGGTATTAAAGACTAAGAACTTAAAGCCAACACACGTGGTTAATCATGCAAAATCTTTTGAACCACGTTTTGTGTGTGGTGGGGTAGATCATTTCACCTAAGAGTGTCCCACATTTTCTGTCTAATACTTATAATCCGGGATGGTGAAATCACCCCAATTTCAGTTGGAAGTCTGAAAACTAGCAGCTTGCACAACCCCCTGCACCATATCTTGAACCATATCATGCACCCGTGTCTTCTAGGAGTTCTTTAGAAGTTTACATGCTTTTATTGAAGTACAGGGGAAGACTAATCAAAGGCTTGAATCTTTAAATATGCAGGTTGTTGAAGAACATAAAGAAATAAAGAGCCAAGTGTCCAAGTTAATGAGCTACTTGAGTGTGACTGAGCGAGGTAAGTTCCCTGCTCAAGCTCAGTCTACATCTCATGGTCAGCACCTGATGAAACAGAATGTGAAGGAGGTGAATGCCATTGAGACAGTAAGTGGTAAGTTATTACACATCCCAACAATGAAAAAATCAGAGGATGTGGACGAAAGCCACCAAGCATACATGATGGACTCATTCATGGAAAAGGTCCAGCACCTTAATCCATTGGAGTCCACCCTCACTTATGGCTTCACAAGAGCATATATCGAGCCAAAATTTGCGGGTTTTACTGATGACATCCTTGAGGACTCTCAAAAACATACAAGCACCAAATTTAGCAATGAAACAGTGGCAGGTGCATTCAACCTATGTTTTTCAAGAATGGAATAAGAGCGTCTGGCTGAAGATATAAAACTTAGCGCTCATGGGAGGCACCCCACAGCATATCGTTTTACTATTATTGTTTTTCTTTCTTGTTTATTATTCGCATTTTTTTTCTTTTTTCTGTTTTCCAGTATTAACTTAGTATTTCCTTTTCAAAGAAAAATATACAAAGCAGTCCAAATGGTGGAGCACAATTTTCAGCTTCTGTGCACCTTTGGCTACAAGGGGAGTCTCCTTTACTCTTTCTTTTACATTGAGGTCAATGCGATTTTTAAGTTGGGGGTAGAGGAAATGCATCTCTTTGTTTTCATATTCTTTATTTCCATACATTTTTTTTCTTTTTCCATTGAACTGCTTGGTGTCATTTTCCTTTTTATTTGTTTCTAGCATGCTTGGTGTTAGCCTTAGAGTTAATTCACATGTCAATGATATGAGCTTAATTGAGATAGCAGATAGCATGTAGAAGAGGTTAAATCTTGCTTCGGTTTGAAATTAATTTAAGTATCAATCTTCATTTGGTTTGAGACTCTAGTTTGTGGTAAGATAGTATGATTAGTTTTAAACATTTAGAAAAGTTTTATGTGTGATTATTTTGTGAATATTTTTGCGGTCTCGACAAGCTCTAGAACTTACTTGATAAACACTTGAGGTGAATTCCTAGAATGCACATTACTTAGGATATGATATAGGCCATTTTTGGACCGTTTGAGCCTGTTAAACCTACCATTGCTATATTTACCACTAGTCACCTATTTGAGCCTTTTCTTGAAAAAGAAGTGAGCCTTGTTTCTTTCAATAGCCCATTTACTCACCTTTATGAGCCTAAGAGAATATTTTATCCTTACCTTTCTCTTAAAAGAACTTAGCTATACACATTTGTTAAGAAGCACTTAAAAGGAGTAAGGATGAAAATATGAGAAAATATCACTACCATAACCCAAGTATATTAAAGGAGATTAGTTGGGGGTTATGTAAAAGAAAAGAAAAATGAAAAAAGAGTTGAATGGTCTTATGCCAAAATACAAAAGAAAAGTGAATTACGGCAAAGAAAGAAGAAAAGAAAAGAAAAGTGGTTATTAAAAAAAATAAATGGTCGAAAAAGTTGGGTGTTGAAGTAAGGTTATCTAGTGCTTAAAAGTGATTGTGTTTAAAGCTAAGAGCTTGAGTTATTTTTCTCGTGAATCTTTCCCATTTTTTCTTAACCTTTACCTTAGCCTAACGTTACAAGCCTATTAAAGACCTATTGATCCAATGTAATGTGATTTTTCTACAATAGTGGAGAGTGGTTTGAAATGTAAGCATATGGAGCTTGTTTTTGTGATTGATTTCACAAAATTTATCATGTTTTAGAGGCCAAGACTTGTATTCATGAATGCTATGCATAAAATCATCTGGGTGTTCAGATTAATGGTTTGTGGTAAGATGGATGTTAGAGTCAATAACAATTTTAAGATTGATGTTTGGATTACTTTTGGATTTGGGTGAAATTTAATGATTCTTTGTGCCGTGTGTTATGTGCAATTTTTTAGACAAAATGTGAATTACTCTTTGTTAACACTAATATTTCTTTTCATTTACTTTAAAGTATCATTCTTGGATCATTGATCTATTTCGGTGCATTTTCAGGTACTTTAAGCTCAAAAGAGGAGGAAAAGTTACCATTGCTTGATGCACAAAGACTCAAGGCATATTGGACTGAAGGAATGCTTTCAAAAGGACAAGATGAAGGGCTTAAAAGAGCAACAGCTGCTGCCCGCACTGGAAAGGAGTTTCACTAAATTGCCAGAGTTGCCCGTACAGATCAATCATCTTTGCAAATTAAACTATATTGATAAAAGAAGAACCAGGAGATGAGCCATATATTCTTAGAAAGATCCGGAAGTCTGTTTTCTGGAGAATTTTACGGTTCGTAAAAATGTTTTTTCTAGAGAAAGTTATGGCAGTTTAAGTAGACAAAGGTCAGGCTGTGCAGGATTTCAGCGTGAAGGGCATGTGAAGGCTTAAATCCCACATCCCACATCAGTTAGAAACACATTTCTATATCCCACATCCCACATCGGATTGGAAACACATTGCACTCGTGGTATTTCCCTATATAAGACCCACTCCACTTCAGCTTTAAGGACCATCGGAGAATCTGAGATCATCAGAAAGTGAATCCAAAGGGCCTTTAGGAGCAGTCCAGAGGGCTCTTATGAAGAATCCGAAGTACTTTTGGAGGGCAAGCTGAGGAATTGCCGAAGCTTTCACTACCAAGGAGGAGATGATCGTTGAGAGGCCAGAGGCAACTCGAGGACGCATGAGCCCCATAGCCGGCTAGTCTCTAAGCAAGGCGAAGGGATGAATCCCTAGGTGTAGTTGTTCTTATTTTCCTTTATTTGATTAAGTTGTAGTTTGGTATTATTTTCATTAAACATTGTTATGTTTTATTCTTTAATTTAATTAGTAGATTTCTTATTAGTCCGGTGATTACATGCCTCTTTTCCATATAAGTCTAGTCATGCTCTTCTTATGTGTATTTGTTTGGGTGTGATTGAGTCCGGTAGATCTCTTTTATAGATTTTTCCATTGCTGTGGTATTTTCATTTAGATATATCATCGTCTTTTGATAATTTATAAGTTAGGTCATGTGTGCTTGAAAGTAAAGAATAATTCATATCAATTACATTAGGGTTTATACATGCACTTTAATTGAATATTTGTCGATTGTTTGTTTGGGATGTGAAGCTTGCAATCGAGATAAAAACAACTGAATCAAGTTAGGATTAGGGCAACGAACCTAGGAAGAATTTCCAGAACTTTGTTGTTTCTTTATTATATTATCCATCAATTATTTACACAATTTTCACACAATCAACAATTCAGATTTTGTCACTTTAACTTTTATCGTTTGTGTTGAGGTTTACACCTTCTTTTGTAATTAGTTTGTTTCCCTGTGGAATCGACACCCCAAAGCTGTACTACAATACCGCGTTATACTTTGGGTGTAATCATCTCCCCATGTAGCAGTACATTTTCACAACAATAAATCTCATCAACACCACATTCGGATCCCCTCCAACCACTCTTAGGAAGGGTCCTACACATCCAACAGCATTCAGTTCCCTATCCCCTTGTGGGAAAAGACCTACCAGCCTCATCCATCACTCCCCCTTATTTTTTGTATCGTTAATGCATCCAGTCGTATGCAGGAATTCATGCACAACACTTTTCTTTCACACTCATCGATCATATCAAATACAACATTCTTTAGCAAGTATATTTCAACACATTTATATAATCATGCGCACAAATACATTACCCTTATTCATATGCTTACAACGTATATTTTACATATATAAATCATTATTATAGTCATTATATTCCATAGGATTCTTACCTTTTTGACAAAGAGTACATCTCTTTAAGTAGATTTCCCCACAACCACCTAAAAAGAGAGAGAGAACATGAGTTAGATCCCCTATTGTTAAGCCATAAGAATTCTCATGTATACTATGTTATATACTAGACTTGATATCAGTCATGCTTTAAATGTCACTAGTAGATATCGGTCTAATCTAGGTGTAGAAAATTGGATTACTGTGAAGATAATTCTTAAGTACTTAAGAAGGACTAAAGATTTGTTCATAACACATGGATGAAGTGACTTGAAAATAGATAGGTATGCTAATTCAAACTTCCACTCTGACATGGATAATAGAAAGTTCGCTTTTGGATTGGTGTTTTCCTTGAAAGGTCGAGCAATGAGCTGAAAAAGTTGTAAGCAAGATACAAGTGCAAATTCCACCACTGTGGCTGAATAGATTATTGTGTTTGAAGCTGCAAAGAAGAATGTTTGGATGAAGTAGTTCATTACTGACCTTGGAGTGTTTCCTAGCTTTGAACTCCTAGTACATTTATATTGTGACAATAATGGGGCGATAGCTCAAGCCAAGGAACCAAAGTCTCATCAGAAATCCAAGTACATTGAGTGTCACTTTCAATTGTTTAGAGAAATCATTGTAATAGGGGACGTGAGCATACAAAAGGTTATATCCTCAGAAAATACAATAGATGCACTAACTAAGACATTGGCACAACAACACTTTAATCATCATCTTTAAAAGATTAGAATAAGATACATAAGTGATTAACTTTAATGCAAGTGGAAGATTATAAGTAGTATGACTTACAAGCCAATGACATTTTATGTCTAGGTATATTATTTGTAAAACAATCTTATTCAAATTATTATCAGAATTTATGGTAAGTTTATTTATCATGAATATTTGTTTAATTACATTGACATGATTAAGTCCATAATGTAATGGCAATAGATATAGGATTCTGATAAGATCATAACTTAAAAACCTAGTCTTTTTGAAAACTTTTCTCTTAAATGTTTTGAGTCGTAAGATACTACTTGGACGTTAGCAATCCGGTTAGACTGGTACATACTATGTTTGCTCAATTGGAAGGGTGACTGATCTTAATATCACTTGTGTGGTGGACACTAAGACAAGTATGTGGGTGCTCGTTGGAGAATGAGTTCACCAAACATGAATCGAGTTAAGAATATTTACATGTAGTTTTTCTTGCCTATCAATAGATAGTTCTTATGTTACAGTTGAGCATGTGATCCTTAGACTTGAGGCACCATGGTTATCTTTTATGGGACTTATTACACTTTGATGCTATTTAATATGGTTCTATTCATGGATCATTAATTACTAGTAATTGGGTATAATGGGTTTCATATGGAGGTATGTGAGTATATAATAAGGGATCTATCACTCCTAAGTAAAAGGAGAGAATGTCTTATTTGATCTACAAACATATGATTAAGAAAGTTCCTTTGCCAAGGCAGGGTGAGAAATAGAAAGGAGTTTCTAATTTCATCATTATAATTATATTCTTGAGATATAGACAAATAGTATAAATTCTAAAATTTTGACGGTAGTTCCATGCCTAGTTAGTTTAATCTGGACATTGCATGATAGAATGATTGAATTGCACGGTAACTGATAACAAAATGGTTCAGGGTTTCACAAACAAATTCACACTACTTGAGTAATCATGAAATGCTTCTTGGCGTCACTCATGATTGTGGAAGCCCTAAGAATTAATTTAATGGACAAATAATTAATTCTTGTAAAAGAGAGAATCAAAAGGGTTTTTGATTAAAAATAAATTTGAAGTAATTCTAACTATTTGGAAATGATTCCAGTTATAATTACATAAAAGTTATGCCCTATAATCATATTAATTTGAATTAATAAAGCACATAAAAAGGGCAATGTGTAATTATAAAATAACTATATGGGTTTAGCTTGGAATTAATGGTTAATTATGTTTAACCCTAATACTATAAATAGTTTATTAGTGTGAAGAAATTTGCAAGCACAAAATCTACATACAAATTTCTCTTAGAGATTGAGTTATTCTTATTCTAAAAAAATACGATAAATTTAGAGAGAAACCCTAATTCAAGATCTTTCCTGTGTGGATCAACCATAGAGATCACATACGTTTATGATTGTTGTGAATTCAAGAACGCGAGGGAATTTTGGATTTGGCGTGGTGAAGAATTTGTCTACAATATAACCGAGTAAAGAACACAGTGAATTAAAGGTAACAATTATAAAACCCTGATGGTTCTTGATTGTGAGATCTTCTATACAAATTATAAGGTGATTAGGGTTTTAAGGGAATCAATGAAAATTTCAAATTTTTCGCTAAAATTTATAGATCATTTTCCTTCAACGATGTCCTGCAAAAACACCTATCTACACCTGTGGCTGGGCACCTTTTAAATATTATTCATGGTGAAGTTTGTGACCAAGAGGATGTGAGTCTCTATAGGAGGATGCAACGACAAGGTTATTATTGGTCAAGCATGAGAAAGAAATTTGTAGTTGTGCAATAAGATTGCGACCTATTTCAAATGGTAGCGGGGAAAGATGTTGTACTATTATTTGCTCTACTTAGGTTATTACTAGCCAATAATGGAAGCAAATGCCATGGATTTCTCACAAAGGTGTGAGAAATTCCAACTCCACGCCGATTGCATCCATGCCCCTACTGTCAAAATGCAAGGTGTTGATTCTCCAAGGGTCATCTACACTTAGGCAATGGATATTGTTGGACCTATATCTGAACCTTTGAAAGGGTGTCAATGGATTTTGGTTGCAACTAAGTGCTTAACAAAATGATTTGAAACAATACCCTTAAGATAGATTAATGGCAAGACTATTGCTAACTTCATTAAGGATCACATCATAAAAAGGTTTAAGATACCCATATGCATTTTTTTAGATAATGGAACTCCATTTGTAAATAAACATATTAAGGAAGCCTTAGAGGGGTACGGCATGACCCACCATAAGTTGACACCCCACTGCTAAAAAAGAAACAGGCAAACAAAGGCTTCGAACAAAGTCCTTTTACAAATCCTAAATAGGATGGTTCTTGATCATCCCAAGCTATGGAATCAAAATCTCCCTTTGCTCTATAGGCATATCAAACTTTTAAGAGAGGCCCTACTTATGGAACACCCTTTTGACATATCTACGATGCCGAGGTTGTACTACTAGTTAAGATAGCTATTCCCTCACTTAACTTGGTGGCGAAGACAGGGTTACGAAACTCAAAGCCCTCGAAAAAGCATAATGGTTAAGCAAAAAAGTCATAATCAAAGGATTAACACTGCAACGGCTAGGAATTATGTGAAACTAATATAGTTTTGATCATTCAATCCTGATGAGGTCTTGCGAACAGTCCAATGCCTTTGAAAAAACAGTTCAGGACATAAGTTAACACCTAAGTCTGAAGGCCCCTATGTGATCTGTAAAGCCCATCCCACTTGGTACTATAGAATATCTCATCCGAGTTTCAACCATATAGTAGCACTTATCAACACTTGCTTTTTGAAGAAATTATATCCTTAATTACTTATAGGGATTCACCATGTTAGGCTTAGCCTTCTACTTAATTCTTATATATATATATATATATAAAAGTAAAAAAGGAAGGGAATTACATATTCATTCCAAAAAATACACCAAACTTCAAAAATAATTACAAGTTTGAAAGACAAGGAAAGCTTAAAGTTGAGGTCTAACACATGAAGGGTTTCTCAGATATAGAACTTTCCTTTCTCTTCAAGATCCTCATATTTCTCGGCCTCCTCAACACACGCTGCACAAAGGGCAATGATCTCCTCTTGGAGCTGCTTGATGGATTTGCTCAGATCCTCTAGCTTTCTATTATACATAGTCTCCAACTGATCCCCTTTCATGTATCGAAGATGCTTCTCTACCTCCTTTAGCCTATCTCATTGCCACTCCAGCTCGAGACGCGCTTCTTTATACTCTTTTAACATTTTTATATGTTAGTTTGAAGTCATCTTGATACCTTATTCAGTTCAATACCTTATTAAGTTGTTGTACAACCCATAACATGGTTTCAAGTGGAGTAAACCTTGTATATGGGAACTTGAAGCACCCATGCTTGGTGAAAATCTACTCGTAAGTCTTTGCATAAGGGTGGTTCATGGGGATACCATAAAGGGAAGTTTTTAAGGACATCGATAGTAGAGCTAGGAATTGGAGGTTGACTAAGGGTCTCTTCAAGAAACCATCCCAGAATGGATGCACTTGCGAGTGTTGTTGGAGTTAGTGGATTTATTAATTGAGCTAGCCATGGACATAGTCTCGATACCTAATAGAGGGTTTTCTCTCGAAGGGCTTTGAGTAGGGAGGGTTGCGAGAACTACTTGCATTTCTGCCTCTCTCTCTTCTTCTTTCCTTCTTTCTCTCTCTTTCTCCTTTGAATTATGCCCAAACAATACTATGTGGTAGTAACAGTATAGAATGGGGTGTCGATCCCACGAAGAGAACGTTCTACAATCAAAGTCTCAGGCAAAAAATAATGGAAACAAAATTAAAAATTAATATTAAGAAAATGTTGAGAATTAAATGATATAATTGAATTAAGTGAAAGAAAATCAATAATGAGTAACACAGGGGTCCAAGAATCCTTCCTAACTTTCACAGCTTCAACTTGTATCAATTCAGTAATTATAACTTAACTACGTATTTCACATCCCTAATACGTAATCGAAAAATAATAGTGAAAGCACCAAAAATATTCTTTTGTAAATTATTATGAGAAATCTCCTTCTTGTTTTACAAGTAATGCAACAGTCAATCATAGATGATATCCTAAATCGATGATATATCCAGAGACAATAACACAGTAAAGAACCACCATATATAATTAATATATCGAAATCATCTGCATCCTAAATTCCACACATAAGACAAGTATGACTGAACTTATATAGATAAAAAGAACAACAATCACCGAAGTTAAATAAAATCTATGGGGGAAGAAAATATAATCATCTGTCACATAAAAACATCAACTTCAATATTAAATAAAGGGAACGACTCAAAATAATTATTCAATGTTAAAATACAAATACTGAATTAAATACAAGCCAAACTTGCTATGTCTAGGAGTTCATCTCTTCACCTTGGTTGAAACTTAGCCTAGCCGATAATACATAATCACATCAGCTCTCTAGAAATTTAGTGTGTATCTCTTCAGCCCCTTGTTCAGCCCACCGTTCTCTGAGTCTAAAATCCTATAGATAGTTGTATGGAGACAACTTTGTAGACAAAAAAACCTCCCTAAGGTTTCTGTTCAGGCTGTGTGCTTCTATTGTTGTCCAGCCCTAGTTTCTGCTTTCCAGTTTTGCTGCTATCCAGGCCGTGCAAATCCGAAAAAAATTAGAATTTAATAGCTCATTCACTTCTGCCACGCTGAAATCACGCACAACCTGACATTTGTCTACTAAAATTGCCATAATTTTCTCTAGAAAAATCATATTTACAAGCCATAAAATTCTCCAGAAAATAGACATCCGGATCTTTCCAGCCATATATGGCTATCTATAGGTTCTTCCTGAATCAATACAGTTTAATTCACAAAAATGACTAATCTGCACGGGCAATTCTGGAAATTTAGTGGAACTCTTTTTCACCCTTTGCTAGTGACAACATGACTTAGCAAAATGCTCAATTTATCTTTAACAGTCTAGAAATTATGGGTTTTGTTGCACTCCTATTGGGAAACCCGGTTTCCCTGCTTTGAACTGGTCTGAATGTTGTGGATTCTTTCGAACATATTTTTTATATTTTTTTGTTTAAGGCTTCTTCTTTTTTTTTAAATCTGCAAAACACACTAAAACACAGAATTCTCCAAAGGACCACACTTGTCAAGAAATTCAGTACTGCTTCTCAGGTACTCTCTGGTGCTTTTGCGCTTGAGCGCACCAAGAACAGCGCTCGATTGCACTGGGAATGCACTCGATCGCACCAAGGAGTACGCTCGATCGCAATGAGAACAGAAACTCCTCTGCACACCTGAACAAAAACAGAAAACAAAAAGAAGGAATAAATCTGATTTTTTGATAAAAATAAAAGTAAAACGAACAGAATAAAACAAAATAAAAAAACTAACCAAAATAATTCCAAAAAGAAATTTAGTACAATCCCCGGCAACGGCGCCAAAAACTTTTTGGACGATTATTTACTTAAATAAATATGCAAATAACCGTTCTAGTTTAACTTGCAAGTGCACAAGGTCGGTGGTAGCATAGTGTGCAAGTGCGAGATCATTTCCACAGGGATTGGTGAATTTCGTTTTAGAATTAGTTTCTTCAAGTTAAAAAGAGAAATAGTAATTTGATTGTGAGTAAATAACAATAATGAGATCATAGGGCCACGATATCCACCACTAATTATGCTTTCCCACTAACTAAGGTTTCAGTCCTTTAGCCTTACCATGAATATCTAATGGTTGCAACCTAAGGGCTTGGCCCACACCTTAGGCTATTGATCTCCCTATGCAACGAGTTAGGCATGGCGTATACTCTAACTTTTTTCTCTCTTAAAGGATTCAGCATGGGTGTATACTGAGTTGTTCCTTAAGAGAGCATGAGGACTGTGGAGATCGGCAACCACACGGGACCTAGGGCTTGGTTCGCTCCCGGTTTACCATGTTGATTAACCTGGGAATCCGGTGTGGATATCCCTTGTTACTAATGTCGAACCCAGGACTCGGTCATCCAAATTGATTCGAGTAACCTATCCATACCACATGCATACGTTGATCAAACACATATATATGAGGAATGTAAATACAAACAGGTGCTGATCAAGTTAAATATTCTGACAAGGCTATAGCAAAGATATCAATGAATGAATATGTGGTAAAGCATAACTAGGGCTTCAATCGAGCCCTATAGGAGTTTAGTTACACATACTAAGTAAAGTAAACATGCTAGACATAATTAAATAAAAACAGAAAACTAAAACTGAAGAAGACTCGAGAGACAAGTCGTCAATTCCTCTCCTAAGCTCTCTACTTTGAATCTAGAACAAAAGGTAAACTAAAAGGAAGATAAGCTCCTCAAAAGGGAGATAAGCTCCTCTAAAGGGAGATACTGTTTCTGCGTTTTACAGGGCTATTTATAGGGTTTTAAAGGTGCCTTGAAACCCTAATTTCCAAAATAGGTCCGAAAGAAATCTTTCCAAAACTGGCTCTGCCGCCTCTCTGTGCGTGTGCGCTGGATAGCATGCTTCTGCGCTTGAGCGCATGGGTGCACTTGAGCCTTCTATGTGTGTGCATGATTGCTTTTGTGCTCGATCGCACTAGCTCTTTCCAGATCTTCAGTTTTCTTCCTTTAAAGCTTCAAAATGCTTTCTTTTCTTCACAAGCATATAAAAAACACAGAAAACACGAAAATAAAGTAAAACATAATAAAATATGTAAACAAAGAGCTTAACAAATGTAAATTAAGGGGCTTAAATATAAATATTTAAGCTTCTATCAAGTAGCTTTAATGTCATATAATAGAATTGCTATTTCCCCAAAGCCAGTAGCAACGATCTTGTTCAGAGAAGACTAATGAGAGCAGAAGATGTTAGTGTCAACCTTTTTGCATATGAGCATCCCAAGAGCGCTTCTCGTAATGACATAGTAGATGTACACACCCTTAAGGATCTTAGAGTAGGTGGTGTGATTTAAAATCCTATTCGTCCATCTCTCCCATGCATGGAGTGCGTGAGCACGAGTCATATAGATGCATGAATAGATTAGGATTTATCCGTAACCTACCAATTTCCTAACACATGAAGGGCCCATATGCTTGATACTCTTTTGAAGCCCTCAAGATTTATGATTGTGTTATAGGAATATTAGAAGTGGCATATAACTAATCAATTTTGCACCCTTTATGCTAACCCTTCCTAGTTTCTTATAGAAGAAATTCTTCATCCAGGCCTTCGTTTTTTAGCTTCCAAGTTTGGACTTGGTACCTCGCCACCCTTTTTCCGCACTGCGTGACCCATATTGAGTTTTCTAGCATCACTCTCATCATTAAGATCTTCCTTCACATTGAGTTCATCATCATCTCTCAAAACCATTGAGAGGATCACGGAACCCTCCGTGGGACATGTAGAAATGCTTTATGCATTTTTGGAACCACTACCTGAATCCTCCACTCTAATAGAATCATTTTCTGGTAGGGGAAATTCTCTCATACTTGCTCAGAGGTTACTATGTTTATTTGGGGTTCGAAGGGTTAGGTAAGCTCGAATTTGTTCCGTGAAGATTTTGAACTGAACTTATTGGTATAGCTCGTAACCGACAACACAGGGTCAAATAAAGGAGAAAGAAAACTTGAGTAGTTGAAAGGGTTGTGACACAGAGAGGATCTTGGAAGTGGTTCTGCTAACTAAAGGTTGCAAATGTGGAAATAAGGGTTAAAGAGGGGAACTTATACCCTAAAAAGAGTAGAATTTGATAAGTCCTAACCTATCACATGCTAAGCATTAAATGCTCTATTGTTGCAAAAAATTTCATCCCAACCACTAGTTACCACATGGACATGGTAGTTGGTTGTGATTGTAAGGCACATATCCCGAAAAGTTACATGCCCAAAAGTTTTGCGCGTAACCAATAGTTAGCCTTCGCACACTTAAAGGGAAATATGCTCGATAGGAATTCACATAAGAGGCCATATGTGCATCCTCAGCATTAGCCCCTCTAATTGACCAACTAGATTGATACAAATGAATGGTGATCACACCTTTAACACTAGCCTTGTGATGATCGCCACATAGTTTTACCAGTGGATGGAGCAAAGATGTAAAAAGGGACTTGCACAACCCTACAACTCCATGTTGCAACTCTTGAAGGTACTATTACAACCCATGCAGTTGGTAGGACCATGACCTTGCAAGAGGTCCTGTAGAATGGGCCAAGATCCATCTTGGTGGTCCTCCTAAGACTAGTTGCACCCTATTTGATCTTTCTCAACACCCTCCTACCTCCCTTCGCATCAATCCTTCATAGCACTAGATGAATTTGAGGGAAACCTAAGGGGTTGACTAACCAAGTCCTTTTTAAGGTACAAGTTTGACCCCAATTTCACACATTGAAGCCCATACAACTTATGAGGATGCTTATGTAGGGTTAAACCCTAGGAAATGAGGGAGATAGACAATGTCAGTGAGTTTCAGCATATCCACGTTGCTAAGGAATCTGTCGAAGCCCTCTCTTGGGAACACTTAGTGATCTTGGATTGGTGGCTATAACATAGGCTTATTGAAGTCACCAAAGCTTGGCTTTAGACCATTCTTAGAGGTATAAGGGTTTATGAAATAAGTGTGGCCTATAACGTGTCCTTCACGAGTCATATCACCTAGCACCGCCATAACCCTTACATAAGGTTGCTACCATTGCGTGATTGACACTCCTACAATATGTCCATGACATGTGTGGCTGCTACTATTACTCTATAAATACTATTTCCCTCTCACACTGAGGGATAAATAAGACACATTGAGTTTATAAGCTTTTTGCACAAAACCTGCCACCTCTTTCTTGAGAATTGCTCTATTCTTTCCTTTCTCCATGACTTCGAGTGGACCCAACACACCTTCTACTATCACCACATAGGATACCTCTTACTTAGATTTTTTGCACCCGAAATAATTGTGTAGTTAAGAATTAAATAGCAAATGTTGATAATAATTTCATTGATAGTTAGATTGGTGGTTGTGTGTGGACATTTACACAAAACCTACCAAGGTTAAAGTCATCATTTAATGCAATTTGTGACTGAAATGTGATTTTAACTTGGTATTAAAAAATGATTAATTCACAACTTTTCAAAGTGGTTGAACCCATTCTCCAATAATTTATACAAATCAGACCAATCTATTCGGTTTGTCAGCCGATTTGGTCCGGTTAAGATAGTTATGGTTTTAAATGCCAATGAAGTTTTGATTCAGTGACAAAAATATTAAAGTTGAGGTTAGTTATCACAAGGTTATAGGTTCAACTTCTACCAATGTGAGTTACTTCTTCAGTTTATAGATTGGTTATTTCTCCCCTTTTAGGTGGGTTATGCGGTACTTTGCTTTTGTAACAGTTATATGATTACACTTTAAGTTTATATTATAATTAAATCAGTCATTATACTTGTATATGAAAAGTAAAAAAAAAATAGTTCAGATCAGAGTAATATAAATTACTCAAATAGTTGTATTTTATTACAAAATCCTTAGTTTTAGCTTGAGTGGACTAGTTCAGGTGTATTTGAAGATATTGTACCAAGGATTAGGAAAAAGATGAAAAAATACCCTTTAAGTACTAACTATGACTCCATATGTTACAGAAAGAAAGTTAAGAGATAGAGCTAATTTAAAGAAACCATAATGGTATGGGCAATGAGAAAAGATATGGGCAGTAAGCTAGAACATTGGAGATTGAAGCAATCCGAATAATAAGACATGTAAAGGAAAAAGAAACATAAGTTAAACAACAAAGGAAGAGGTGAAGCAAAAAAGAAAGAAGAGTTCAAAAATGGAAGTTAAAGGAAGTTAGTTAGAAAGCTGTTAGTACAGTTGTACATTAGTTACAATTCTATTACCATTGTTGACTTGCTGTATACCTTATATTGAGCTCTATAAATAGCTCTTGAGATGTAATATACATAATAAGAAATCAAAATACACTTAAGGAGTTTCTTATACTCAAAATAAAATTAAAACTCCTTCCCCATTACTATCCATAAACCTTTATTCCCCTGTTTCATTCCTGTCGACATAATAACCCTTAACATATGGCGTTTTCATTGTTACTGGTACTCTACTCCACAATGGTAGAAGGTTTGCTTTCTAAGACTGACAAAGGATACTTCTCTTGGGAGAAACTTGGCAAGTTTCTTAGGGAGGAGGTTACTGCTACAATCAAGCATCTTCAACAAGAGATTGATGGTCTCAAACAAAAACAGAACATGGAAGAAACTTCAACTTCTTCAACCCCTACTCAAGATGAATAACAGCAACAATCTATCCACCTTTCCTTATTTAGAAATCTAAAGATTAAATTACCAAGTTTCAAAGAAGGAGACCCTATGGATTGGCTCCTTCGAGTTGAGCAATTCTTTTTCTTCTTCCATATTTTAGATTAGAAAAAATTATCACTTATCTCGTTCCACTTGGAAGGACCAATAGCAAGTTGGTTCCAGTGGACTCACCGTAACAAGTTGGTTTCAGTGGACTCACCACAACAAGTTGATAAAATCTTAGCCTCAATTTGTTAAAGCATTACACTCCAGGTTTGGCCCCTCAGTTTATAAAGAACCTTAAGGAGCATTGACAAAGTTAACCCAAGAAACCACTGTTCTGGACTACCAAGCTAAGTTTGAAGTCTTCTCCAGTAAAGTTATTAGTTTATCTAACTTGTTCTTGATGAACTACTTCATCTTTATACTGAAATCATACATCAGAAGAGAGATTCTTGCTCATAAACCTCTATACTTTCACGATCCAGTTGGGCTATAAATATTACAAAAGGATAAATGGGGAGACATCAAAGGAACTTCCAAGCTTTAGCATTCCATATTTAACTCTAAGCCACAGGATCCATCCCACCAACGGAACAGTAATGTTGTAACTTCTCAACCTCACATAATAAGACTACCACCTCCACAGATTCCAAAATTCCCCATTAAATGACTATCTCTTCAAGAAATGAAGTCAGGAAAAGACAGGACCTATTCTTAATTGTGATGAAATGTTTCATCTAGGACATCACTGCAAGGCCAAGAGCTTACTCTTATTCTTGGAAGGTGATGATCAAGAAAATAAAGATCCATAATTCTTTAACCCCTTTGCAACTCCTGAAGAGGACTAGGTTCTAGAGATATTCTTCTAGGCCAAAACATATCCAAACACTTAGGTTGAAGGGTTTTATAAGGCATCATCAAGTTTAACTTTTGATTGATGAAGGCAACACCCATAATTTCATCCAAGAAAAGGTATGTCATTTTCTTGATCTCCCTGTCACCCCATCCTTTCTATTTAAAGTCCAAGTTGGCAATGGAGAATACGTTTCCCACATTGGAGTCTGTGTGATAAAACACCCCTCTCTATTAAAGGCTATGATTGTGCAACGGATTTTTTATGTCATCTCATTACAAGGGGCAAACATCATCTTGGGAGTTCAATGGTTGCATCAGTTGGGCCTTATGACCACTAATTATACTAACCTCACTATGGATTTCTATTGGAAGGGCACCAATATACATCTCCAAGGACAAGGTAACAGCTGGACATATTACTAGTAGTTCCCGTACTAAACTGTCCAAGCATAATAGATTACATTCGTTGTTTCTTTTAATGTCTCTGATTAAGGTAAATCCTAAAGTGCATTCACAAATCTCTGAGTCTTTCCCACACTACCATGAAATATCACATCTACTAGAGGAATTCAGTCCTATTTTTTATAAACCTTGTACACTGCCACCACTAAGGCCCACTTATCACAATATCACATTAGAACCCAATGCCAAACATGTAAATGTGAGACCCTATAGGTATCCCCACTATCAAAATACTACAATAGAAAAGCTAGTTAGTAGTATACTTGAAGAGGGTATCATTTAACCTAGCACTAGTCCTAATAGGTCCCTCATGTTGCTAGTTAAAAAGAAGGATTGTAGCTGGAGGTTTTATGTGGATTATAGAGCTTTAAATGCTCTTACTGTGAAGGACAAATTCCCCATACATATAGTTGATGAACTCATGGATGAGTTACGTGGTGCTATAGTGTACTATAAAATTGGATCTTAAAGCTAGTTATCTCTGGATTAGAATGCACACAATATACATTCCCAAGACTACTTTTAGGACAAAACAGGGCCATTATGAATTCAGGGTGATGCCCTTTGGATCAATGCCCTTGCTACATTCTATGAATCTATGAATCAACTTTTCACTCATTCTTAAGAATATTTGTCATCATTTTCTTTAATGAAATCATTTTTTACAACAAGAGTGTGACAGATCATGTAAACTACTTGAGGCTAGTCCTGCAGTGCCTCCAAGACTATACCCTCTATGCAAAGATGAGAAAATGCCAGTTTGCTAAGGCATCCATAGACTATTTAGGCCACATAATTAGTGCCAAAGGGGTTACACTGTATCAGTTCAAGATTTTAGCTATAGATGAGTGGCATGTACCTACTTCACCAAAACGATTAAGAGGATTTCTAGGACTTAGATGGTACTATAGAAGATTTGTCAAAAATTATCCTAGTATATCTAGCCTTTAATTGATCTCCTGAAGAAAGAAGCATTCCACTAGAGCCTTGTAGCCCAAGAGTTCTTTCTATTATTGAAGCAGGCTACGACTACCACACTAGTACTTAGTCTTTCTGACTTCACTAAACCTTTGCACTTGGAAACTATTGCTAGTGGATTTTCCATAGGTGTTGTCCTCCTTTAGCCCCCTCATCCTATTGTATTTTTTAGTAAGAAGATGGGCCAAAGAATACAATCTCAATATGCTTACATCAAGGAGCTCTATGCTATCACTACACCTATCAAAAAATGGAGACAATATCTCATTGGTGCTACATTTTTCATTAAAACTGACCATATAAGTCTTAAATATCTTATGGAGAAAATTCAGACCCTTGAGTAATAACATTATCTTACCAAGTTGTTAGGTTTCTCTTAAGAAATCCTCTACACAATACAATAGTAGATGCCATCTCAAGACTTTCCATTGAACCTGTTATTCCTTACTGTCTAGCACTCTTAGTTCAACTATTTCAATTCTTGGATGACCGCAGAATGGAACATTTGGAAGAATCCAACATCCTAGCCCTAAAACAACAATGTACCCAAGCACCTTTACAACATCTAAAATGAGCAGTTAAAGATGGTATTATGTATTACAAGGGTAAATTCTTTATAGGGAAGCAAACAGCTTTGAAAACCTTATTCATTTCTAAATGTCATTCCAACTAGTGGACATGCCTATATCTTGAGAAGCTTTCTTAGATTTTTTGCAAGTTTTCATTGGAAGGTTATGAAGAAATATGTCACTTAATTTGTCTCCTAATGCATAATCTGTCAGCAAGTGAAATCACTCAACACTAAACCTTATGGCTTACTACAACCTTTACCGATTCCAAAAAAATTTGAGAGGATATCTCCAAAGATTTCGTCGCTAATCTCCCATCCTCTCATGGCTTCACAACTATCTATGTTATAGTAGATAGGTTCAGCAAGTTTTCCCACTTTGCTCTTCTCCATCCCAACTTTACAGCAACCAAAGTAGCACAAGTATTCATGAATACTATCTACAAGCTTCATGACAATCCCAAGTCCATATTTAGTGATAGCACACTCTCTTCACCAATCACTTTTGGAGAGAACTCTTCAAACTCCAAGGAACTCAACCGAGAATAGGTACTTCTTATCACCCTTAAACTATTGGCCAGACAGAGGTTGTGAACAGATATTTAGAGCAACACCTCAGAGCTTTTACTTCTGACCATCAACAGTTCTGGTTCACTTACTTAGCCTGTGTTAAGTACCATTATAACACTAGTTTTCATTCCTTTCTTGATTAACTCCCTTCCAGCTTGTCTATGGCAGACCCCACCAAGTATACCCTCCTACAATAGAGGATCTTTCTCCACTGAGGCTATGGACCACAACTTAGGCACTAGAGAAGACATTCCAATTTGGTGACTTAGTCCTTCTGAAATTACAACCATATAGAGAACACTCAACAATTACAAGAGTGTCTCATAAGTTGAACAAAAGTTTCATTAGGCCATTTCCAGTTTCGGAAAAGATAAGCCAAGTGGCATATAGATTGCAACTACTAGAAAGTTACAAACTACACCCTGTCTTCCACATCTCCCTCTTTAAACCCATCAAAGGCTCTCCCATTACACCGACCCCCCTTCCAACTGACTGCACCACTTCTTACCTCATTTATCACTCAATTGCAGTCTTAGGTGAAAGAGATATATCGTAGCAAGGCCAGTGGATAAAACATTATTTGATTTAATGGGAAAAATTGCCATTGGAGGAAGCTTCTTAGTAGAATGCCAGCATAGTGCAACCTTCTCTCCCTCACTTACACCTTAAGGACAAGCTACCTTTCCAGGGGTTAGTATTGTTACAAAAGGAAAGTTAAGAGATAAAGCTACTTTAAAGAAACCAGAAAGGTATAGACAGTGAGCAAAGGTATGGGCAGTAAGCTAGAACAATGGAGCTTGAAGTAATCCAGATGATAAGCAAAGTAAAGGAAAAGAAATGGAGCTTAAAGAAGAGGTGAAGCAACAAAGAAAGAAGAGTTCAAAAATGGAATTTAAAGGAAGTTAGTTAGAAACCCTTTAGTATAGCTATAATATAGTTGTTTATTAGTTACAATTCTAT
Organism: Bretschneidera sinensis; assembly: GCA_023935145.1. NCBI lineage: Eukaryota > Viridiplantae > Streptophyta > Magnoliopsida > Brassicales > Akaniaceae > Bretschneidera > Bretschneidera sinensis. The sequence goes on along the minus strand of CM043699.1, from coordinate 61,369,223 downwards.
TAGCATTTTTGACTTGTTGTATACCTTGTATGAAGCTCTATAAATAACTCTCGAGATGTAAATATTCAAAATAAGAAATCAGAATACACTTAAGGAACTTATTTTGCTCAAAACAAGATTAAAACGCCTTCCTCATTATTATCCATAAACCTCCATTCCCCTTTTTCATTTTCATCCACACAACAACCCTCAACACCATGCTTCACCTGACATCTTTGATCATGAAAATAAAAAAAGGAAAAATAAGTAGTAGTACTAATTACTCTAATAAACTTGACATTTGTTCCCTACTAATCAGTCCACTAAGGAGTTCGATTTTGTTACTGATAGGCTACAAAGATTTAAGGCATAATGTGATGCTCAGATTGAAATTGAATAGATTTGATCAGTCTCCACAAGATTTTATCTTTTGAGATTTCTACTTGTGATGATGATTTAACTGTCGAAAATCTTGAATTTGTTAATTTTGACAAAAATTATTTGAGTTTTGGTTCCAAATAGGACAATACCAAGAAAGATGATGATTTTCATCAGTACTTGGCTCAAGATTTTAAATTGCAGTCGAGGTCACCAATGCCATCGTATAATGTTTATTGTCATTGCAAACATTGTGGGCGTTAAAATGTGGATAGCAAGCATCGTAGCCATGAATTTTTTTAATCACACGACTTAAAATGCGGGTTGTGAGTGGTGTGAAAATATTTGCAAGTGAACAAAATCACAATAAGTAGTAAATTTTTAAAGAAAAAATTGTCGAACCTACAAGGACTAATTATGCTATTAAGTATTGAAATTTGCCAAATTATTCACAATTTGGAAATAAAACCGAAATTTTAATTACTTTACCACCTAAATTAAACTAAAGTGTATGACAAAAAAAATGAAAAGGAAAGAGAATAAAACTTAAGGTTGTAGAGAAAATGAAAATAAATCTAGAGCTTTTGATTTCACTTAACTAATCCCACACAATTTATTATTCCTTGTTATAAAATTCCAATTTTTAAGTTGATGAAAAATAAATCCCTTAATTATTCAATGTTTTCTCTCGAATAACATTATAAATATCTCCACCTAATAATTCATCATATCTCTATGTAAATTAAATTATTTGAATATTCGTTAAGTTCTTTGGACTTTTCTTAATCTAAAATCACACTAATTACGATAAAGTATCTCAATCGTTCGCTCAACTAATGGTGTTTAATCTTAAAAGCTTCTAATCATAATGATCATAAATTACCTCTCGGTTTCATTATGATTCAATAAATCAAACAATAATTGGCCAGAAAGCTGTAAGCAATAAGATCAAGGATAAACACTCAACATAAAAAATTTTGAAATAAAATAACTTAGAATTTAAATTGTGTGTTCAAAGCTAGACTACATCAAAGCCCTAGAAAAATAAAATTAGTTTATAACAAATCTGAAATCAACCATGTTCTTATAAAATGCATAAAAAGATAACTAAAGAGAAGAGAATAAAACTCTTTTGCTTGAAATAAGTTGACAAAGCATTCAAGATTGTTGAAGATCTCTCTTCATTGAGACTTAGCAACTGCCTTCATTCTCTTCTCTTTTCCTTTTTTTTTTTGGTTCAGCTCATTTTAGAAGTGTTTCTCTCTCCAGTACTCTTGCTCTCACTCTTCCTTGAGATCTCTCTCTTGAATCCCTAAATGAATTGAATGAAATGCCTTGGTTATTTATAGCCACCAGCTGATAACTCCAACTGCTAGGTTTTAGGAGCACCATCTGATCATGACCCTTTGATCTTATCCACTCATCAAGTAACCACCCACTAACAGTTATCCACATTTTACACATATTGATTGACTTGGTCAATCTGTACACCAGACTGGGTCATCAATGTAGGCCACTTGCATCCTGCATTGCCAACCCGTTTGTGCAAGGCCGGATTTGCTCAACATACTACCTGTCTTGGTCCAGTCCGTGGATCTTCTTGGATGCTTGGCCAGTGCCAATGCCAGCCAGCTTTTCAGGAATCAGTCTTCTTTTTCAATAAACCTTCACATTCCTTCAAACACTAGAAAATAAAATAAAATAAAATCAAAATAAATAAAGGAAAACTAACAATTTTAATAAGTAAAAGAGTAATAAAAATCATGTAAAAATTACACTTATTAAATTCCCCCAAACTTAAAATTTGCTAGCCCTCAAGTAAAGAAAAAGAGAAAAACAACTAAAAACAAGTATTAGTTTAATTCATAAAATTCGTTGCCTCAAACATTGCATAAAGTTTATAATCCAAAGGAATTATTCAATATCACACAAGTCCAAAAGTTAATTCAAAACTCAATTCCACCTCATTATCAATCCTCTCATTCATGCATACATATCATTCTCACTTCATTATTAGCTTCCTGAATGATTTTATGCAAACGAGTAAATATATAATGAATCTCTAGTTATGAAATTGATAATTCAAACTCCATAGGCTTGTTTTTCAAATCACTCTCCACTAATGTAGAACAAAAATATTACCAAGGATCAATAGGTCTTTATTAGGCTTGTAATATAAGACTAAGATTAGGGCTACAAAGAAAAGATAGGATTCAAACAAAGCAAGAGAACTTAATTTTGAACACAAACAAAACAAATAGAGCATACCCATTTCTAACACATACACTTCTTCTCAATCCTTTGAATTTCTTGAAACACCTCTCTTTTTTTTTTATCTAGGATTTTTTTTTATATATATCTAAGAATTCAAAGATCCCTTTTCTTTTTTTTTTTTCGAATTTTCCAAAAATTTTTTAAACACTTCCCAACACCTTGTTGACTTTTCACAACACCAATCTTATAACTTTGATAACATGGGCTGTGATAATATTTACTTGTAAACTTTTTACCTCTCACACCTTCCATGCTCTTCTGACTTTGTGTAAACTTAGTTCTCTTAAAAGTTAAGGAAATCAATTTTTAAGCTCAAATAGGGTAGGGAGTATGATGTTTTATATATATATATATATATATATATATATATATATATATACACACACATACATACATATATATAAGGCCAAGGTATAATTCAACAAAGCTCAAAGATGTGACTAGGGATAAAGATAATAAATAGGTAAGCTTAAAAGGTTCCATCGATTCAAAGAATGCCTAAATCATTTCCCAAGTAATATTTTGTCTAGAATTTTGCCTTGAGTGTCATCAAACAAGTTCTAGAGTTTGTTAAGACCATACAAATTTACAAAATTCACATAAAATTTCTTTAGGTATGCAAAACAATTAATGATCATGATAAGCATTCATTGAATAAATAAATCTCAAATTAAGCAAAATTAAGTCAAGGATTAACAAATAGGCTCAAGCAATAATAATTTTCCCAAAAAATTATAATAAATTTCAACCATATTCTTATCATAGGCCTTTTTATTCATCAAACCAAAAACAAAGAAACATAATTTTTTAAAACATAAACTCTCTTCCCCAAAACTTAAATAACACATTGTCCTCAATGAGAAAGAAGAAAAAAAAAAGAATGAGAAAAGGTAAGAAGTGCTCCCCCGATTTCCAATTGGATGCTGTCTTTGAAATTGCAACCGTGTAACACATTAGAGTGCCCCAAAACTTATGCAAACCTTTTGTCCATTAACACTTCTCCAAATCATTATTTAGGATTGACGAGATTGATGGAAAACTTTTGCATGCTAATTTCTCCATCCACATAAGACTTTAACCTTTGTCCATTAATCTTGAATGTCCCTTTTGTCTCATGATAAACTTCAATCGCTCCATATAGAAAAACACAAGTCACAACAAATGGGCCCGACCACCTAGATCGCAACTTTCCCAGAAAAAGTCGAAGTCTTGAATTAAAAAGTAAAACTTTCTACCCGATTTCGAACTCCTTTCTCAAAATATGCTTATCATTCCATCTTTTAGTCTTATCCTTGTAAATCCGAGCATTCTCATAAGCATCATTGCAAAACTCGTCCATCTCATTAATTTACAACATCCTCTTCTCACCTGCAACCTTTAAATCAAAATTAAGTGTCTTCATCGCCCAATAAGCTCTATGTTCTAGCTCCATGGGTAAATGGCACACTTTCCCATAAACTAACCGATAAGATGACATTCCAATCGGTGTTTTAAATGTTGTCCTATAAGCCCAGAATGCATCATCTAACCTTCGTGCCCAATCCTTTCGTGAGATACTAACGATCTTCTTAAGTATACGCTTCTACACCCTATTGGACACCTCAACTTGGCCACTTGTTTGAGGATGATATAGTGTTGCAACATGATGAGTAACTTCATGCTTAGTAAGTAAAGCTTCAAATTGACGGTTGCAAAAATGCTTCCTACCATCACTAATTATCGCCCTTGGAGTGCCAAATCAGGAAAAGATATTTTTTTAAAGAAAATTCACCACAACCTTGGCATCATTGGTCGGCAAACCAACAGCTTCCACCTACTTGGAGATGTAATCTATAGCCACCAAAATAAATTTATTAGAATACAAAGATGGAGAAAAGACCCATGAAATCTATCCCCCAAACATCAAACAATTCAATCATTAAAATATTATTCAAAGGTATCTCATGTTTCTTAGAAATATTCTCAACCCATTGATAATGATCACATAAATTAACAAAGTTAAAAGAATCTTTAAAAATAGAAGGCCAATAAAACTCGGATTGCAAAATTTTTGTCGTTGTTTTTGTCCTACCAAAGCGGCCACTCATTTCCAATGAGTGGAAGTGTCAGAATATGCTCTCCATCTCTTCTTCAGGTATACATCTCCTAATTATCTTATCTGCACAATGCCAAAATAGAAAGGGTTCCTCCCAAAAATAACACTTTAAATCGGGGAAGAACTTCCTTTTTTGTTGATATGTCATCCAGGGAGGTAGAATTCGCAATACCAAGTAGTTGACTATGTCGGCATGCCATGGAACAACATGTACAACCATCAAAGGCTCATCCAGAAATGTTTCATTAATTGGAAATTGTTGCTCATCATCTATACTCTTAGGCTCAATTCAGGACAAGTGATCTGCCACCAAATTTTTGGTGTCCTTCTTGTCCTTGATCTCTAAATCAAATACTTATAGAAGCAAAATCCGTCGAAGCAATCTTGGTTTAGCATCCTTCTTCGCAAGCAAGTATTTAAGAGCAGAGTGATCGGTATAGACAACCACCTTCGAACCTATCATGTAAGAACAAAATTTATCAAAAGTAAAAACAACCGGTAATAATTCTTTTGAGTAACAGCATAATTTAGTTGAGATTCCGTTAAAGTCCTATATGCATAAAAAATAACATAAAATTTTTTATCTTTTCTCTGCCCTAAAATAGCCCCTATAGCAAAATACTAGCATCACACATCAATTCAAAAGGTAAATTCCAATCCGGTGAAATAATTATTGATGTTGAAATTAATTTCTCTTTCAATGTTTCAAAAGCATGCAAGCATTCATGAGAAAAATCAAACAATATATCTTTAATCAAAAGATTGCAAACAGGTTTAGTAATTTGAGAAAAAATCTTTAATGAACAGTAGATAAAACTCGACGTTATTATGCCACATTGGCTGGTGGTAGAAGTTTGTCAATAACATCTATTTTGGCTCTATTGACTTCAATTCCCTTGAAGGAAATTCGATGGTCGAGCACTATCCCTTCCTCAACCATAAAGTGGAATTTTTCCTAGTGTAAAACTAAATTAGTCTCTTCACATTGCTGCAAAACCAATGACAAGTTAGATAAAGAATTATTAAAAGAATAACCAAAAACCAATAAGTCATCCATGAATACTTCTATAAATTTTTCCACTATGTCAGAGAAAATGGACATCATGCATCCCTGTAACGTGGTTGGAGCATTGCAAAGACCAAAAGGCTTCCTCTTATATGCAAAAGTTTTGTAAAGACACATGAAAGCAGTCTTCTCTTAATCTTCAGGAGCAATAAGGATTTGATTGTATCTGAAATACCCATCTAGAAAATAATAGTAAGCATAGCCAGCGAGGCTTTCTAACATTTAGTCGATAAAAGGCAATGAAAAATGATCTTTTCGAGATGTATCATTAAGTCTTCGATAATCTATGCATACTCGCCATCCCGTGACTATCTTTGTTGGTATAAGTTCATTATTGTCATTCTTTACTATAGTTATTCCTTCGTTCTTTGGGACCACTTGAACTAGACTCACCCATGCACTATCCGAGATTGAATAGATAATTCCAGCATCTAAGAGCTTCAATACTTCTTTATGCACCACTTCTTGAATTGATGGATTCAATCTCCGTTGCGGTTGAACTATCGACTTGAAACTATCCTCCATTAAAATCTTATGCATACAAATCAAATGACAAATTCCCTTGATATCTAATATTGTCCATCCCAAAGCCATCTTATGCTCCCTTAAAACTTTTAGCAACTTTCTTTCCTCTACATCACTTAAAGAACCATTAATAATAACAAAAAAAGTAGAGTCTTGGCCTAAGAAAGCATACCTCAAATTTGACGGAAGTAGTTTGAGCTCAAGTTTGTATGGTTCCTTACTTGAAGATGTTAGCATAGATGAACCTAGCTCTTCCAATTTTGGCTTTATAGAAGGATAAAAGGATGGTGCAGCTTCCAAATACCTTACACACTCCCTAACCTCTTCATTCTTAGATTCAAAAGTTGTTGATTGAGTAAGACACACCTCAAGTGGTAGCTTTGAAAATCCAGCCGTATAGGTCTCGACCACCACTAAGTCTATATTACTAATTTGAAAACAAGAGTGTACCTTGGAAGGAAAATCAATAGCTTTAAATAAATCAAAAGTAACCTACTCATCATCAACCCTCAAAATAAGTTTCCCTTATCGGATGTCAATTAAAGTTCTCCTCGTAGCAAGAAAAGGTCACCTCAAAATCAAAAGTATTTCCTCTTCCTCCTCCATGTCTAGCACAATAAAATCAACTGGAAAAATAAACTTGTCCACCTTCACCAAAACATCTTCAATGAATCCTCGTGGGTGCTTGATAGAACTGTTTGACAATTGTAAAGTTACCGTAGTAGGCTTTGCTTCTCCAAGACCTAACTTCCTGAAAACCAAAAAAGGCATAAGATTAATACTTATTCCTAAATCACATAAAGGTTTATCAAAATAAGAACTTCCTATAGTGCAAGGAATCATAAAACTCCCTGGATCTTTCAATTTTGGAAGAAACTTCTTTTGTAAAATTATGCTACTCTATTCGGTTAACAATACCATCTCATGCTCTTCCAACTTCCGTTTATTTGATAAAATATCCTTAAAAAAACTTAGTATATTTAAGCATTTTCTCTAAAGCTTTAATAAAAGGAATATTAATATGCAATTTCTTAAAAATACTAAGAAATTTAGAGAATTGATTATCTAACTTATTATTTTTTTTAAGTCTTTAAGGAAAAGGGATTGGTTGATCATAAATTGAAGGAGAATTAGTTTCAAATGCAAACTCCCTGGAATTCATGGGTTTTGAAGCTTCTTTATTCTCTTTAGAATTTTCAGCTTGCTGGTTGGCCACTTGCTGCTCCAATTCCTCCATCTTTGGCTCAGACTCCACATGATTTCCATCTTTATCTTGCTCGGTACATGCTCTTTGTGGCTGCTGAATTGTCCTTCCACTTCTCAATGTTATTGCTTTGACATGTTCCTTAGGCTTGGTAACGGTATTACTCGACAAAGTTCCTGCTGTTATCTCTATAAGAATGTTTGAAAGCTGATCAATTTGAGGCTCAAGGTTACGAATCGAAGCTGAATTGTTTTGAATATCCAAATCTATCTTTTTCATGTATTGCATGAACATCTCCTTGAGTGTCGGCTTTTTTTCTTACTGTAGAAAATTTTGAGGTGTCTAGTTGTCCCTTGATTATTGCTCCACAAAAAATTGGGGTGATTTCTCCGTCTGGGATTGAATATGTTTAAATAAGGATTGTTTTGACGTTGGAAACTGGAAAAAAATTAACTTATTCAGAATTTGGTTGAGCAAATGGATTTCCTATTCGGCAATCGACACTTGAGTGATTTCCTACACAATAATCACACAAAAATTAGTTTGAACAGCATTAACATTCATCTTACCTAGTTGTTAGGATAAAGTTGCCATTTGTACCACCAATGTGATAATAGAATCAAGTTTAAAAACTCCAGCCACCTTTCTTAGCATTGCTCTCTTCGAAGGCCATTAATAGTTGTTGGATGCCAATTCCTCTAAAGTTCATAAGCTGACCAGGTGCTGCATCAACCATGGACCTGTTTGTAGCTCCCAAACCATTGTAGAATGTTTAGAATTGAAGTCATGCTAGAAGGTCATGATGAGGACTCTTTCATAATAAATCTTTGCACCACTCCCTTGCTTCATACAAAGATTCATTTTCAAATTGAGTGAATGTGGTAATATTATTCCTTAGCTTTGCTGTCTTAGCCTGAGGGAAATACTCTGCTAAAAATTTTTGTGCTAACTCCTCCTAGGTAGTAATGAAACCAAGTGGTAGAGAATTCAGCCAGGCTTTCACTTTTTCTTTGAGTAAAAAAGGAAAAAGTCTCAAACGAATAGCATCATCCATCACTCCATTGTGCTTGAAGGTGTTGCAAATCTCTAGAAAATTTGCGATATGAACATTAGGATCCTCCTGCGACAGCCTCCCAAACGTAACAGTTTGCTGTATCATTTGAATTATCTCAAGCTTAAGCTTGAAATTACTAGCTTGTAGAGCTGACATCCTTATGCTAGATGTAGCCCCATTAACCGAGGGCATAGCATAGTCCCTCAAAACCCTATTCGTCTCTCCATTCTGTTGATCCGCCATAGTGATGGCAGATGTCGTGACTTATTGCTTCTTCTTTTTATTGATTCGATGAAAAGTTCTCTCAATCTTGGAATCAAAAAGTGTAGGCTCTAATGGTTTAGATCGGGGTATACACTTCTAAATTCTGAAATAAAAAATAAAAGAGAAGAAAAACTGAGATCTAATCACCAATCTTCAAAAAATAAATATAAAAAAATCCAAATTAGTAACAATGTAGCTAGTATCAATATCAATCACAAATAATTAGTCCCCAGCAATAGTGCCAAAAACTTGGTGTGAAAATATTTGCAAGTGAACAAAATCACAACAAGTAGTAAAGTTTTAAAGAAAAAAAATGTCAAATCCACAAGGACCAATTATGTTATTGAGTATTGAAATTTACTAAATTATTTACTATTTGGAAACAAAACCAAAATTTTAACGACTTTACCACGTAAATTAAACGAAAGTGCTTGGAAAAAATAAATGAAAACAAAAGAGAATAAAACTAAAGTTTGTAAAGATAATGAAAATAAATCTAGTGCTTTTGATATCACTGAGCTAATTGATAAATGTAATTTTTACATGATTTTTATTACACTTTTACTTATTAAAATTGTTATTTTTCCTTTATTTCTTTTGATTTTATTTTATTTTCTTGTGCCACACTTTTTCCTATTTTGTGTTATATTTCCTTTTAGTTACTTTCCTATTTCATGTTTTCTTATTAGTAGAAATATTTCCCATTTTAGTGTCTTTCCTTTTCATAGAAAGAGTAGTATTATTGTACTTTCCTTTTCTTTTCTAGGAGTTTGCCTATATAAGGTCGGCTGCCCTTGCCTTGTAATCTGATAAGTGCTTAAATATTCATATTTAAGCCCCTTAATTTACATTTGTTAAGTTTCTAGTTATGTTATTTCATGCTATTTTATATATTTTCTATGTTTTCTATCTTTTTCTAGGTTTTTGAAGAAAAATGAAGCATTTTGGAATTATCAAGCTTAAAGAGCAAAAAGCTGGATTCTATTACTGCGATCGATCATAAGAGACTGCAATCGAGCGCACTATGCTGCGATCGAGCACACTCGTGCAATATGGCAGCTGGTCCTATTTTGGACATAAACTTAGGGTTTTGTTTACGAGTTTTAGGGTTTCCATATGTTTCTAAACTCTATAAATAGGCCTGGAAACATAGAAATAAAGGGGGAGGGGGGGAGGAGGCCGGAGGAGAGATTTTATAGAAGAATTGACGACTCTTCAAGGAAGCTATTTCGAGTTTATTCTTTCCTCTCTATTTTATTTTATGAAGATGTTTAACATCAAACTCACGTGTAACTAAACTCTTAGTAGGGCTTGATTGAAGCCCTGATCATGTTTACTCAATAATTCAGTATTGGCGCCTTTGTGCTAGTTATATTATGATGCTTAACTTGATTAATGCTTGTTTTCTTGAATTCCTCATATGTGTTTGCCTCTCTACATATGCATGTGGTATGGACCAGTTAGTTAAATAAATTTGGATGACCGAGTCCTGGGTTTAACAATAGTAACAAAAGAAATCCACGCCGGGTTCTTGGGTTAATCAACATGGGAAACCGGGAGTATACACCATGCCTTAGGTCTCGTGTGTTTGTCGATTTCCATTGACATTATGCCTTCTTAGAGAACAACTTAGTATACACCATGCTAAATCCTTTAAGAAAGAAAAGAGTTAGAGTATATACCATGCCTAATTCATTGCTTAGGGAAATCAATAGCTTAGGGAGCATACACCATGCCCTTAGGTTGACAAACATTAGGTATTCATGACGTGATTAAAGCATTGCCATATTGTTTTATTGTGGTACCATGATTAGTGGTGGATATCAAATCCCTACACTTCTATCATTATCCATTCAAAATTAATTAATATTTCTATCGTTTTATATTATGAATTTAATTTTAAATCAAAATTTAACAATCCTTGTGGAGATGATCTCACATTTTGCACACTATACTACTAAGTTGACCTTGTGCACTTGCAAGTAAAACTATTCAAATAATTATTTATTAATTTAGGTAGATTTTTGCACAACACATTTTTGGCGTAGTTGCCGGGGATTTCGTTAAATTCTGTTTAGAATTATTTTTCATTTAGTTTTATTATTATGTTCTATTATATTTTCAATCAAAAAAAAAATCTAATTTATACCTTCTTTTTTTTTTGTTTTTTGTTTTTACTTCAGGCCTGCAGTAGAGCAGTTCTTGGCACAGCGATCAAGCGCAGTTCTGGGAGTGATCGAGCGCACTGCTACCCGAACAGTAGTACTGAAGCTGCTGCACTGAAGAGTTTCAGCTGATTCATGCAAGGGCTTCGATCCAGGAATCCAACCATCTTTCCTCTCGATACAGAGATTGAGCGAACCATTCAACAAAGGCCTAAAGATAACGTTGAGGAGGAAGAAGAAGAATTCGAGGGAGAGGTACCGATGGCGGAACAACAGTAAGCAGTTGCACCGTCTAGCTGAAGATGTAAAACTTAGCACTCATGGGAGGCACCCCACAACATATCCTTTTATTTTTCATGTTTTTCATATTTCTTGTTACTGTTTATTTTTAGTATTTTTTTTTGTTGTTTTTCGGTATTACTTTAGTATTTTTTTCTGGGACAATGTGTAAATCAGTTCAACTTTGGGGGTGTGCTATAAGCCATGCCAGTCCAGCTAGTTCTCCATCTCCCAGGTAAGCTCTTTCCATAATTTTCACACATTCGGGATAATGTGTAATTTAAGTTTGGGGGTATGGGAGACACATTCACAGACTTTGTCCAAGTTTTTTTATTTATTTGTTATTGTCTAAAAGATAAATGTATGTTCATGTTGTTTTGAATTTTGGTTGATCTAAACAAATACCGTGATATGATTTCATTAGTAAGCTTAAAATCGTGAACACATGATCTGATAATAGAGTTTTAAAAGTTAGTTACTTACTTTAGGCATTTAAGAATTCACATGTTTAATCTAATCTAACACGAGCACATTAGCACTTAATTATGTGAGGTATGACTTATAATTTTAATGTGTATGTTTCCATGGCTTAACTGAAACTGAATGTCTTGTTGGGTGAACACTGTGGCATAGAAAAGTTGAAAAAAAAAAATTTTTAAAAAGAGAAAAATGCTCATGATGATCATTAATAAACTTTCCACTAAGTAACTATAACTCTTGCCTCAGTAAGCAGTGAGTGTTCATGTCAAAAGGTGGGAATTTTGCTCATAATGATCATTAATAAACTTTTCGCTGAGTAACTAGTAACTGGACCTCTTGCCTCAATAAGCAATGAGTGTTCACGTCAAAAGGTGAGAATTTTGCTTATAATGATCATTAATAAACTATCCCCTGAGTAACTAGACCTCTTGCCTCAGTAAGCAGTGAGTGTTCATGTCAAAAGGTGAGAATTTTGCTTGGTAACATTAAGGCCAGTTTAGTTTTATAGCCTTTTTGACTCAAGTTAGTAAGTCCTTAAGGGTGTATTTACACCTAATGCCCTAAAACCACCTGGTTTGGGAGTCATTGACTCAACACTTGCTACATGGGTCAATTAGAAAGCTTAAGGGAACTAAACATGGTAAAGTCTCATATTAAAGAAAGAAGGAAATAAAACTATGCCATTATTAATCATTCTGATGGGAAATTCGGTGAATCTTGAGACATGGGACATTGCACATTGGAGTTATTTGGAAGCTTCATTTTTATATGCTAGTTCACTTTACACTAAGTCAGACTTGTGATACCTTAGCCAACCTCTTCTAAGTAATTAGATTTTAAAACTCATATTCATTGTGAAGATGGGTTTGTATTTTAAGCTTACTCCTGAATAAATATCACGGTTTTGTGTGCGACTTAAATTTTCGGATACCATGAATGATGGATTTATCTTCATGTTATTTTTTTTATTTAGTTTTTAGTTTCGTATTACTAAGGGACTAGCAATATGTAAGTTTGAGGGTGTGATAAGTGCTTAAATATTCGTATTTAAGCCCCTTAATTTACATTTGTTAAGTTCCTAGTTATGTTATTTCATGCTATTTTATCTATTTTCTGTGTTTTCTTTCTTTTTCAAGGTTTCTGAAGAAAAAGGAAGCATTATGGAATTATCAGGCTTAAAGAGCAAAAAGCTGGAGTCTATTAGTGTGATCAATCATAGGAGACTACGATCGATCACAATAGTGCGATCAAGATAACCATGCTGCGATCGAGTGCACTCGCGCAGTATGGAGGCTGGTCTTATTTTGGAAATAAACTTAGGGTTTTGTTTATGAGTTTTAGGGTTTCCATATGTTTCTAAACTCTATAAATAGGCTTTAAAACACAGAAATAAAGGGCGGAAGGAGGCCAGAGGCCGGAGGAGAGATTTTGTAGAAGAATTGACGACTCTTCAAGGAAGCTCTTTTGGGTTTATTCTTTCCTCTCTATTTTATTTTATGAAGATGTTTAACATCAAACTAATGTGTAACTAAACTCTTAGTAGGACTTGATTGAAGCCCTGATTATGTTTACTCAATAATTCAGTATTGGCGCCTTTGTGATAGTTATATTATAATGCTTAAATTGATTAATGCATGTTTTCTTGAATTCCTCATATGTGTTTGCCTGATCAACATATACATATGGTATGGACCAGTTAGTTAAATCAATTTGGATGATCGAGTCCTGGGTTTAACAATAGTAACAAAAGAAATTCATGGCGGGTTCTTGGGTTAATCAACATGGGAAACTGGGAGTATACACCATGCCTTAGGTCTCACGTGTTTATCAATTTCCACAGATATTATGCCTTCTTAGAGAACTACTTAGTATACACCATGCTAAATCCTTTATGAAAGAAAAGAGTTAGAGTATACACCATGCCTAATTCGTTGCTTAGGGAAATCAATAGCGTAGGGAGTATACACCATGCCCTTAGGTTGACAAACATTAGGTATTCATAACGTGATTAAAGCATTGACATATTGTTTTATTGTGGTACCATGGTTAATGGTGGATATCAAGTCCCTATGCTTAAATCATTATCCATTCAAACTTAAATAATATTTCTATCGTTTTATATTACGAATTTTATTTTAAATCGAAATTTACCAATCCCTGTGGAGACGATCTTGCATTTTGCACATTATACTACTAAGTTGACCTTGTGCATTTGCAAGTAAAACTGTTCAATTATTTACTTATTAATTTAGGTAGATTTTTGCACAAAATAAACACAGCAGATTTGTCATAGACAAGAGAATAAAGAGAGAAGAGAAGGAGGGTGGCTACCAAGTCTCAATGAAGAGAGATCTTTAACAATCTTGAATGCTTTATCAACTTATTTCAAGAAAATGAGTTTTATTCTCTTTAGTTTTCTTTTGATGCATTCCAATAAGAATATGGTTGATTTTAGATTTGTGATGAACTAGTTTTATTTTTCTATGGCTTTGATATAGTCTAGCTTTGAACACACAATTTAAATTCAAAGTTTTTTCATTTTTTTATGTTGAGTGTTTATCCTTGTTCTTATTGCTTACAATTTTCTAGTCAATTATTGTTTGATTTATTGAATCATAATGAAACCAAGAGGTAATTTGTGATTAGAAGCTTTTACGATTAAACACCATTAGTTGAGCGAAAGATAGAGATACTTTACCGCAATTAGTGTGATTTTAGATTAAGAAAAATCCAAAGAACTTAATGAATCTTCAAATAATTTAATTTACATAGAGATGTGATGAATTATTAGATGGAGATATTTTTAATATTATCCGAGAGAAAACATTGAATAATTAAGGGATTTATTTTTCATCAACTTGAAAAATTGGAATTTTATAACAAGGAAAAATAAATTGTTTAGAATTAACTAGGTGAAATCAAAAGCTCTAGATTATATTTATTATCTCTACAACCTTAAGTTTTATTTTATTTTCTTTTAATTTATCTTTGTCAAGCACTTTAGTTTAATTTAGGTGGTAAGTCGATAAAATTTTGGTTTTATTTCCAAATAGTAAATAACTTGGTAAATTTCAATACTCAATAGCATAATTAGTCAATGTGGGTTCGACATTTTTTTCTTCTTTAAAACTTGACTACTTGTTGCGATTTTCTTCACATGCAAATATTTTCACACTAAGTTTTTGGTGCCGTTGCTGGGGACTAATTATTTGTAATTGATATTGATACTAGCTAGATTGTTATTGATTTGAATTTTTTTTTAGATTGGTGATTAGATCTCACTTTTGTTTTTGTTTTATTTTTATTTCAGGATTTAGAGGTGTATGCCACGATCTAAACCTTTAGAGTCTACACTTTTTGATCCCAAGATTAAGAGAACTTTACGGCAAATTAAGAAAAAAAAAGAAGCAAGAAGTCACCACACCTACCATCACTATGGCGGATTAATGGAATGGAGAGGCGAATAGGGCTTTGAGGAACATTGCTACATCCTCGGTTAATGGGGCTACATCTAGCATGAGGAGGCCGGCTATACAAGCTACTAATTTCGAGATTAAGTTGGCAATAATTCAAATGATACAACAAACTATTCAGTTTAGGGAGTAGTCGCAGGAGGATCCTAATGTTCATATTACAAATTTTCTAGAGATTTGCAACACCTTCAAGCACAATGGAGGGATGGATGATACTATTCATTTGAGACTTTTTCCTTTTTCACTCAAAGAAAAAGTGAAATCCTGGCTGAATTCTCTACGATCTAGTGTCATTACTACCTAGAAGGAGTTAGCACAAAAAGTTTTGGGAAAGTATTTCTGTCCGACCAAGATAGAAAAGCTAAGGAATGGTATTACCATATTTACACAATTTGAAAATGAATCTTTGTATGAAGCATATGAGAGGAGCAAAGATTTATTGTGAAAGTGTCCTCATCATGATCTTCTAGCATAGCTTCAAGTCCAAACATTCTACAATGGTTTGGGAGCTACAAATAGGTCCATGGTTGATGCAGCAGCTAGATGAGCTTTAATGAGTAAAACTCATGAAGTAGCTTTATGAATTTTTGGAGGAATTGACATCCAACAACTATCAATGGCCTTCGGAGAGAGCAATGCCAAGAAAGGCGGTTGGAGTTTTTGAACTTGATTCTATTACCACATTAGCGACAAAAATGGCAAATTCATCTAAACAACTAGATAAGATGAATATTAATGCTACTCAAATTAATGTTGCGTGTGATTATTGTGCAGGAAATCACTCAAGTATCGATTGCCAAGTGAGGAATCCGTTTGCTTAACCAAATTTTGAACAAGCTACTTACGTGTCCAATTTCAATAGTCAAAACAATCCTTATTCAAACAAATTCAATCCCAGATGGAGAAATCACCCTAATTTTTTGTAGAGCAACAATCAAGGGTCAGCTAGACCACCTCAAAATTTTCAACAGTAAGAAAAGAACCCAACACTCGAGGAGATGTTCATGAAATATATGCAAAAGACAGATTTGTCAATCCAAAACAATTCGGCTTCGATTCATAACCTTGAGGCTCAAATTGATCAACTTTCAAACATTTTTACAGAGAGGATAGCAGGAACTTTGCCAAGCACCAATCCTAAGGAACACGTCAAAGCAGTAGCATTGAGAAGTGGGAGAACTATTGAGAAAGTATCGAGCAAGATAAAGCTGGAAATCATGTGGAGTCTGAGCCAAAGATGCTGGAATTGGAGCAGCAAGTGGCCAACCACCAAGCTAGAAATTCTAAAGTGAATAAACAAGTTTCAAAACCTACGAATTCCAGGGAGTTTACATCTTAAAATAATTCTCCTTCAATTTATGATCCACCGATTCCTTTTCCTCAAAGACTTAAAAAAATAATAAGTTAAATAATAAGTTCTCTAAATTTCTTACTATTTTTAAGCAATTACATATTAATATTCTTTTTATTGAAGCTTTAGAGAAAATACCTAAATATACTAAGTTTTTAAAGGATATTTTATCAAACAAGCGGAAGTTAGAAGAGCATGAGACAGCGATGTTAACCAAAGAGAGTAGTACAATTTTAAAAAAGAAGTTGCCTCCTAAATTGAAAGATCCAGGGAGTTTTACGATTCCTTGCACTATAGGAAGTTCTTATTTTGAAAAAGCTTTATGTAAATTAGGAGCAAGTATTAATCTTATGCCTTTTTCGGTTTTCAAGAAGTTAGGTCTTGGAGAAGCAAAGCCTACTATGGTCTCTTTACAATTAGCAGATAGGTCTATCAAGCACCCACGAGGATTCATTGAAGATGTTTTGGTGAAGGTGGACAAGTTTATTTTTATGTCGGATTTTATTGTGCTAGACGTAGAAGAGGATGAGAAAATACCTTTGATTTTGGGGTGACCTTTTCTTACTATGGGATAACTTTAATTGACATCCAACAAAGGAAACATATTTTGAGGGTTGATGATGAGCATGTTACTTTTGATGTATTTAAGGCTATAGATTTTCCTTCTGAAGTATACTCTTGTTTTCAAATTAGTAACATAGACTTAGTGGTGGCCGAGACTTATAGGGTTGGATTTTCAAAGCTGCTACTTGAGGTGTGTCTTACTTATTATACAACTTTTGAATCCTAGAATGAAGATGTTAGGGAGTGTGTAAGGTATTTGGAAGCTACACCATCCTTTTATCCTTTCATTTGCTAAAATTGAAAGAGCTAGGTTCATCCATGCTAATATCTTTAAGTAAGGAACCACCCAAACTTGAGCTCAAACCACTTCTGTCAAATTTGAAGTATGCTTTCTTAGGACAAGATTCTACTTTTCTAGTTATTATTAATGGTTCTTTAAGTGATATAGAGGAAAAAAAGTTGCTAAGAGTTTTAAGGGAGCATAAGATGGCTTTGGGATGGACAATCTCAGATATCAAGGGAATTAGTCCTTCGATTTGTATGCATAAGATTTTAATGGAGGATAGTTTCAAGCTGATAGTTCAACCGTAATAGAGATTGAATCCATCAATGCAAGAAGTGGTGCATAAGGAAGTATTGAATCTCTTAGATGCTGGAATTATCTATCCAATCTCGGATAGTGCATGGGTGAGTATGATTCAAGTGGTCCCAAAGAAAGGAAGAATAACCATGGTAAAGAATGACAACAATGAACTTATACCAATAAGGACAGTTATGGGATGGTGAGTATGCATAGATTATCGAAGACTTAATGAAGCAACTCGAAAAAATTCATTTCCACTGCCTTTTATTGACCAAATGTTAAAAAGACTCGCTGGCCATGCTTACTATTGTTTTCTAGATGGGTATTCCAGATACAATCAAATAGTAATTGCTCCCAAAGATCAAAAGAAGACTACTTTCACGTGTCCTTACTAAACTTTTGCATATAAGAGGATGCTTTTTGGTCTTTGCAATGCTCCAGCCATGTTCCAACGATGCATGATGTCTATTTTCTCTGACATAGTGGAAAAAATTATAAAACAGTGTGAGGAGACTAATTTAGTTTTAAACTAGGAAAAATGCCACTTTGTGGTCGAAGAAGGGATAGTGCCTGGCCATTGAATTTCCTTCAAGGGAATTGAAGTCGATAGAGCCAAAATAGATGTTATTGACAAACTCAGACCACCAGCCAATGTGAAGGGCATGAGAAGTTTCTTGGGTCATGCTGGGTTTTATCGACGATTCATTAGGGACTTTTCTTAAATTACTAAACCTCTTTACAATCTTTTGATTAAAGATACACAGTTTTATTTTTCTCATGAATGCTTGCATGCTTTTGAAACATTAAAAAAGAAATTAATTTCAGAACATATAATTGTTTCACCAGATTGGAATTTACCTTTTGAATTGATGTGTGATGCTAGTGATTTTGATAAAGGGGTTGTTTTAAGGCAGAGAAAAGATAAAAAAAATTTCATGTTATTTATTATGCAAGTAGGACTTTAACATGAGCTCAACTTGATTATGCTACTACTGTAAAAGAATTATTAATGATTATTTTTTCTTTTAACAAATTTCATTCTTAGTTGATAGGTTTGAAGGTGGTTGTCTATACCGATCACTTCGCTCTTAAGTACTTGCTTACGAAGAAGGATGCTAAACCAAGATTAGTTCGATGGATTTTCCTTATACAATAATTTAATTTAAAAATCAAGGACAAAAAGGGGACCCAAAATTTGGTGGCAGATCACTTGTCTCAGATTGAGCCTAAGGGTGCGAATGATTAGCAGCAGTTCCTAATTAATAAAACATTTCTAGATGAGCATTTGATGGCTATATAAGTTTTACCATGGTATGCCGACATAGTCAACTGCTTGGTGTCGGGAATTATACCTCCTGGGATAACATATCAACAAAAGAAGAAGTTCTTCTCCAACTTGAAGTCTTATTTTTGGGAGGAACCTTTTCTATTTTGGCATTGTACAGATACGAAAATTAGGAGATGTGTACTCGAAGAAGAGATTGAGAACATACTCCGACATTGCCACTCATTAGAAGTGGGCAGCCACTTTGATGGAGCAAAACAGTGGTAAAAAGTTTGCAATCCGGGTTTTATTGACCTTTTATTTTTAAAGATTCTTTTAAATTCGTTAATTTATGTGATCAATGTCAACGGATTGGGAATATTTCTAGGAAACGTGAGATGCCTTTGAATAATATTTTAGTGATTGAATTGTTTGATGTTTGGGGGATAAATTTCATGGGTCCTTTTCCATCTTCATATTCTAACAAATTTATTTTAGTGGCTGTAGATTACATCTCAAAGTGGGTGGAAGTTGTTGCTTTGCCGACCAATGATGCCAGGGTTGTGGTGAATTTTCTTCGAAAAAATATCTTTTCCCGATTTGGCACTCCATGGGCGATAATTAGTGATGGTTGGAAGCATTTTTGCAACCGTCCATTTGAAGCTTTACTTACTAAGCATGGAGTTACTCATCATGTGGCAACACCATATCATCCTCAAACAAGTGGCCAAATTGAGGTGTCTAATAAGGAGTTGAAGCGCATACTTGAGAAGACTGTTAATATCTCACGAAAGTATTGGGCACGAAGGTTAGATGACGCATTATGAGCTTATAGGAAAACATTTAAAACACCGATTGGAATGTCACTTTATCAGTTAGTTTATGGAAAAGCATTTCATTTACCCGTGGAGCTAGAACATAGAGCTTATTGGGTGATAAAGACACTTAATTTTGATTTAATGGTTACGGGTGAGAAGATGATGTTACAAGTTAATGAGATGGACGAGTTTCGCAATGATGCTTATGAGAATGCTCAGATATACAAGGATAAAACTAAAAGATGGCATGATAAGCATATTTTGAAAAGGGAGTTCGAAGTGGGGAAGAAATGTTTACTATTCAGTTCAAGTCTTTGACTTTTTCTGGGAAAGTTGCGATCTAGGTGGTCGAGAGCATTTGTTGTGACTCATGTTTTTCCTTATGGTGCTGTTGAAGTTCATCATGAGACAAAATGGACATTCAAGGTTAATGGATAGAGGTTAAAGCCTTGTGTGGATGGAGAATTTAACACGCAAAAGTTTTCCATCAATCTCGCCAATCCTAAATAATGATTTGGAGAATGTCTAACTATAGACTTTAAACAAAGCGCTTTTTAGGAGGCAACCCAAGTTTTTTATTTATTTTTCTCTTTAATTTTTATTTAATCTTTTTTATTTTTATTTTAATCTTATAGGTTTGCATAAGTTTGGGGGCTCTCTAATGTGTTACACGGTTTCACTTTCAAGGACAACACTCAATTTGAAATCAGGGGAGCACTTCTTACCTTTTCTCATTTTTTTCCTTTTTCTTTTTCTTTCTCATTGAGGAAAATGTGTTATTCAAGTTTGGAGGGGTTTATGTTCAAGAAAAAGGAAATTTAAATTTTAAAATTAAAAAATTAAAAATAAAATCTTTGTTTTTGGTTTGATGAATAAAAAGGCCTATGATAAGAATATGATTGAAATTTATTATAATTTTTATGGAAAATTCTTATTGCTTGGGTGTATTTGTTAATCCTTGACTTGATTTTGCTTAATTTGAGATTTTCTATATTCAATGAATGCTTATCATGATCATTAATTGTTTTGCATACCTAGAGAAATTTTATGTGAATATTGTTAATTTATAGTCTCAACAAACTCTAGAACTTGTTTGATGACACTCAAGGTGAAATCCTAGACAAAATATTACTTAGGAAATGATTTAGGCATTCTTTGAATCGATTGAGCCTTTCAAGCTTACCTATTTATTATCTTTATCCCGAGTCACCTCTTTAAACTTTGTTGAATTATGCTTTGGCCTTATATTTTTTTTCTTTTTTTTTTTTATAAAACATCATATTCCCTACCCTATTTGGGCTTAAACATTGATTTTCTTTCCTTTCAAGAGAACTAAGTTTACACAAAGTCAGAAGAGCATGGAAAATGTGAGAGGTAGAAAGTTTACAAGTATATTTTATCACGGCCCATGTTATCAAAGTCATAAAATTAGGGGTGTGAAAAGTCAACAAGGAGTTGGGAAGTGTTAAAAAAAATGATCTTTGAATTCCTAGATATATATAAAAAAGAATTCTTAGATAAAAAAAAATGGATCTTTAAAAGAACAATAACAAGAGGTGTTTTCTAATATTCAAAGGATTGAGAAGATGTGTATGTGTTAGAAGTGAGTATGCTTTATTTGTTTTGTTTTTGTTCAAAATTAAGTTCTCTTGCTTTGTTTGAACCCTATCTTTTCTTTGTAGTCCTCATCTTAGCCTTACATTACAAGCCTAATTAAGATCTATTGATCCTTGGTAATATTTTTTGTTCTACATTAGTGAAGAGTGATTTGAAAAGCAAGCCTATTGAGTTGGAATTATCAATTTCATAACTAGAGATTCATTATATATTTTCCTATTTGCATAAAATCATCCGGGAAGCTAATAATGAAGTGAGAATGATAGGTATGCATGAATGAGAGGATTGATAATGAGCTGGAATTGAGTTTTGAAATAAATTTTGGACTTGTGTGATATTGAATATTTCCTTTGGATTATAAACTTTAGGTAATTTTTGTGGCAACAAATTTTATGAATTAAAAAAATTCTTTTTTTTAGTTGTTTTTCTCTTTTTCTTTGCTCAAGGGCTAGTAAATTTTAAGTTTGGAGGAATTTGATAAGTGTAATTTTTATATGGTTTTTATTACTCTTTTACTTATTAAAATTGCTAGTTTTCCTTTATTTCTTTTGATTTTATTTGCTTTTGCCACACTTTTTCCTACTTTGTGTTAAATTTCCTTTTAGTTACTTTCCTATTTCATGTTTTCCTAGTAGTAGAAGTATTTCCTATTTCAGTGTATTTCCTTTTCCTAGATGGAGTAGTATTACTGTACTTTCCTTTTCTTTTCTATGAATTTGCCTATATAAGGCCGGCTGCCCTAGCCTTGTAAGCACAACAAATTTTTCTTAGACAAGAGAATAAGGAGAGAGGAGAAGGAGGGCGGCTACCAAGTCTCAATGAAGAGAGATCTTCAATAGTCTTGAATGCTTCATCAACTTATTTCAAGCAAAAGATTTTTATCCTCTTTAGTTTTCTTTTTATGCATTCCAATAAGAACATGGTTGATTTCAGATTTGTTATGAACTAATTTTATTTTTCTAGAGCTTTGATGTAGTCTAGCTATGAACACACAATTTAAATTCCAAGTTATTTTTTTTCAAATTTTTTTTTTATGTTGAGTGTTTATCCTTGATCTTATTGCTTACAATTTTCTGGCCAATTATTGTTTGATTTATTAAATCATAATGAAACTAAGAGGTAATTTGTGATTAGAAGCTTTTAGGATTAAAGACCATTAGTTAAGCGAAAGATAGAGATACTTTACCGCAATTAGTGTGATTTTCGATTAAGAAAAATCCAAAGAACTTAATGAATCTTCAAATAATTTAATTTAAATTGAGATATGATGAATTATTAGATGGAGATATTTCTAATGTTATTTGAGAGAAAACACTGAATAGTTAAGGGATTTATTTTTCATCAACTTGAACAATTGAAATTTTAGAACAAGGAATAATAAATTGTGTGGGATTAGCTAAATGAAATCAAAAGCTCTAAATCATTTTTATTATCTCTACAACCTTAAGTTTTATTTTATTTTATTTTAATTTATCTTTGTCAAGCACTTTACTTTAATTTAGGTGGTAAAGTTAATAAAATTTCGGCTTTATTTCTAAATAGTACATAATTTGGTAAATTTCAATACCCAATAGCATAATTAGTCCTTGTGGGTTCGACACTTTTTTTTCTTTAAAACTTTACTACTTGTTGCGATTTTGTTCACTTGCAAATATTTTCACACCACTAATCCCACACAATTTATTATTTTTTCTTATAAAATTCCAAATTTTCAAGTTGATGAAACATAAATCCCTTAATTATTCAATGTTTTCTCTCAAATAACATTAGAAATATCTCCACCTAGTAATTCATCATATATATATGTAAATTAAATTATTTGAAGATTCATTAAGTTCTTTGGACTTTTCTTCATCTAAAATCACACTAATTACGGTAAAGTATCTCTATTTTTCGCTCAACTAATGGTGTTTAATCCTAAAAGCTTCTAATCACAATTTACCTCTTGGTTTCATTATGATTTAATAAATCAAACAATAATTGGCCAGAAAATTGTAAGCAATAAGATCAAGGATAAACACTCATCATAAAAAACTTAGAAATAAAATAACTTGGAATTTAAATTGTTTGTTCAATGCTAGACTACTTCAAAGTCCTAGAAAAATAAAATTAGTTCATAACAAATCTGAAATCAACCATGTTCTTATTGGAATGCATCAAACGAAAACTAAAGAGAATAGAATAAAACTCTTTTACTTGAAATAAGTTGATGACAAATCTGAAATCAACCATGTTCTTATTGGAATACATCAAACGAAAACTAAAGAGAATAGAATAAAACTCTTTTGCTTGAAATAAGTTGATAAAGAATTCAAGGTTGTTGAAGAACTCTCTTCATTGAGACTTGGTAGTCGCCTTCATTCTCTTCTCTCTTTCTTTCTTTTTTTTGGCTCAGTTCTTTCTAAAAGTCTCTCTCTCTCTAGTACTCTTGCTCTCACTCTTCCTTGAGATCTCTCATTTGAATCCCTAAATTAATTGAATGAAATGCCTTGGCTATTTATAGCCACTAGCTGATAACCCCAACCGCTAGGTTTTAGATGCACCATCTGATCATGACTCTTTGATCATATCCACTCATCAAATAACCATCCACTAACAGTTATCCACATTTTGCACATGTTGATTGACTTAGTCAATCTGCACACTAGACTACATCATCAACGTGGGACACTTGCATCCTGTAATGCCAACCTGTTTGTGAAAGGCCTACTTGGCTCAGCCCGCTACCTGTCTTACTTCAGTCCGTGAATCTTCTTGGCTGCTTGGCCTGTGCCAATGCCAGCCAGCTTTTCAAGAATCAGTCTTCTTTTTCAATAAACCTTCTCATTTCTTCAAACACTAGTAAAATAAATAAATATCAAATCAAATCAAATCAAAAGAAATAAAGGAAAACTAACAATTTTAATAAGTAAAAGAGTAATAAAAATCAAGTAAAAATTACAATTATCATTGAGCATCGCGGCCAAGGATAATGGAATGGATAACATCTATCTTTGTTTGCTATAATAGTTGCTGCAACGCGCTATTGTAGCCGTCATTACTATTACTCCTCAAATTCTTCTTTTGAAATGAGCAAATTTCATAATAAACCACTAATTTATGTCAATTGTTCTATGTAATCTTTGTATTTGGAGAAGTTTCTGTTATCTATTGGTAAGTAGAATGTTAGAAAGGAAAAAGGATTTGGTTTCACATTTTTTGGATCATATTAGTACAAAATCTGAGAATTACATGCTAAAGGATATATGTAATGAATATGATCTGGTAGTAGATATTTTTACTCAAAGAAAACAAGTACAAATATAAGTGATCAATTTTGTTTTGTGATACTCCATTATATTCAAGATGCATAAAGAGTTGTGAAGTATATCAATGGTCAAAATTTGTTAGGTCACTCTTTTTTTCTCAAATTAGCTTTTTATGGCAATGGTAATCCATATTTTTTTTTATCATTTTGGAAGAGATATATCTAAGAATCAAAACGAGAGAGCTAATGATAGACTGAGTATAAAGAATAAAGGTATGGGATTTCTATCATACAACAAATCAGGAGATAAAATCTGATATCGATTTTTGTAGAAAAATATGGATCCATCATGTTGATGCCAAAATTCTGCCCGAAACTATGAAAGGCCGGGGAGCATAACCTGCACACACAAAGACCACAGAAAACCCTAAGAAGTCACTGGAGGACTAGAAAGGTTCTACCTCTAGGGGGACTCTTCGAGGCCTAAATTAGAATAGGGCTTAAAAAATGAAACTTTATGAGGGTAAAAATAGTGTTTTTCTATATGTACCTTATGATGGTATGAGGTCCCTTATATAGTGTGGGAGGTAGAATACCGATGAGATCATATCTATTGATGAGATAGAATTTCTTTAAATTTGAGTCCTAACAAACCTAGGACTTGTTCGGAGATAAGACTAAGCTTATCCCTAGGTTGTAGTGTCATAATAAGATTAGGGTTTTGGTGTGAAAGTACCATTATGCACTTTGCTATGTGTCTTTGTTTGATTAGTTGCTTGTCTTTTGTGAAATTATCCTTTTACCCTTGACGAGTTTCATATGTCATTATATCAATGGATGGGGAATTTTTCATACACCAAATGCCCCACACTTCCTTGAGTGCAACTATGCAGTCGATAAAGTAGCTTGTAGGATACATGCTTGGTATGAGGTGACCAAGGATTGGTATGTTATGCTCGGTATGTGTTGGTTGAGGCTTTGTGTGCTGTGTTCGGCATGTGATGGTTGAGGCTTGGCACATCCTACTCAACGTGTGAGCATGGCATGATGTGCTCAATGTGGTATAGCCAGGGTTTACTGTGCTTGGCGTGATGTGGCCAAGGCTTTGTTGGGATTTGTTGTGCTTGCCGTGATGTAGTCAAGGTTATGTTGTACTTAGTTTGATGTAGCCAAGGCCTTGCTATGCTTGGTACGATGCAGCCAAGGCTTTGTTTTAATTGGCATGATGTAGCTAATGCCTTGTTATGCTCAGCGTGATGCAGCCAAGGCCTTGCTGTGCTTGGCACGATTTAGTCAAGGCCTTGTTGTGCTTGGTGAGATGTAACCAAGGCCTTGTTGTGCTTGTCATGATATAGCCAAGGCTTTGTTGTGCTTGGCATGATGTAGCCAAGGATTTGTTGTGCTTGGCATGATTTTGCATCGTGCTCCGCATGCGGTGGCTAAGGCTTAATTCTTCATGCTCAGCGCGTGATGGCCGAGGCTTGATTCCTCATACTCGGTGTAGGGTGGCCGAAGCTTAATGAGTTTTGGTAATATGTGTATGGCAATCAATGTGCGTAGTGAGCAACATGTGCGACAAGTGTTATGCGCAGCAAGTGCAAGTAGTGTGCATAACGAGCGCAAGTAGAGTGTGTAGTAAGTGTAAGTAGTGTGTGCAACAAATAGTGTGCATAGTGAGTGTAAGGGGTATGCACAATAAGTAGTGTGCACAACGAGCAGTGTGTTCAGTGAGCGTAAATAATGTGCATAGAGAGCACAGGTACTGTGTGCAACGAGCGCAAGGAGTGCGCACAACAAGTACAAGGAGCAAGCGCAAGTAATGTGAGTAGTGAACACAAAGAATGTGCACAACGAGTGTAAATAGTGTGCGCAGCGAGCGCAAGTAGTGTGTGTAGCAAGCATAAGTAGTTTTACATATATTATATTGAATGAAATAATCCATAGGTGAAAGATTTAGTATTGATTTGAAATAGTATTAAGAATTTTATTGAAAAGAGTTAGAAATTTTTTAAGAAGAAAGTACTGGAAACTATGAAATTTGAAGTTGAAATGAAAGAATTTAAAGAAAAATGTGGAATGAGGTTGAGGAAAATAATTAGAAAACTTGATGGAAGAAAATATAAATTTTTGATATGTTTTATAATTTTTAGAAAAAAATTGGAAGGAAGAAAAAATGAAAAAAATTGACTTTTAAGGGAAAATGGCAAAATTGTAATTATGGAATGGTAGAATTATCAATAAAGAATGGCAAAACCGTAAAATTAAAGCATTGATGGACCGTTGGTAGGACTGTAGTTATGAAATGGCAGAACTTTAAATTTTAAACAATGGCAGAATCATAAATAATTGATGGCAAAAGTATAAATTTTAAATTATATTATAGAAAACAAAATGAAAGCGATAGAACGGTGAAGCTGTAGATTTCATATGAAATTAAAGATTTTTATTTTTTTTTTAATTTTTTAATAATTAATAAAAAAATATTATAATTTATAATTAAAAAACATTGAAATGGTGAAGTGGTGAAGACTTGTGAACTTAAGATGAAGTTCACACATATTTATAATTTATATTATTTAAATAATATATAATAAAAAAATCAAATCACAATGCTATAAATTGTCTTTGAAGTTAAGAGACTTCATTGTTTTGTCAATTCCCCATTTGGTTTTCTTTCTTTCATCAAAGCAATTTTTTTCAAGCAATAAATTCGTATAGAAAATTCCCCAATAATTTAAATAATTTCAGTATCAAGAGTTCATCTTAATTGGAGATAAATTTTCAATAAAACTCATAACTAGATAATGATATTATTTCAATTAAGTTATTAATAGTAAGATTAATGGAAATTTATGGTTAGGTATTGGTGATCAGCAATCTCAAGAAATTGTGAAAAGAGCAGGAATGGCAAGAAAGTGATCCACAAGTAGCTTTAAGTGCTACGCGGTGAGTTAGATTTACTTTTAATAATCGAGACCAATATAAAATATGAATCGATGATATTTGAATTAATTATTGAATTATAATGATTGGATGATGTATTTTTTAATGTATGATAATTGATTGATTGAATAAGGATTAAATGATATGTTGAAAATTAAATATATGAGAAATTGTATTTTTAAAATGATTGATTAATGAAAAAATATGTCGAAAAGATAGATGAATTTCTTGAAAGATATGATCGATAAATTGATATGGTATTTGAGGAGACAATTTAATATGTATATGATAAAATAATAATTTTGAGAAAGAAATAGTTGAATTGAATGCTTTGATGTATTCTTTCTTGCATGTTATTGTTCATATGCATAAAGGAAAGTCCAGGAAGGCAGTTGGTCTAGCTAAGAAGACCAGGAAGGTAAGTAGTCTGGCTGAAACATGTCAAAATGTGGGAAGACGTTCCCAAATGATGGTATGAAATGATCTAAAGAGAAAGAAAGAAAGATAATTTAAATTCATGCATTTATTTTATTGAATATTTATTATTGTTGGCTGAGATGCTAAAGCATCAGTCTTGATTGTGAAATGATTGAGAGACAGATGAGTCTCATAGTGAGACAATCTTGATGATAAAGAAATTGAAATGATGATATGATAAAGAATTATATGATTGATTGTTTGTATGATGTGAACCTTATGATGAGGTAAATGATGATATTGAATTAAAAATCTTATATGATAAGAAAACTAATATGATTAGTATATGAGATATATTTATTGAAAGATGATAGCTTGATGATTTATTTATAAAGAGATTGACAAATGGTTTAATATAACTAGAAGTATACCAATTGAGTACTTCTAGTAAATTTAATTCATTGAGCTTGTGAAGCTCACTCATTGTTGAAATATTTTAGGTTGTGGACAGGGTTGATAGATAGTTGAGCTGATAACCAGAATGAACAACTTAAGTAAGTCCTATGGTCAGCATCCTCAAACTTGTGAAAGTAAAAGAAAAGAAAAAAAGGAGAACTAATGTTTTTATCGATGATTAGCTAAAGTTACATAACTAGCAGAAAAAAGGAGAAATTTCTACTGATAAAATTTCTAAGGTTCTCGGCGCTTCACGTCTGAGGGATTGGGTTGCCATTGAGGTCTTCCAGTTCAAAGGTTCCAGCCCAACATACTCTCCTGATATGATAATGTCCTTCCCAGTTTAGGAGGAGTTTCCTGATTTCTCATGGGTTAGACACCTCTTTCTTTCTGAGTACCTGATTATGAAGTCGGAACGTCCTCTTTTTGACTCAGAAGTTATAGTATCGTGATACTCTTTGTTGGTAAGTTGCGAGTTTGATGTGTGCCATGCCTCTTGCTTCATCAATTAAGTTGACATTCATCTTTAGGGCTTCTTCGTTGTTGTTTGCCTCAAAGTATTGGACTCGGAGGGAAGGTTCCCTAATCTCAAGGGGGATTACGACTTCAAATCTGTAAGTGAGAAAGAATGGAGTTTTTGCTATTGGAGTTCGTTTAGTCATCCGGTAGTCCGAAAGAACATTTGGTAAGTGCTTGACCCACTGCCTGTCAGTGTCTTTAAATCTTTTCTTAATGCCCTGAAAGAGAGTTATGTTCATCAATTTGGTATATCCGTTGGCTTACAGATAGCCTATTAAAGAAAATTAGTGCTCCATTTCGAGGTCTTCATATAAGGACATGATTCGGGAGTTATCGAGCTGCTTTCTATTGTCGATGACCAAGATCCTTAGTATCTTGAATTGGTAAACTATGGATTACTACAGAAACTCTCAGGTCTTGTAATCAGTGATTTTGATAAGGGATCTGCTTCAACCCATTTGGTGAAGTAGTCAATGGCGACTATCAGGTGTTCCCTCTCTTATGGTTCTTTAGGAAAAGAACCAAAAATGTCCATTCCCCACATGGCAAAAGGAAGAGGACTGTTAATGGTCATTAATGAGTTGGCAGGTAGTGAGGTACTTGAGCATATTCTTGACACGTCTTGCACCTTTTGACCATATCTATGGCTTTTTACAATATTTTCAGCCAATAATACCCATGCCAAAGTATCCTGAATGTTGAAGCCCTTCCTTCAAGGTGGTCCCCGTATATTCCTTTGTGGACATCTTCGAGAGCATAATTATCCTCGACGAGTCCAAGACACTTCGAATAAGGAGTAGTAAGGCCTATTTTGTACAGCTAACCCTCGATGAGGGTGATTCACAAGGCACAAGATTGATCTTTTTTACTTCGTTCTTCTGGTTTGGGAGTCTTCCATCTCATAGGTATTGAAGGATTGGGTCCATCCAAGTTTGTTCTTTTGTTACTAGCATAACAAGGTTTTCCTTAATACTTGGTGAAGTTAAAGTTTCCAAGTAAACTACCTGGTTAAATTCTGTCTGCCTAGAAGAGGCAAGCTGAGCTAACGCGTCTGCTTAAGAATTTTGCACTTAGGGTATAGAGATATTTTTAATTTTTTGAAGGTGGCTACAAGTTCCCACACTTTTTCTAAGTACCGAATGATCTTCACCCCTCTTGCTTCATACTTATTAGTCATCTAGTTGACAACAAGCTGAGAGTCACTGAAAACATCCAATGTTTAGACAGCTAATGCTTTTGCCAGCTTCATCCCGACTAGAAATGCTTCATACTCAGCCTCGTTGTTTGAGGTTTTGAAT
This sequence comes from Bretschneidera sinensis, assembly GCA_023935145.1. Taxonomy (NCBI): domain Eukaryota; kingdom Viridiplantae; phylum Streptophyta; class Magnoliopsida; order Brassicales; family Akaniaceae; genus Bretschneidera; species Bretschneidera sinensis. Next base: position 61,338,910 of record CM043699.1, on the reverse strand, counting down.
TCAAATTGGAGAGCATATTCAATTGAGAATCCTTCAAGACTAGTGAGGGTAAGCCCAGCTCCTTTACCTGTGCTATTAGAAGATCCGTCGAACTAAAGTATCAAAGTCTACCCATAACCACTACCTTCAAGGTCTTGCTCTTTGGAGGGCTTTTTAGGGAGCATAGTTTCCAGTATGCAATTAGCTTTAATAGTCGTCTGAGGTTTATACTGGATGTCAAACTCTCCTAACTCAATAGATCATTTTACTAGCCATCCAGAGATGTCAGGTTTGTAAAGTACCTGCCTTAGCGGTTGGTTGGTCAGTATAGCGACAGTATGACACTAGAGGCACGGCCTTAACTTTCGTTTTGTAATCAGGAGTGCAAACACCATCTTTTCAATTAGAAGATACCTAGTCTCTACTTTATGCAGGATTTTGCTAACATAATAAATTGGTCTTTGCATTCCTCTCTCCTCTCAGATTAGGACGGAAGCCACCACATCTTGCCCTATAGCTAGACAAGCTTAGTTAGGAGGGGAGGTTAACTCAAGTAGTTCTTTAATTCTTCAAAGGCCTCTTGGAATTCTCATTCCATATGAAGTTTTAGGCCTTCCTCGATGCCTTAAAGAAAGGTAAGCATTTTTCAGCAGATTTGGACATAAAGTGGCTGAGACTAGCAATGCACTCAATCAACCGTTAGAATTCTCTAACAATCCGAGGAGGTGACATGTCTAAAATTGCTATGACTTTTTCAAGGTTGGCTTCTATTCCTCGCTGAGTAACCATGAAGTCGAGGAACTTCCTCAAGGTGACTTTGAAGGCGCACTTTTCAAGGTTCATTTTCATTTGATAATGTTAGAGTATCCTGAAGGCTTCCCAAAGATATACCTCATGCTCTGTTGCCTTGATGATTTTGACCAACATGTCATCCACATAAACCTCCATATTTATTCCAATATATTCTTTAAAAAGCTTATTGACCAACCATTGATAAGTCGCACCTATGTTCTTCGGTCCAAAAAGCATGACCTTGTAGCAATAAATGCCTCTATCAATGACGAAGGCGGTTTTTGACCAGTTTGATAGGGGCTTAAGAATCTAATTATATCTTGAATACTCATCCATAAAGTTTAGCAGCTCATACCCAGAGTTAGCATCGACTAATTGGTCTATCTGTAGTAAAGGGAACCTATCCTTTGGATAGGCTTTGTTGAGGTTAGTGAAGCCTATGCAAGTTCTCCACTTTCCGTTTTCTTTCTTGACCATGACGAAATTAGAGACCCACTCAGGATAATGGGCTTCTCGAATGAAGTCTGCAGCAAAGAACTTATCTACTTTCTCTTCTACAGCCTTATGCCTTTCTAGTGCAAATGATATCTTCTTTTAGATTATGGGCTAATGATATGGGTCCACATTTAGTCTGTTGATAATGACCTATGGGTCTATGCCTGGCATGTTTGAAACGAACTAGGCAAGTATATATTGATTTTCTCTTGAATAATGAGACTAGTGAGTCTTTGAGTTCTTCGGGCAGACTTGACCCGATCTTGATAGTCTTATTGTCCCCTGCTTGTTTAGTGTAATGGTTACTAGATCCTGTACAAGTTGGCCTTGCTGAGTCTTGAATTCATCCCGGAGATCTTCGACCTCTATGGGTAAGGTTTCAGTTTTCTGGTGGCCTTTGATTGAGTTGAGGTAGCACGACCGAGATGCCTACTGATTTCCTTGGACTTCTCCAATCTTATTCTCCATTGGGAATTTTATTTTTAAATGATAGGTCAAAACCATAGCTCTCATTTTGTTGAGTGTTGGCCTTCTCAACAAAGCGTTGTAGGAAAACGGATGTTGGATGACCAAGAATGTTGTCATCACAGGTTTGTCGGGGTGTCGACCCTCCTGTCATAGTTAGAACTACACTGTCTTCAGCAAATATGGGCCTCCATGAGAAACTTTAAAGTGCAGAAGCTGCGGGCTCGAGCTGATCTTCCCTTATCTTCATCTTTTAGAGACATCATAATAAATAATGCTTGTTGAACTCCCATTCTTAACTAAAATCCTCCACACTTTAGTTTGCAATGAGTAAGGTTATAAGCACTGCATCGTTGTGGGGTTTTTGAACTCCTTTTAGGTTGTCGTCCATGAAGAAAATTGCTTGTTTAGTTTTGACCCTTTTCTGTGGCCCACTCATAGATGCTATCGACTAAAGGTAAGTTTGTTTTAGATTGAGAAGGGTGTCCTCATGCTCCTGGTCCTCCATAAATTGTTTTGATAATGCCTGGTAAGCTTGTATCTGAAAAGGAATAACCTGATGGGACCCGAATGTATGGGTTCTCTAGAGGCTAGTTGGATTAGGAATACTGATCCTGTTGAGACTGTCTATTGGATAGATTTTAAGGTTCTGGTCAGTGGCAGCATGTTCCTGAATGGTAGGGAGGCTAGATCCGGCTTGCTAGCCGCTGGAGGTGGCTCTAGTAGTGCTCTTGGTAGTGTTCTTGGCAGGCATTATAACAATTGAGTTCTTATTCTTCTGTGATTGTAAGAAGAATTCCCACAGATTCCACCAATCAGCTAATGCTGAAAATCTACTTGGAACTGTGAAGGACCGGGTAGCGAAACCTGCGCACACAAAGACCAAAGAAAACCCTGAGGAGTCATTAGAGGACCAGAGAGGTTGTACCTACGGGGGGACTCTCCAGTGCCTAAGTTAGAATAAAGGTTGAAAGATGAAAACTTTATGAGAGTAGAAAGAGTGTTTTTCTGTGTGTACCTTATGATAGTGAGAGCCCCCTTATATAGTGTGGGAGGTAGAATCCTGATGAGATCATATCTGCTGATGAGATAAAATTTCTTTAAATTTGAACTGATAAACCTAGGACTTGTTCGGAGATAAGACTAAGCTTATCCCTAGGCTACAGTGTCCTAGTAAGATTAGGGTTCTAGTGTGAAAGTACCAATATGCCCTTTTCCATGTGTCCTTGTCTAATTAGTCGCTTGTAATTCTTATGAAATTACTCTTTTTACCCTTGACGAATGCCATGTGTCCTTATGTCATTGGACGAGGAATTTTCCCCTACATCACATCAGTTACCAACCGAGCTATATATTCTATGTTCAAATCTATTGGGGATGTAAATGACACTTAGGTATCTAGAGAGATTCATAGAGGAAGAATAATGTTTTTGGCTTTTTTTTTGGTTTAAGGATAAAAAGGATTCTTGGAAGCTGGCTATTAAAAAATTAAACCGTTTCAGCTTTAAACACCAAAAGATTTTTGTTAAGACGGTAGACTTCACAAAAAGGTCAAATAAGAATGTTTGGATTACAAATGATTAGAAGGTTTCTAGTGGCATGATGAATGCAAAAGCATTCAATAACGCAGAGAAAGTCTCAAAGATAAAAACCAATCAATAGGCAGTGAGGGATGGTCGATCCTATATTGAAGTGGTAAGGAGTCCCAATGTTCAAATCCAAACTGAAAAAGAAGATGTGAATAAGATAGATTGCTAAGAGATTAAGGAAGATGAAAGTAATGGCTAGCTAAGAGCATTGTTGGTGTGGTGCACAATATTAATAGTACCATCTTCTTCAAGGTCAATTTTGCTCAAAGGGTGTTATAGATTGTAAGAATTAAATCAATGGGTGGAAAACTAATGCTTATAACTTTTCTGTTTAAAGAAGACATGGATGAATAGTTGATTGATGAAAGGGAATGGCTAGGTAATTGGTTTGTTCAAGTTGAATTTTGGTCCCTGATGTAGGGAAAAAATCTCCGACTAACGATACAATGACACATGACAACCACACCAGTCAAATTAGTTCCCTCACTAAAAGTAAGACACGTGGAAAAATAGGAAAGTAATAATATCTCATATCTAACTTAGGGATAGCACAATCTTGTCTCCAGTTGAGTCCTAATTCTATCAAGATACTCAAATTTGAGGAAATTCTTTCTTACCAATAGTCACATTCCTATCAAGATTCTACTTCTCACACTATATAAGGGGGCTCTCACCATCAGAAGGTACACACACAACAACACTCTCTTTACTCTCAATAGCTTTCATGTGGAACTCTCATCTCAAACCAATGAGCATAATCTTTTTCAAGGACCTCAATTGTTCCTTCACCACACACTTCCTCAGTAGCAAAAGACTTTAGAAAACTTCAGAAAGTCTTTTTCAGCATCATCCAGTGCAAATGAGAGAAACTTCGAGAGTATATCTCAAGGTTCAACGCCGCAGCATGGGAGATCCATGATCTGGATCTTACGATCTAAACTCTTGCTTTCAAAAATGGGCTTCGGATAGGACCTTTAACTCCCAACTTACCAGAGGACTAGCCAAAGATATGGACGAGATCCTTGCTAGAGCCAAATAGTTCATATTGGCTAAGGAAGATCAAGCATTCCGAAGAGAAAGAGAAAACGGGAGAGAAAAAAGGAAGAAGGAAGTCGTTGAGGCAAAGGACCACTCATAGAAAAAACCTTGACAGAAAGGCAATGTCAAGGTGCCTCGGTAATACGACAACTATACCCCAGTGAATACGCTTAGGTCTAATATATTGATGAACATCTAGAACTGTGATATTCTCTATAGGTCCCCAAGGTTTTTATACCCCATCAATGAAAAAGATCAGTCCAAATAGTGTAGGTTCCACAAGGATCATGGGCAATCTACCGAGAAATGTCAGGCATTGAAAAAAAAAATTAAGTCCCTCATCCATAAGGGATACCTAAAAGAGTTCACCGGCCTTGGTAGCAGAGATACTCCAAGGTGAAGTCCTGAATGCCCTTTTAAACGGAGTTTTGAGCTGTAGAACCCCGAACAAGACTCTCAACAGAGTCCGAGACGAAAACCTTAGAGGAATCCAAGCCCTCAAAGGGATCAAAGTCCAAAAAGGAGCTCAAAAGAAGATAGACAGGGTGACAGGCTCCATTATGACAAAAGTCACATAACTATAGTGACAAGAACTACCAAAACAATTTACAGAGGACTAGCAGCAAGAGGACACTTATCTCAGGCCAAAAAAGCCTATGCTCGGTAGGTAGCATCTATAAGTGGACCACATAAAAGGGTCATGGCTGCACAAGTGATCTCTTTCACATATGATGACCTAGAAGGGGTGCAGACACTCGATGATGATACGGTGGTTATCACCCTTCTCAGTGCAAATTACAACGTGGAGCAAATTTTGGTTGACAGTGGTAATTTAGCAGACAACCTATATTATGACTCCTTCAAAAAGATGAAGTTGGGAGATGATCAGCTCAAACTCATTGCCTGCCCACTTTACGGCTTCTCAGAGAAGCCCATATTCGTTGAAGGTAGTATAGTCCTACCTATGACAGTAGGTTCAGTACCTCGACAAACCATCATGATGACGATATTCTTAGCCATCAAGAATCCATTTTCTTATAATCCTTTGTCGGGAAGACCGACACTAAACAAAATATGGGTCGTAGTTTCAACCTATCATTTGAAGATAAAGTTTCCTATAGAGAATGGGATTGGAGAAGTCCAAGGGAATCAGTAGACATCTCGGTCATACTACCTTAACTCAATCAGAGGCCACCAGAAAACTTAGACATTACCCATACAAAGCGAGGCTAACCCGTGGAAGACCTAGTAACCATCCCACTAAATGAAGCAGGAGCCTATCCGAAGAACTCAGAGATTCGCTAGTCTCATTCCTCATAAGGAATCAATATGTGTTCGCCTAGTCTGTCTCTAACGTGCCAGGATTAGTCCCATAGGTCGTCATTTATAGGCTAAATATAGATCCAGATCATAAGCCCATGATTTAGAAAAAGAGATTGTTTGCTCCACAATATCAGAAAGCTATAGAAGAAAAAATAGATAATTTCCTTACCACAGACTTCATCAGAGAGGCCCATTACCCAGAGTGGGTTGATCATGGTCAAGAAAACCAATGGAAAGTGGAGAATCTGTATAGACTTCACTAACCTCAATAAGGCCTACTTTAAAGGAAACTTTCTTTTACCATGGATAGGCTAGCTAGTTGACACTACCTCTGGGTATGAGGTGCTAAGCTTCATGGATGCATATTCAGGCTACAACCAGATTCTCATACACCCACCAGACCAACCAAAGACCGCCTTCTTCACTGATAGAGGACTTTATTGCTACAAGGTTACGCCTTTTGGGCTGAAGAATGCAGGCGCGATCTATCAGAGGTTCGTCAATAAGCTCTTCAAAGAGTAGATTGGAAGAAATATGAAAGCCTATATTGACGACATGCTAGTCAAAACCTTCAAGGCAGAGGATCATGAGTTTGATCTTGAAGAAGCTTTTGAGATATATGGTTAAACCCCAAAAAGTGCACCTTTAGAGTCACCTCAGAAAAATTTCTCAGATTCATGGTTACTCTACGAGGAATAGAGGCTAACCTTGGGAAAATAGAAGTAATTTTAGACACGACCCCTCCTCGAAATGTTAAAGAAGTCCAAACACTAACCGGGCGCATTACTGCTTTCAATCACTTCATGTGTAAATCTGTCGAAAAGTTCTTGCCTTTATTCAAAGCATTAAAGAAAGCCAAGGACTTCGTATGGACCAAGGAATGCCAAAAAGCCTTCGAATTGAAAGACTACCTAATTCCTCCCTTTTCTAACCAAGCTCATCGATAGAGAAGAACTTTTCCTTTATATCACCATAGGACATTACGTGGTTGGTTCTCTCTTGATCTAAGAATAAGATAGGACACAAAGACTTATCTATTATGTCAGCAAAGACCTGTATGATGCTAAGATCAGGTATCTTCCTATTGAAAATATAGCATATACTCTTCTGATCATAACACAGAAGGTGAGGTCGTACTTCCAGTCTCATACTATCATTGTGCTGACCGACCAGCCACTAAGACAAATACTTCACAAGCTTGATATCTCCAGAAGGTTAGTGAAATAGTCTATTGAGTTAAGGGAGTTTGACATCCACTATACACCTCAAACAAGCATTAAAGCTTAGGCTTTGGCCTACTTTATAGTTGAAACGACATTTTCCATAATGCCCTCTAGGAGGGCAAGAGCCTGAAGGCGAGGATCAGATATAGGCTTCAAAACTCTTTGTTAACGGATCATCTAATAGTATTTATAGCGGGATCGAACTCTTCTTCACCAACCCTAAAAGATTCTCAATTAAATAGGCTCTTCGATTTGAATTTAAAGCCTCTAACGATGAGGCCGAGTATGGAGCACTACTAGTCGAGATGAAGCTAGCTGCTTGTTGTCAACCAAATGACGAACGAGTATGAAGCAAAAGGAGTAAAGATAATTTGGTATCTAGAAAAAGCACGGGAGCTTGCAGCAACCTTCAAAGATTTCATAATATCTTAGATACCCTGAGTATAGAACTCTCAAGTAGATGCATTAGCGAGGCAATCGGATCTTAACCTGGTAGTCTGCATGGAGACCCTAGCGTCAGCAAGTATCGATGAAAACTCTGTCATGCCCTTAATAGAGGAGCAAACTTTGATGGACCTAATTCTCCAATACTTACGAGATGGAAGACTCCCAGACTAATAAAATGAGGAAAATAAAGTTCTCTCTCGCACTCCGTGATTCACGCTCATTGACGGATAGCTGTACAAAAAAAAGGCCTTACGACTCTTTATTTGAAGTGCCTCAACCCATTTGAGACTAACTATGCTCTTTAAGAGGTTCACCAAGGAATATGCAAGAACCATCTTGGAGGAAGGGGCTTTAGCTTAAAAGATGCTCCGACAAAGGTATTACTGGTCGATGATGCTGCAAGAACCATGGGCATGGTCAAAAGGTGTAAAAAAATGTCAAGAGTACGCTCTAGTACCTCACCGGTCCTCCAAACCATTAACATCCATCAGCAATCTTCTTTATTTCACTATGTGGGGGATGGATATACTCGGTCCTTTACCTGAAGCACCAAGACAGAAGGAGCACCTGATAGTCGCCATCGACTACTTAACCAAACGGGTTGAAGCTGAGCTCTTATCACTGATCATCAGACTCTGATTCAAGTCATTCTACAAGGACCTCGAAATTAAGCATCGACCATCCTCAGTAGGCAACCAACAAGCCAAAGGACAGGCCGATGTGATAAACAAAATGCTCCTACAAGGTATCAAGAAAAAAATTAAAGACGATGATAGAAAATGGGTTAAGAACTTACGGAATGTCCTCTGGGCCTACCAGATGACTACTTGCGCTCCAACACGAGAAACCCCATTATTTCTTACTTATGGATCCAAAGTCATTATCCCTCTCGAGATTAGGGCACCTTCCCTCCAAGTGCTACACTTCAAAGTAAACAAAAAGGGAGATGCCTTCAAGATGAATGTCGACTTGATTGACGAAGCAAGAGACAAAGCTCAAATCAAACTTGTTGCTTACCACCAGAGGGTATCATGGTACTATAACTCCTGGGTCAAAGGGAGGACATTCTGGCTCTAAGATTTGGTACTTAAAAATAAAGAGGTGGCTCACCTATTAAAAACTAAAAAACTTCTCCGGAACTAGGAAAGGCCCTGTCGCATCAAGAGAGAATGTTGGGCCAAAACCTTCGAGCTTGAAAGCCTCAACACTTGCCCAATTCCTTAGACATGGAATGCAGAGAACCTTCAAAAATTTTATCAGTAGGAATTTCTCTTTTTCTCTTTTAGTTATGTAATTTTGACTAGTTATCAATAAATTCATTATTTCATAATTCACATCAAATTGTTTTGCTAATGAGGGAGCCTCTAGCTTTCTCCCACCACGGAATATTCATCAAGCCATTGCATTAAGGAAGAAAGAGTATTGAGCTTCATCCCTTCTCATAATCCCTTTCAATTAAGGCCAATGAGAGAGTGCCAAGTTTCCTCCCTTCTCATAATCCTTTTCAATCAAGGTCGATGAGAGACTATCGAGATTCTTACCTCTTTAGAAGCCCTTCCAATGAAGGTTGAAGAGAGAGTGTCGAGTTTCCTCCATCCTCATAAGCCCTTTCAATCAAGGTCGAGGAGAGAGTGTCGAGATTCCTCCCTCTTCAAAAACCTTTTCAATCAAGGCCGAGGAGAAAGTGTTGAGATTCCTCCCTCCTTAGAAGCCCTTTCAATGAAGGTCGAGGAAAAAGTGTCAAGATTCCTTCCTCCTCAGAAGCCCTTCCAATCAAGGCTAAGGAGAGAGTGTCGAGTTTCCTTCATTTTTGGAGGCACCCTCATCCTAAACTGAGGGAAAAATCCATAATTCCTCGGCTTTCTAACAAAAAAATGTAAAGGAAAAAGGTTTACAAAAAGTAAAATATTGAAGAAAGATACACAAAAAGGGTTCACGCCTATATCATACTTTAAAGATGCGTTCTAAGGCACTACTGGCCCTTCTTACATAGAAACATAAATAAAAAAAGCAACAAAAGTAAAAGAGACGAACACCTACTCGTCCTCTACTACATCCACCTTTTCATTATACCTATTTTGGAATCCAGCCTCCTCCTCATCCCTAATAATTCTAGTCCAGGTCTCCTCGCCATCCTCGACACCTTTATCCCCCTCAGGAATAATGGTTGCATCATCCTTGGAAAGCTCGACCATCGACAGGTCTAAGTCAAGATAGGCCTTAAAATCCTTGGCTACGGAATCAACGAAGCCATCAAGATAAAACCCTCTGGCCTCATTGGAATCTAGCTTGCTGAAAGCCTTAGAACCCCTAAAACCTATCTATTCCTCCGCCCAGCAGCCTTGAGCTCAACGGTCATGGCCTCTAACTGCTGGTATACCTTCACAGCCTCACTCGAGCCTCGACCATACGAGTGTTCAGAGATGGCAATTGAATCCTTTATAGCTCAACCTTTGCATCTTCTATCATGAGGGTGGAGTATATCTCGGCAGCCAAAGCCCAATACTTCTCCATATGTTTATTGATCTCGACAAAGCGTTGAGTTAGCACTCCTGAGGTAACACTAGATTGAAGAAAAATAAAAACAATGTAAAAAAGCTTGGAACATTAAAATTTACTAAAAGACAAATATTAAGGATGAAAGAATTACCTTAGTCTGAAGCTCCTCCACCATATAGGCCAAAACCTTAGAGGCTTCAGCTCCTAGTGTGGTTCAGTCCCAATGAGGGATTCCCCTAGTCTGATACTACCGATTAATCTTAGCACTCCCTATCACTAAGTTCTTCTTCTTAATAAACTAGTTGGGAAAGAACACGTTATTAGTGGAAGGAGATCCAAGTCTCAAGACCGCACCACTCGAAAGAACAAAGAAAGAAGGAGGATTAGCAAAATTCGCCACATGAGGTAGAAGGGGGGCCCTAACATAGTCCTCGGAAGAAACAGAATGACGTTTATTCTTGTCAAATCGGTGGCTATTGGTACCTTCATCAATTCCTTTCTTCTTCTCCTGCTTAGTGTCCTTCAATACTAGGAGACATTTCTGCATAAGTAAGTAAAACGTAAAAATCTAAACGACAAGTAAGAAGTCAATCAAAGGAAGTTAAAGAAGAATACCCTCGTATGGACAAAGATCAAGCCTAGCCAAATTACTATTGCTCTCAAACTTGGTAGCCTCTATGGCCCATTTTACAATATCCCTAATAGCTACCTCATCTGAACTACTAAACTCTGGATGGCAGTGTAACGACCCATCTCAGAGTGGCCACCCTCGAGACGGTGTCATCACTTTTTTGAAATCCCAGCACGACACATCTATGCAACAATATAAAAACATCAACTAAATAATCTACATATATAAATCCTCAACCCTCAACAAGGGAGTTACATCATTCATATCTCAACTGAACAGTATATACCACATAGTATGCATGAATATTTACAAATATTTTTTTTCTTTCCATTAGTCTGAGGACCACGTGGCTTACAGATAATGACTTCGTCTGAATCTCAGTTCACCGATCTATTTGTCCTGTCTACTTAAAATTATTTAATAATGAGGAGTGAGCTTCACAAGCTCAATAAATTAAATTTACTAGAAGTATTCAATTTGTATAATTCTAGTCACACCTTATAATTCAATTGTTCAAATAGTCTTCCAATATTTATTCATCTATATCTCATATTCGATAATAGCATTCTATTATCACTACTCATATCATAATCCTCATCATATATCAATCTCTTCTTCTCATATATTTAATCATCTTGAGACTATTAATTCTACCTCATAATTACCTCATTGTGAGGTTCACAACATATAATCAATCACTCATATAGTTCTTATCATATCATACTTTTATATTTCTTTCTCATCATATCTGACTCTCTGTGAGGATCATTCGTCTATCAATAAATTTACAATTAAGAATAACACTTTAGCATCTCAAGCAATAATAATCAATATTTAAAACAGATGCAATGCATGAATTATTATTTGGAAACATCTTCCCACATGTCAACATGTTTTTTTTTCTTAAACTGGCTGCCTTCCTAATTATTTTGTTCTCAATTAGACCGGCAACCTTCCCAGTTCTTTTATTTTATTTAAACTGGCTACTTTCTTAGTTCTTTTATTTCATTTAAATCGGCTACTTTCCCAGTTCTTTTATTTCATGCATATGCATATGAATCATATGATCAATAATATAAAAACAAACATACTTTTAGACATTCAATTTAGCTATCCAGCTCTTTATTATTTTATCATATTCATTAAATTATCTCCTCATAGTTCCTATCAAATTAGCAATCATTATTTCAATAATATTAATTCTCATATAATAAAACTTTAACATATCAATTATTTCTATCATATTCATCAACCAACTTTCATATATCATCCTATCATAGTTTAACAACTAATTCAGATATCTTTACTTTATATTTCATATTTATCTCGATTACTAAAAGTAAATCTAACTCACCATGTAGCACTTAGAGCTACCCGTGGATCACCTCTTTGCTTTTTCTGCTTTTCTCAGCAATTTCCCTCGATTGCCGATCGTCAACAGCTGACATAATATTTATATTAAAATTTTTAATTTATTCGTCAATTCTTCCAAAATTCATACCCTTTAAAAATTCCCACATTGAATTCCCTGAAATTTCATGTATGCTAAATTTCAAAAATAAAATACACATTAATACCTTTGGTTTTTCTTAAAGCTTTCCTCGACTCTCTTAAAATTTCTCCTGTAAATCTCTTCAAAATTTTACCCTTTCAACCTTACTTTCAGTCCCTAAGTGTTTAAAGAAATAAAGTAGTTTGAATTGATGATAGAAGCAAACCAAACAAGATTTCGTAAAACTAATTAAAATAAAGTAAAAGTTTTATATATATAGAAATATAAATATTAACTGCCCCACCGTTTTTATCTTTGTGTTGTGCAACCTACAACATGTTTGCATTCTGTTGACAACACCTGGACTCTAAGTGTTGTCATAAATTCTTTTTAAACAAAAATTTTTGTATTTTTTTCTTCTTCTTATCCTCCATGCAATGTCTTTTTTTTTTCTTTTTCTTTTTCTTTTTCTTCCTTACAAACGTTGTCCAGCCATCCAGATTTTTTTGTTGAAAAGATTTATTTTATTCAATAATAAATCTTTCATATATAAAATATTTTAACTCCATATCATATTTATCAAATTACTTCTTTACCATTACTTTAAGAATACATTTATTACAATTTTACCCACCCTATAAAAATTTCATCCACGAAATTTCCTAACCTAATTCATGAAAAATTGGGGGGTATTCTTTCCTCATTCTTGCCTCATGGTCCCAAGTAATTTCTTCAACATCTTTGTTTCGCCATAATACTTGAATCAAAGGATGACTTTAATACACAAGACTTATTCCTTTCTGTCTAGAATTTTGACCGGTACTTGCATAAAGGTGAAATCCTCTTGAAGTTATATAGCCTGATTCGGAATACTATAGGATTCATCATGTAAACACTTTCTCAAAAGTGAAACATGAAACACATTATATAATTGTTTTAACTCTGGAGGCAAATCCAATCTGTATGCTATAGCTCCAACTCTCTCAATCACCTCATATAGCCCCACAAATCTTGGACTCAATTTTCCCTTCTTTTTAAACCTCAACACACCCTTCCACGGAGATATCATCAAAAATACCCAGTCACTAACTTGAAACTCCAGAGGTCATCTTCTATTATCAGTATATCATTTCTGTCTATTTTGTGCTGCTCTAACGTTCTCTCTAACCATTTTGGTCCTCTCAGTAGTCAAATATATCATTTCTGGACCAAATATATTTCTTTCTCCAACTTCTTCCCAATATACTGCAGTTTTACACCTTCTACCATATAAATCCTTAAATGTTGCCATCCTAATACTAGTTTGAAACTGATTATTGTATACAAACTCGATCAAAGGTCCATAAGCATCCCAGCTTACTAAGAAACTCAATAAACTTGCCATCAGCATATCCTCTAGTATTCTGATGATTCTCTCTATCTGCCCATCAGTTTGTGGATGAAAAGCTATACTAAACTGCAATTGCATACTCATAGCTTCTTGAAAACTCCTCCAAAATCTAGAAATAAATCTAGAATCATTATATGATACAATGCTTAAAGGTACCCCATGTAATCTCATGTTATGCGTTTATCTACCTAAATAAATAAGCAAATAATCGCACTTGTTTTACTTGCAAGTGCACAAGGTCAACAGTGTAGTATAGTGTGCGAATGCAAGATCATCTCCACAGGGATTGGTAAAGTTCAATTTAGAATTATATTCGCAATATAAAATGACAGAAATAATAAAAGTGTTGAGAAATAATAAAGATAAAATACTAAGGATAAAGGCATAGGGACTTGATATCCACCACTAATTATGCTACCACAATATAACAGTATGCCAATGCTTTATTCATGCCATGTATACCTACTGGTTGCCAACCTAAGGGCATGGTATCTACTCTTTAAGCTATTGATTTCCCTAAGCAACGAGATAGGCATGGTATCTACTCTAACTCTTTTCTTCCTTAAGGGATTCAGCATGGTATCTGCTTGAGTTGTTCCTTAAGAAAACATAGGTACTATGGAAATCGACAACCACATGAGACCTAGGGCATGGTATCTACTCCCGGTTTCCCATGTTGATTAACCCTGGTATCCGGATAAGATATCCCTTGTTACTAATGTTAGACCCAGGACTCGGTCATCCAAATTGATCTAACTAACAAGTCCATACCACATGCACATATTGATCAGACATATACATATGAGGAATTTAAATAAAAGCAGGTATTAATCAAGTTTAAGCGACACAACATAAATATTGCAAAGGCACAAATACTAAATTTATTGAGTAAACATAATTAGGGCTTCAACCAAGCCCCACTAAGAATTTAATTACACATAATAAAATAAAAAGGAAAGAAGAAACCCGAGAGAAGAGTCGTCAATTCTGCTCCACGGTCTCCTTCTCCAAGCTAAAGCAAAAGATAAAAGAATGGATCTAAGAAGTGATCCCCCCAAGAGGTGATGCCTTTTGTGTGTGATTTACAAGTGTATTTATAGGTCTTTGAGAAGTCCTAATCGGCTTATGAGTTCCTAAACTTTCCTAAAACGCAAAACTCTTTTATTTTCAAAATAGGGTTATTTCCAAAACAGGGTTCTACAGTTTACTGTTCACGCCCATACATGTGCGCTCGATCGCATATGTGGTGCACTCGATCGCAATGCTGCACTCGATCACACAAAGGAGTGCGCTCGATCGCAATCTAACCAGCAGCTGCTCCAAGATTTCCAGATTTCTTCCTTTAAGTGCCAAAAATGCTTTTTTTTCTCCAAGACCCTATAAAAACGTGTAAAACACAAAAGTGAAGTAAAATAGACTAAAACATATAGATAAAGAACTTAACAAATGTAAATTAAGGGGCTTAAATATGAATATTTAAGCTCCTATCATCTCACAACCTCCGCTATATACAATTCAATCAACTTTTCAGGATTCTAGGTAGTTTTAACTTAGGAGGCAAGTCCAATCTGTATATTACTAGTCCAACTCTCTCAATCACCTCATATGGCCTCACATATCTTGGAATCAATTTTTCCTTCTTTTAAAACCTTAACACACCCTTCCATGGAGATATCTTAAAAAAATACCCAATCACCAACTTGAAACTCCAAAGGTCATCTTTTATTATCAGCATATCCTTTCTTTCTGTGCTATGCTGCTTTAAGGTTCTCTCTAACCAATTTGATCCTCTTAGTAGTCAAATCAATCATTTCTGGACCAAATATATTTTTTTCTCCAATATACTAGAGTTCTACACCTTCTACCATATAAAGCCTCAAATGGTGCGATCCTAATACTAGTTTGAAACTGATTATTGTATGCAAACTTAATCAAAGGTATATAAGCATCCCAACTCATTGAGAAACTCAATAAACTTGCCCTCAGCATATCTTCTAGTATTCTGATGATTCTCTCTGTCTGCCCATCAATTTGTGGATGAAAAGTTGTATTAAACTGGAATTGGGTTCCCATAGCTTCTTGAAAACCCCTTCAAAATCTAGAAGTAAATCTAGAATCTCTATCTGATACAATGCTTAAAGGTACCCCATGTAATCTCACAACCTCTGCTACATACAATTCAGCTAACTTTTCAAGACTCTAGGTACTTTAGGAAGAAAATGCAAATATTTAGAAAGTCTATCCACTATAACCCATATAGCATCATGACCTCTCTAGGGACGGGGAAAACCAAACACAAAATCTATGCTTACATTCTTCTATGGCCATTCAGGTATTGGAAGAGGTTGTAATAAACCAGCTGGATATCTATTCTCAGACTTCACTTGTTGACAAGTCAAACATCTAGAAATATACTCCGCTACATCCTTCTTCATCCCTGACCACTAATAATTCTGTCTCAACCCCTTGGACATTTTATTATTACCCGAGTGCATAGAATATACAAAATCATGAGCCTCCCTTAGTATCTTATTTCTCATCTTCACATCATTGGGAACACAAACTCTATGTCCCAACACGACCATTCCATCTTCTCTAATTCTAAACTCAGTCATCTTCCCACTCAATATTTCCTGTATGATCTTCCCTATCCCTTCATCTTTACCTTGCATCTATAATAAACAAGCAATAATAGAAGATTTCACCACCATATTTTCCATCAATATTCCCCTATCACTGACACTCAACTACATCATCATTTTCCTTAATTTTATCATCAAGCTAGTATCATGACTCCCATTAATCTCCCTCTAGACTTTCTACTCAATGCATCAGCTACTATATTAGCCTTCCCTAGATGATAATGAATTGTACAGTCATAATCACTAATCAACTCCATCCACCTCCTCTGCCTCAAATTCAACTCTTTCTGGGTAGGCAAATGCGGTAAAATTTTATGATTAGTAAAAATTTCACAAATGGCTCCATACAGATGATGTCTCCAAATCTTCAAAGCAAAAACTATGGCAACCAACTCTAAATCATGGATTAGGTAATTCCTCTCATAGTTCTTCAATTTCCTCGAAGCATAAGCTATAACTCTCCCATGTTGCATCAATATACATCCCAACCCCTGATGTGACGCATCACTATATACCACAAATCCTTCATCACCAAAAGGAAGTACTAAAACCGTAGCAATAGTCAGTTTTTCTTTAAATAGCTGGAAACTCCTCTCACATTCTTCTGACGACCTAAACTTCACTTCCTTCCTAGTCAATCTAGTCAATGGCCCAACAATTATAGAAAAGTTTTGTTTAAACCTTCTATAATAACCAGCAAACCCCAAAAAGCTTCTATTTTTAGTTACACTAGTGGGTCTTTCAATTCAACTCTGCCTCTACATTTTGTGGGTCAACTATTATCCCATCTCCTAACACAACATGGCCTAAGAAAGATATTTCACTCAACCAAAAATACACTTAGAGAACTTTGCATAAAATTTCTCACTCCTCATAATTTCCAATACTATCTCTAAATGTTGCCCATGCTCATCTTTATTCTTGGAATATACCAAAATATCATCAATAAATAAAATCACAAATCTATCCAAGAATAGTTTAAACACCCAATTCATTAGATCCATGAATATTGCAAGAGCATTTGTCAATCCAAATGGCATCACAAGGAACTCATGATGGCCATAACATGTCCTAAAAGTAGTTTTGGGCATGTCCCCCTCCTTTATCCTCTATTGATGATAACCTGATCTTAGGTCTATCTTAGAAAACACCTTACTTCCCTGTAATTGCTCGAATAAATTATCTATCATAGGCAAAGGATATTTATTCTTGATGGTGATCTTTTTCAACTGTCTATAATCAATACAAAACCTCATCGTTCCATCATTCTTCTTCACAAATAACACAGGGGCTCCCCAAGGCGACATACTAGGTTGAATAAATTGTTTATCTAGCAACTCCTGAAGCTGAATTTTTAACTCTCTCAACTCAACTAGGGCCATTCTATAAGGTACTATAGATATGGGTGCTGATCCTAGAATCACCTCAATAGAAAACTCAATCTCCCTGTTGGGAGGCAAACCAGACAACTCCTCAAGGAATACATTAGAAAAATCTTTCACTACCAAGATTTCTTTTAACTTCCTAATCTCCTTTCTAGAATCCGCCACATACGCCAAATACCCCTCACAACCCTTATTTAACCATTTACCAATAGTCAGGGTAGAAATAAGACAATTTGCAAGTATTTTATGTTCTCCCTGAAAATTAAACCCCCCTTATCCTGGTATCTTAAACACCACATTCTTCCTAAAACAATCTACCCAAACATGATATGCAGATAACAAATTCATCCCCAGAATTAAATCAAAATTGGTCATATTAAAAGGCAATAAGTCAACTTCAAATTCTCTATCAGCCATATTAATCAGACAATCCCGATTAATTGTCCTAATAATAACCATATCTCCAGTCAGAACCTCAATAATAATAGCATGCATCAAAGGACTAACACTTACATCAATAAATTGCGTATAAAAGATGGATGCAAAATAATGGGTTGCACTAGGATTAATCAATAATCTAGCATGTCTATCAAGAATAGATACCATACCCATAATAACATCAAGAATTGCCTATGCATCATGTTGGGTTAACGCATAGACTCTGTAGTCTCTGAACTGTAACTGACCACCGCGTCCTCTTTCAGCTACTGATTCTCTGCCTCTGCCCCGCGCACTCCTTCATCCACCATTTCTCTCCACTTGTTGTCTCCAAACACCTCTAGCACCTACATCAGCAAATTTCTCTATATGAAAATCTACACTAATATGTCCTCCCTTACCACATACAAAGCATATCAGAGTAAGACAATTTCGAGACAGATACCCCATCTGATTACATCTAAAGCAAATCCTTAGCTCTCGATCATACATCTGATTACAACTTCCCCTTAATGGCATACTTACTCCTCTACCATAACTCCCAGTTGCCATAGTCTGTCTCCCAAATCTAGGGGTCCCATCGATATTACTTTGAGCTACTAAAGCAACAGATTTTGGTTGCCTCTGATTCTATACTATAGTTCATTGTGACAAGGAACGCCCCCTCTCGGATGATCTCCCACCCTGTACACCCATACTGCTACCACCTCTAGGTCCCGCAAATCTAGATCTCTTTAGCAAATCTCTCCTACCTCTAAACTCCATCAAATCCTTCTCAATCTATAATTCTTTATCCACCAGTATAGCATAATTTCATATACCATGTAAGGGAGTTTAGATTGAATTTCCTAGTGTAACCCGTCTAAAAATCGTTTACATTTCCTCTCTTCCATATTCACTAACTCAGGTAAAAACCACGATAGAGCTATAAATCTACTATCATACTCTGCCACAGATAAGGTATTTTGCCTTAAGTGAATAAAATCTCTCTCCTATTGTGTTCGAAATGTATCTGGAAAATATTTTGCAAACGACTCATCCTTAAACTTATGCTAAGTTAAAGGTTGTTCTACTTGTGTACTCACCCTAGACAGAATATCCTTCCATCTTTAAGAAGCCTCACCTTCCAGCATAAATGAAGCAAAAACTACATTCTGTTAATTTGTCACTAGTAAGACTTCAAAATATTTCTCAACATGCATAATCCACTGCTCGGCTTCCACAAGATTTAAAAATCCTCTAAAAGACTGGGGTTTAAACTTAATAAATCTCACAAAACAATCCCCTTGCATCTCACGTGCAAACACGCCTTCTCCCTATAAACCTCTTGTCTCACTATATCAGGTTTTATTCTGCCCCTTTCCTTTAATCTTCTCTACAAATTATCAGTCCTTTCTTCTGTTGTATTCATTCTCTCTATCACATGATCAAGAACTTCTCTCAACTCATCCCTTCTAACCTCAGATTCTCTCCCACCTCTACTAGTACCAGTTGCACTAATAACTTGTTCCCTTGCAGGAACCACAGACTCAACCTTCCCCTCTGCTTAATCTTTTCAAAATATTGGGGGTCTACCACTTCCCCTCTGATTCATAAGTCTACCTTTAGCTCTAGCACGTCCACGTGTCATCTTCAAACTCTGTATTAAAATACAATTTATTTAAATCTTCCACTTCTTTAAATTTTTATATAGTCTACAGAACCATAAAACCTAATTCTCTAATACCAAAATTGTAACGACCAATCCCGAGTTGGCCACTCCCGAGACGGTGTCATCACTTTTTTGAAATCCCAGTACAACACATATGTGCAACAATATAAAAAACATCAACTGAATGACCTACATACATAAATTCATAACCCTTAAGAGGGAGTTAAATCATTAATATCTCAATTGAAAAGTATATAGAACATAGTATGCATGAATATTTACAAATATTTTTTTTCTTTCCATTAGTCTGAAGATGTGGACCACGTGGCTTATAGATAATGACTTAATCTGAATCTTAGTTCATTGATCTATTTGTCCTGTCTACTACCTAAAATTATTTAACAATGAGGAGTGAGCTTCAGAAGCTCAGTGAATTAAATTTACTCGAAGTATTTAATTTGTATAATTCCTGTCACATCTTATAATTCAATTATTCAAATAGTCTTCCAATATTTATTCATCTATATCTCATATAATTCGATAATAGCATTCTATTATCACTACTCGTATCATAATCATCATCATATATCAATCTCTACTTCTCATATATTTAATCATCTTTAGACTATCAATTCTACCTCATAATTACCTCGTTATGAGGTTCGCAACATATAATTAATCACTCAAATAATTCTTATCATATCATACTTTCATATTTCTTTCTCATCATATTTGTCTCTCCATGAAGCTCATTCATCTATCAATAAATTTACAATTAAGAATAACGGTTTAGCATATCAAGAAATAATAATCAATATTTAAAACAGATGCAAGGTATGAAATTATTCTTTAGGAACGTCTTCCCACATGTCGACAAGTTTGTTTTTTTTTTTATCTTAGACTGACTGCCTTCCCGGTTCTTTTATTTTCATTTAGACTGGCTGGCTTCCCGGTTCTTTTATTCTCATTTAGATCGGTTGTCTTCCCGGTTCTTTTATTCTCATTTAGACCGACTACCTTCCTGGTTCTTTTATTTCATTTAGACTGGCTACCTTCCCAGTTCTTTTGTTTTATTTAAACCGACTACCTTCCCAGTTCTTTTATTTCATTTAAACCAGCTACCTTCCCAATTCTTTTATTTCATGAATACACATATGAATCATATGATCAATAATATAAAAACAAGCATACTTTCAGACATTCAATTTAGCTATCTAGCTTTTTATTATTTTATCATATTCATTAAATTATCTCCTCATAGTTCCTATCAAATTATCAATCATTATTTCAATAATATTAATTCTTATATAATAAAACTTTAACATATCAATTATTTCTATCATATTCATCAACCAAATATCATATATCATCCTATCATAGTTTAACAACTAATTCAAATATCATTACTTTATATTTCATATTTATCTCAATTACTAAAAGTAAATCTAACTCACCACGTAGAACTTAGAGCTACTCGTGTATCACCTCCTTGCCTTTTTTACTCTTCTCAGCAATTTCCTCTGATTGTCGATCATCAACACCTGACATAATATTTATATTAAAATTTTTAATTTATTCTTCAATCCTTCCAAAATTCATACCCTTTAAAAATTCTCACATTGAATTTTGAGAAATTTCGTGTATACTAAATTTCAAAAATAAAATTCACATTATTACCTTTGGTTTTTATTAGAGCTTTCTTTGTCTCTCTTAAAATTTTTCCGTAAACCTTTTCAAAATTTTACCTACCCTTTCAACCTTTCTTTTAGTCCCTAAGTGTTTAAAGAAACATAGTAGTTTGAATTGATGATAGAAGAAAACCAAATAGGATTTGGTAAAACTAATTAAAATAAAGTAAAAGTGTGTATGTGTGTGTGTGTATATATATATTAACCACCCCACTGTTTTTATCTTTGTGTTGTGTAACATATAGACTTTTTTTTTAAGCAAAACTTTTTGTTTTTTCTTCTTCTTCTTATCCTCCACGCAGTATCTTCTTTTTTTTCTTTTTCTTCCTTACCCATATTGTCCATGCATCCAGTAAATTTTTTCAAAAGAATTATTTTATTCAATAATAAATCTTTCGTATATATATATAATTTTAATTCCATGTCATATTTATCAAGTTACTTCTTTACCCTTACTTTAAGAATACGGGTATTATAGGCGGCTTCTCTTCCAAAAGGTCACGTCCCACACCCGTGGAACCTCAAAACCTCAATCCCTCTGAATGTAGAAAAACCTATTCTTCTATCTTTTATTGAAGGTTAGATTTCCCTTCACTATCGTCCTCTTGGTACTCTATTTAAAACATACACAACCACGCTCTGAATGGTGACCAATGGTAAATATATTCTTAAAGAGGTCAAGAGTAGGATAGACTCCGACCTTATTACAAATATATACAAAACCTACTAACAGGCGAATAGAGTTCAGTACTAGTTGATAAATGGCTCTGTTATAATAATTAAGGATAAATTGAATGAAGAAGTGAAGAGGGAACCTAAGATCTACCTTCAGGGAGTGGGTATACAGACAAAATTCATAAAAAAGGTCCTTATGAGGATCGTCGCACGCCCTCTCCCCTATGTCAGCGTTCCTGAGGGAGTATTCAGCTGGAATCCTATACAATACTTGGAGACTCTAAACCATCATCATTTAACTCATTAGGCTCAATCTCGATGAAATATACTATATTCCTTGTTTCCTTAACCAAATAATCCTGAATTTCATTAAAAGTACGCTCAGCCCCGGAGGTTTAAGAAGAAGCCCCTACCTCGATCTCGTCTTTCGATTCTACCATTGCCCTCTCCACCTAAGAGATAGCTAAGAAGCTATTTTTATTGGTCTCAAAAAGACTAAAACTACTACTTACAAAAGACTTTGAAAAAGGAAGGAAAAAAAGGACTCACCTACGAATGAAAAAACAAAAGAAGAACGAAGCAGAACTCCTTGAGGCCGAACTCTTTACTTTCTAAGCTTTATGCCTGACTGAGCTCTCTACCTTGCCTATATCTCTCCAAAACTCTTGAAAATGATGTTTGAAATGAAGTGAGGAACTTAGGAACAATTCCACCATTTGAAAGAAAAATGAGGGCTTAGATCGTAACTATATGCACCGAGGAAAAAGAAATGACTCAAATAATTTCAAATGGAGGATCCAGTTCACGATTCTTTGCTTACCGAGGAGAAATAAATGGCTCAGATCAATTTAAATGAAAATTCATTTGTCGATAAGACATAATTGATTAGTACACCATTCTAAGAGCTCCAAAATCTTCTTCAAAATACACAACTAAATGGACCACCATTCAATTATCATGCCTCTCCAAACAGTTAACCCAAGGGGCTTTAAACTTCCATTTAGGCCAAAATACCCACAGCTAGGCACTAATGAAGAGTCCTTCAAAGAACATATTTTACAGACAAAAAATTCCCGTTGCTGAAGTAACAACCTAAAAGACATTCTAAGTCTCAATACTCGATCGCATCATTAAGCTCAAGGCCGAGATCCTCATGTCGAGCACATCATCATCTCTGCCTCATCGTGTCATCCTCATCATAACTCATACCAAGCTCTTTCATGCTTCGACAATCTCAAGCCTTGGCCATTGCATCCTGAGAACAATGCATCAAGCCTTAGCTACCTCATGCCAAGCACATCACGCTTCAGCAATCTCAAGCCTAAGCTACTACATACTACGCACATTGCATCAAGCATTGGCTACTTCATGCTAAGCACCTCTTGCCGAGCTCTTTCATGCTCCAGCGATCTCAAGCTTCACCCATTGTAAGCCATGCACAATGCATCAAGCCTTGGCTATCTTATACCAAGCACCTCATGCTAAGCACATTATGCTTAGACAATCTCAAGCCTTGGCTACCGCATGTTGAGCGCAACGTACATTGGCTACTTTATGCCAAACACATCATGCTTCGAAAATCTTAAGCCTCGGCCACCACTTGACGAGTATAACGCACCAAGCTTTAGCTACCTCATGCTAAGCACATCATGCTTCAGAAATCTTGAGCCTCAGCCATCGCACCCCGAGCACAATACATCAAGCCTTGGCTACTTCGTGCCAAGCACATAATGCAATATCTTTCATGCTTCGATGATTTCAAGCCATGGCCACCGTATGCTGCACACTATGTATCAAGCCTCGCTACCGCGTGTCGAGCATATCATACCAAAGTAATCTATATCTTCGCTATAAGATCCATAGGTTGAGATCCAAGGATCGAGACTCAAGGGCCAAAACTCTCAGTTTAAACACTCCCCACTCGGCCACCTTGCCGAGACCGGAGGGTCGAGGCACTTTACTTTATGGTGCCGAGACTAGAAGGTCGAGATGCCCCACAATATCAAAACAAGAGATTCGGGATGCCCCAACTCACGATGTTGAGACCAGAAGGCTGAGACCATAGGGCCGAGATGCCCCACTTAACAGTGCTGAGACCAAAAAGTCAAGATGCCCCACCTCACAATTTCAAGATCAGAAGGTCAAGACACCCCACCTCACTGTGGTGAAATGGGAAGGTTGAGGTACCCCACTTCTTGATGTCAAGACCCGAGGGTTGAGACACTCCACATCTCGACCAAGACCCATAGACCGAAATGCTTCACACATTAGACATCATATAGAGCCTTCCTATTATTTGGACTCAAAACTTTCAACATTATAAGCCCTGAAGGGAAACACTATCACCATCAAGCACATAAGCAGGATCAAGATCTCATACCTGATCCGTACTATGATTACAATCACCGAAGAACCCAATCGCCATAAACCTTAATTCAAGCATTCCACAAACCTCAATATCTTTTTCTCTGGATAACAAATGGGAAGAATTTATCCCTCTTGAAAAATAGACATCGGATAAATCAAATAAGAGAAGAAAAAAAAATAATTTGGATAGAAGCAATACTAGCCATGGAGATGGGCAAAAGTTAGTTATTGGTTTTTTAAGAAAAATAAAGGAAGTATTGAAATGATTTATGTTGCTGGAGGAAAGAGATTGAAACCAGTTACTTAAAAGGGAAAGAAACTAATGAAAAAGGGAAAGAGATATGGGTATGGGTGTTCTAAACATTATTTATGATGAAGATAATCACTTGGAATGTAAGAGGATTAGGGATGAAGGAGAAATATAGGGCTGTTAGGAGGCTATGGTTAGTGTAGACTGAGGTTCCAACCCAAGAGGGGGATGAATTGGGTTTTCAAAAACTTTCACTAATTACTTACAAGTTTATAAAACAGTTAAGTGCACAAGTGTATAAACAAGTAAAGTGCTTTAAATAAAAGAGTTTAAGGAATAGAAAGTGCAAACTCAGTTTATAGTGGTTCGGCAATATTGGATTTGTTCCAACCCTACGTCCACTCTCTTCAAGGAACCTCGTTGAAGTAATCCACTAAAACTTTAGTCATACAACTTCACGGGTATTGTACAAACCTTACAACCAATCCCTTCCTCTCGGAAGCTAATCTCTTCCTTTTGGAAGTTAATCCTTTTATAATAAATATGAGTTGCTGTAAAGTAAATGGTAGAGAGATAGCAATGAATGCTTTTACAAATGAAAAATACCTCTCTTTCAAAATAAAACTTGAAGAATGGCTCAACAATAAATGTTTCAAAGCTTTTGCGTATTAATGAGCAAAAACTTGATTAAATGTGTAATCTCCTGTTCTTAAATGCTCACTGGAGTGGGTTTATATAGCTTTGAATCAATATGGCCGTTTGACACTGACTTGGTACATTTTGGTAGATTAAATGCTTAGATCTAGAACCTTAACGATCATATTTTTTGAATTATTAGTCAATTGAGTCTTAGTACCAGTCGACTGGGTCAAGTGAAAAGTCTCACTTTTAAGGCGGTGAAGAGTACTAGTCAAATAGGTCAAGTATACCAGTCGACTGAGGACATTCTATCCAAGATACCAGTCGATTGGTATTGATCACCAATCGAATGGGGACAGATTATCAAATAGGACAGTCAATTGGTATTGATCACTCAGTCGACTCAGGACATACTGTCCCATATCCCAATCATCTGGTATAGGGATTCAGTCGACTGGGTTGACCTTCAACCTAGTTTTTCATGTTTTGAAATGTTTTTGACTTAAAAACATTTTAATGAATAGTTTTGTTAAAATGCTTTTACAAAAGGAGCCATAAGACAAGCTAGTTACTTGAACAAGTGAGATTTACAACTTATTTCAATACCTTATGCCTATACTAGATCTTCTGTCTTGACTTGGTGTCTGATTCAGGTTGAGTTCTTGCATCTTGATTCTTAGCTGTATGCTTTTATCGTTTAAAACACTTAGATAACACTGATATTACAATTAGAGTTGTGTTTTGTCATTATTAAAATTTAGATGAGGGTCAACAATCTCCCCCTTTTTGATGATGACAAAACTAATGAGAGAAAACCATTTTAAAAACTAAGTGTTAGGTTTTTAGAAAAAATTGGGCAGAGTTTCCTCTGTTTTTTTAATAAAACTAACCTATAAAAAGTTCAAAACAGTTTATATTCAATCTAACCAAGCAACTCAACATATAGTATTATACAACAAGTTCTTTGGAGCAATACTCCCGCTAAATCTATGCACTATTTTAAGTTTATAGTCATTTTTCTCATATTTTCTCATATTTCTCCCCTGTTTTGACAACAGTAAAAAATGGGGTAGTAAACCAAAAAATAAGCCACAAAGACACCACAGATAGTAAGATCATGTATAAATAGACTTGTATGCAAAAATTGGGCATCATTTAGAGTTGGAAAGACATCCTGGGAAGAGCCAAAAGTTTCCTTACGTGCATTAGCAGTTAAAGCATATAACTGATCAAAGAAGGTTTTACATGAAGTAAACATATTGCGTAAAAGTAAAACAAGTATACGAATCATAATGTAAAATGAGATATAGACATATAAAGCAATTATCCATACATTATGGGCTTCTAAGAGCCGAAAATGAAAAAATACAATGTATAATAAAATGATTTTCGTGCCAAGAACAACTAAAAAGCAATACATAAAGCAACTCAGTGAGCGGGAGAGTCAAAGCCCTCGTGAATGAGATACCGAAACTCAGCCAAGGTACCTTCTGTATGCTCTCGATGCATCTCAAAGTCATCTCTATGGGAGCGAAGGTCATGATGCATGGCATCGACAGAAGAGCTCAAGCTCTGGAATCTGGACTGCATAGTCAGCTGGAGGCTAATAATATCCTAAAGAAGATCATCGTATCCAGCTGGACCAGTACTCAAATCGCCCATAGGTGGTGCTCAGTCATCCGTATCCATAATAGTGGCTGCAGCATCTGGACCCTCCTCATCATTACTGCGATCATCCTCGCCTATCCTGATGTTTTTCCCGACCTTTGAATAGATCATCCCATCTTGGATCATGCACCCCATCTTCTTTAGAGAGGAGACGTTGATGATGTCCTTGGGGCCAATGTCCTGAGCCTCGGAGGTAGGAAGAGGAACCTAGAAGTGCTGGAGGATGAGTGTGATGAGCATCCCATAGAGAAGGCATCCGGAGTCACTAGCTTCATTGTTTATCAAGTTGGAAAACAGTAGTGGGTAGATATTGAAGTGGTGCCCATTTTTAAGGCACCATTTTAAGGCACCAAATCAATACCACATCTATCTTTGATAGATAGCTCCGACTCTCGAGTCTAAGATGGATGGTCCAACTCACAATGAGGTTAAACAACTTCGAGTCGAGGGGCATGTCACTACATGTGTGAAATTTAGTGGGTCAAAAGATATAGTTAGGGTTACCCCTAACTATCTAACATACTTTTTTGTAATCGAAGTTGTTTAGCCATCCGTCCAGACTCCATTGGATCCCTCCTATAGGGATCCCCAGAATACTCACTAGGAGGTCAGTGTTGACCTCAAACTTCACACCCATTACACTGGTTCTGAACCATAGAACCAGTGGACTAGGTTTCACCAAGTTTCAATAGAACTGATGAATCAGCAGTGGGTAAAATTTCTGGTGTATCTTGGCCAATGGGATCAAGTTAGTTGCTTCAAAAGAGGGTAAAATATTGAATTTATCATGACGAATAGATTCAATAGATTCAAAGTCAACAAATCTACCCATCCTGATCTTTTTATGACGGATGATAGTGGTATACCTCTCTTTTGCTGTGGGGCTAGAGAACAGGGAGTCGTCGAGCTCTATCCTCGCTTTCTTGCTCGAAGAGCCTGCTAATTCCTTCTCTTTTGAGTCCAGAGCCATAGATTTGGTGGACCTTGGCCTAGTAGGCGTGTGAGGTCCCCCAACTATGGTTTGAATGTGGATTCTCTCAAACATTTTGTAGGAAAAGTGTTTTTGGGGAGAAAGGGAGATTTTGGTAAAAATTGGAGATTTCAACCGTAGAAAGTTGCAATAATTGGTATGGAGGAGGAGCTCAAGGCTTTTATGGAGTGTTTTAAGGAGATTTTGGACAAAATGATGAAATTTTTAAGAGAGAGAAAGCTTAGGGTTTCAAAAATGGCATGAAAAACTGAAAAATCTCAAGAGACTATTTATAGAATCGCAATACCAGTCAACTGGGTTAGAGCACCAGTCGACTGGATCCTTTGCAGAGATAAATTTTTTTAACATACCAGTCGATTGGGTCGGGACATTAGTCGACTAGATAAACTGGCAGAGAAATACCAATCGACTGGGTTATTCATACCAGTCGACTGGGTAGTTAACTGAAATTCAAAAAATGGCTCCAAACAAGGTCTACTAGTCGACTGGTATAGACTTACCAGTCGATTGGGTAATTAGGAAGTGACTTACCAGTCGACTGGGATAGATTTACTAGTCGACTGGACCAAAAAAAAATTTCCAGTTTTGAGTCTTAGCACGAAATTTGTTTATCTATGCCATCTTGAGTGAGGGAAATATTAAATAAGGTTTAATACTCTTTCACTAGATGTTAAGTATGCAAATGATGAATGATGATGCAATCAGACATACAATTTATCATAATCTAATAATCCCATTAACAGTATAATTTTACAGAAACTAGCTTCACTTAAAGGTTTTGTAAGAATATCAGCTATTTGATCTTTTGAAGGTATGAATTCTAGTCCTATATCACCTTTTTGAGCATAGTCTCTTAAGAAATGATGTCTAATTTCTATGTATTTGGTTCTAGAGTGCAGAATAAGGTTTTTGGTTAAGTTGATAGCACTTATATTATCGCAATGTATTGGGATACTTTTAAAGTTCATGCCATAGTCTTCTAGTTGTTATTTCATTTACAATACTTGGGCACAACAACTTCCAGCTGCTACATATTCCGCCTCGATGGTTGATAGTGCAACGGAGTTTTGTTTCTTGGAAAACCAAGAGGTTAACATTGCACCTAAGAATTGGCATGTTCCACTTATGTTTTTTCTATCTAACCTGCACCCCGCAAAGTCAACATCTGAATATCCTACAAGCTCAAAAGATAAATCTCTAGAGTACCACAATCCTAGGGTTTAAGTTCCTTGTAGATATCTAAGGATTCTTTTTACTGAAATTAAGTGTGATTCCTTAGGATTAGCCTTAAATCTAGAACACGTGCATACATTGAACATTATATCATGTCTACTTGCAGTTAAATAAATTAAAGCTCCTATCATGCTTTTATAATATTTAGTATCTACACGCTTACCTCCTTCATCAAGATCAAGTTTTGTAGATGTGCTCATGGGAGTACCAAGTGGCTTTGAGCTTTCCATCCCGAACCTCTTTAGTAGGTCCTTAATGTATTTTGATTGATTGATGAAGATACCTCATTTCAATTGTTTGATTTGAAGTCTAAGGAAGTAGGTAAGCTTTCCCATCATGCTCATTTCAAATTCACCTTGCATGCACTTGGCAAACTCTTGACACATAGATTCATTAGTAGCACCAAATATTATATCATCAACATATATTTGGACTAGTAGAGTGTCATTTATGTGAAGAGGGTTGTGTCTATTTTACCTCTTACAAAGTTATTGTTAATAAAAAATTTACTTAGTCTTTCATACCATGCTCTTGGAGCTTGCTTCAACCCGTATAGAGCTTTAGAAAGCTTGTAGACATGATTTGGAAGACTAGGACTCTCAAATCCAAGAGGTTTCTCAGCATATACCTCTTCTTCTATAAAGCCATTTAAAAATGCACTTTTTACATCCATTTGAACTCATTTGAATTTGTTAAAGCATGTAAAGGCTAATAACATTCAAATAGCTTCTAATCTTGCTACAGGAGCATAAGTCTCATCAAAGTCTATTCCTTCTTCTTGATTATATCCCTTAGCAACCAGTCTAGCCTTATTTTTAGTCACTATTCCATTTTCATCCATCTTATTTCTAAATACCCATTTAGTTCATATTATTGTATGATTCTTTGGTCTAGAAACTAGATTCCATACATTGTTTCTTTCAAATTGATTTATTTCTTCTTGCATGCCAATTATCCAATCATTATCTTTTTCGGCTTCTACAAATATTTTAGGTTCTATTTGAGACAAATAAGCTACATAGTTGCAAATATTTCTAATAGAGGAATGAGTTCTTACCCCTTGTGAAGGATCACTAATCACTTGATTGATTAGGTGATAATTTACATACCTCCAATCTTTGGGAAGACTATCCTCTTGTTGACTTGTAGATGGTTGGTTCAATTTGAGAGTTTCCATCTCTTGATTAGGTTTGAGATGGGCTCTCCTTTGGGTCAACAATGGGAGTAGGTGTCTCCATTCTTGGAATGAAATTTGCATCATCATTGAAAGAAACTCTCTACTACTAATTGGGTTAGACTCGTCAATGGTTACATGTACAGATTCTTCTACCACTAGAGTTCTCTTATTGAAGACTCTATAAACCTTACTATAGGTCGAATATCCTAAGAATATCTCCTCATCGGTCTTAGAGTCAAATTTACCCAAGTTAGTTTTATTGTTATTTAGGATGAAGCATTTACAACCAAAGGTATGAAAATAGGAGATATTAGGCTTTCTACCTTTCCATAATTCATAAAGAGTTTTGTCAAGCATAGGTCTAATTAAAATTCTATTCAAGATATAGTAAGAAGTGTTTACCGCTTCTGCCCAAAAGTATTTTGGTAAGCTATTTTCACAAAACATTGTTCTTGCAAATTCTTCTATAACTCTATTTTTCCTCTCAACAACTCCATTTTGTTGAGGAGTTCTAGGAGCTGAAAAGTTGTGATCAATTCCATTTTCATCACAATATTTTGAAAAACTTTGGTTTTCAAATTCTTTTCCATGATCACTTCTAATGCTTGAAATATAAATTCTTTTTTTCATTTTGAACCTTTTTGTAAAAGTTTTCAAATCCTTTGAAAGCTTCATCCTTGTAAGCAATAAAGATAACAAAGGTATATCCTCAATATTCATCAACAAAAACTAGAGCATATTGATGGCCACCTAGACTAATGGTACTTATTGGACCAAATAAGTCCATAT
Organism: Bretschneidera sinensis; assembly: GCA_023935145.1. Lineage (NCBI taxonomy): Eukaryota > Viridiplantae > Streptophyta > Magnoliopsida > Brassicales > Akaniaceae > Bretschneidera > Bretschneidera sinensis. The sequence goes on along the minus strand of CM043699.1, from coordinate 61,307,954 downwards.
GCAAAAGTTCTATTGGTCTAGTAGTTGAGACTACATTTTTTGATTTAAAAGAAATCCTAGTTTGTTTTCCCATTTGATAGGCATCACATACTTCATCTTTTTCAAATTTGATTTTGGGAAGGCCAATGACTAAATCTTTTCTAGAAATGTTTTTAAGCAAATCCATGTTCACATGACTAAGCCTTCTATGTCATAGCCATAGGTTTCACTAAATGCAGGAAAACATTTTTCATTCTCCGAATGCAAAGATTTTAAATCAACTATATAGATATTTTCATGTCTTTGGCCAACAAAATTGATCTTGTTACTCTTGATGTCTATAACTAGATAATAAGAGGTTTCAAATATGAATTTGTTGCCTTTATCACATAGTTGACTAATACTTATCAAATTTGGCTTAAGACCTTGTACTAATAATACATTATCTATGGTTGAGAAATTATTACCAACTTTTCCATACCCGATGATCTTTATTTTTGTGTTGTCTCCAATGGTGACATATTTGCCATCTCTTAGAGTTAGCTCTTTGAATACACTTTTATCACCAGTCGTGTGCTTTGAGCATCCACTATCAAGGTACCAACAGTTACCTTTTTCCTTGGTGTGGAGACATATCTACATCACATAAGGATACACAATTGCATTTTTAGGTACCCAAAATTTCTTGGCTCCTTTGGGGTTAGTCCTTGAAAATATGGTTCCTTTTGGGACCCATACTTTCTTAACAACATATGGTGTTCTATAGACATATTGATGATGCACAATCCTAGGATGAAAGTTATTGAAATTTTTAGGATGTCTTAGTTGTGCATGTCTATAATTCTTTGGATAATAATTCCTAGGATATATGTTTCTATTGTGAGGAATATGCATGTCATTTCTTAGAAATGTATGATGATGATTTCTAGGATACTTGCTTGCATTATTATGAATATGCATATTATTTCTAGAATAACCATTATAGTAATTCCTAGGAAATGCTTTTGCAGTGTGCAAATTTTGAGTATACATATTATTTTTAGGATGCACATGATGGTTACTCCTAGGATGTGTATAAGCATTTCTTGAATGAGCATACATATAAGCATGAGTATTTCTAAGATGTTTCATTCTTGTATATGCCTTAGAATTAGTATTTTTAGACCTACTAGCATTCATTGAGGGAATGCTTTTGACCTTGCTAGTGTTTTTTGAAGTAGAGGCTTCATTCACACATGATGCTTTCATGAATAAGTTCTCTTTTGATTTTTGCTTACCTAATGGAGAATATCCTAACCTGGATTTTCCTCCACTTAATCTTTGGCAAGATAGCACTTCATCAAGCTTTTCTTTTCCAAGCATGAGTCTAGATATTATGCCATTCAATTCTATTATCTTCTTCTATAAGTTTTCATTTTCATCTTTAAGAAAATCTTGAGAAGAATCATAAAGCAATGAAGATAGTTTATCTTTTTCTTCTTTTAGACCTATCATCTCTTTCTTAAGAATAGAGTTCCTAGAATCGAATTTCTTCAATTCTTCATGCATTTCATTTATGATTTCTATTAATTCTTCACTACTACTAACAATGCTATTTTTTGAAGAGGGAGAAGTCGATACCTCATTTTCATCATCGATTGCCATAAGACATAGGTTGGCAAATTCCTCATATCTGATCTCTTTATCCAAGGAGTCTTCTTCTTCGTCATCACTCCAAGTGGTTGCAATCATAGATTTTTTTTGAAGCTCTTGTATGGTTTGCTTGTAGTTGTACAATCGACCTTGATGTGACTGGGCTTCTTGCATCTATAACACATAAGTGGTTCCCTTTTTGAAGTGGGATCCTTTGTGCATGGTTTCTTGCTTTTCTTAAAGAATCTGTGAAACTGTTTGGTGATTAAAGCCATCTCACCATCTTCTTTACTGCTCTCCACCTCTTCTTCACTTTCTTCTTCTTTGTTGCTCATAGAGGCTTTGAGAGCAATCACCTTTTTCTTCTTCTCATCATTATTGACAATGGGATTCATTTCTTCCGTCTCATATGTCAATAATGACCCCAAGAAGTGTTTCGATGTCAAGATCTTTGGCCTCTTGAATGGCCGTTTTCTTTGGTTTCCAAGTGGTAGAGATCTTAAATTTTTCTCATTAGTTCAAACTCCTCAATGTTCCTACCAAGAAGCTTCAAACCATTAACAATAGTTGTGAAACGTGAGTGCATTTGAGAAATTGTTTCATTAGGAGACATTTAAAAGATTCATATTCGGATACTAGCATATAGATTTTTTATTTTTTAACCTCATTAGTTCCTTCATATGTCACTTGCAGTTTATCCCAAATCTCCTTAGTCGAAACACATGCGAAACTTTTATTATATTCTGATATATCTGAAGCACAATATAAAATACTTGTGGCTCTACTATTGAAAGACATCATTCTACAATCCTCATTATTGAACTCAGTTTTGAGTTTAGGCATTGTATGATTGATTTCTCCAATAGTTATTTCCTTTGTAGGAATTCTAGATCCTTTGTCAATAACTCTCCATAGATTATAATCTTGTCCTTTGACAAAGATTTTCATCCTATTTTTCCAATAGTTATAGTTGGAGCCATTGAACAAGGGAGGCCTAGTGTAGGAATGTCCCTTAGAATAGCTATTCGATGCCATCAGATCAATTCAAGGATATTAAGCCTAAAATTAAGAACGAGGCTCTAATACCAATTGTATACTGAGGTTCCAACCCAAGAGGAGGGGTGAATTGGCTTTTTAAAAACTTTCACTAATTACTCGCAAGTTTATAAAAACAGTTAAGTGCACAAGCTATAAACAAGTAAAGTGCTTTAAATAAAAGGGTTTAAGGAATAGAAAGTGCAAACTCTATTTATAGTGGTTCGGCAATATCAGATTTGTTCCGACCCTACGTCCACTCTCTTCAAGGAACCTCATTGAAGTAATCCACTAAAACTTTAGTCGTACAACTTCATGAGTATTGTACAAACCTTACAACCAATCCTTTCCTCTCGGAAGCTAATCCCTTCCTCTCGAAAGCTAATCTCTTCCTTTCGGAAGTTAATCCCTTTACAATAAATATGAGTTGCTGTAAAGTAAATGGTAGAGAGATAGCAATGAATGCTTTTAAAAATGAATAATATCTCTTTTTCAAAGTAAAACTTGAAGAATGGCTTAACAATAAATGTTTCAAAGCTTTTGTGTATTAATGAGCAAAAACTTGATTGAATGTGTAATCTCCTATTCTTAAATTCTCATTGGAGTGGGTTTATATAGCCTTGAATCAATATGGCCGTTTGACACTGACTTAGTATGTTTTAGTATATTAAATTCTCAGGTCTGGCACCTTAACGGTCATATTTTTTGAATTACCAGTCGACTAGTATTGATCACCTAGTCGACTGGGGACATACTATCCCATATCCTAGTCATCTAGTATAGTGATCCAGTCGACTGGGTTGCACTTTAACCTAGTTTTTCATGTTTTTGACTTAGAAACGTTTGAATGAATAGTTTTGTCAAAATACTTTTACAAAATGAGCCATAAGACAGCTACTTACCTGAACAAGTGAGATTTACAACTTGTTTCAATACCTTATGCCTATACTAGATCTTCTGTCTTGACTTGGTGTCTGATTCAGGTTGAGTTCTTGCATTTTGATTCTTGGTTGTATGTTTTTATCGTTTAAAACACTTAGATAACACTGTTAATACAATTAGAGTTGTGTTTTGCCATTATTAAAGTTTAGATGAGGGTCAACAGAAACAAAGAAGAAGGTGATAAACTTGAGGCTAATTAGAAGGATTGGTGGAGGCCTCAACACACAATTGAGTAAAAGAGCATCTGGAGGTTTATTATATCATTGGGATGAGATATTCTTCAAAGTAGAAGAGAAAGTGAGCTCTCCTAGCTTTATTTTGTTGAAAGAGGTGATTAAGGATAGTAGAATTCCATGTGTTTTTTTTTTTTATTTTTATGCTCCTCATGAGAAGGGAAAAAGACAGAGCTTATGGAAAAAAATTGTTCATCTTAAAGGTAAGTATCAGATGCCATGGTGTACAAGGAGAGATTTTAATGCAGTGCTTTACCCAAAAGGTTCTTCTAACAACTACAGATCAACAAGGGACTTCATAAATTTTGGTCACTTATCTGGTTAAATTGATCTACCGTTGACCGGGAGGATATTTATATGGTCTCATGGAACTATAAGTAGCAAAAGGAGTAGACTAGATAGATTTTTAATTTCGGTACATTGGTTGTACATGTTTGCAAATGTGGTACAACAATGCCTATCTAGTTCCATGTAAGATCATTACCCAATACTATTAGGTACATTAGTTGTACTGTTGGATTATTCTTGATTAAACAAACAAATAGATGACAAGTGGAATAGAAACTCAAAGGATAGGCAGAGTTCAAGTTAAGTAAGAAGTTTAAGATAGCGAAGAAAGATAAAAGGGAGAGGAGGAAATCTCACCATTTATCTTATGTACTGATGATTCGAGAAAAGGAGAATTTAATCGACAATTTGCATAAAATGGTAGAGCGAGACTGATTGATTGAATATGAGAAGACAGAGTTGTGCATTGCAAGATGTGAGCTTTGAAAATGGTTGAAGGTTGAAGAAAGTGAATAGTGCCAAAATGAAAGATAGAAGTGGATTAAGGAAGGAGATAAAAAAAACCTAAGTTTTTTCACCTAAAAGCATCCATGAGGAAAAACAGGAAACATTTTGAGATCAATCAATCATAATGATTAATTGATTATGTCTCTAGAAGAAATAAAGAAATGTGTGACTGATCATTTCACGAAGCAGTATGAGAGAGCAAGTTCAATATCTGCATCATTGGATAATATAAAGATGAAAAGGCTTAGAAGGGATCAAGGTAGGGCTTTAAAAGTAAATTTCTCCGAAGAAAAATTTTTATCCTCTATTTTAGATTTCCTATCTTTTTTAAAAAAAAATATTTCTTTAATCATGGCGGATTGGTACAAATTTTAAACTTCTAATTCATCGCTCTGATCCCTAAGGTATATGCTCTAAAGATTACTAAGGAGTATTAACCAATTAGCCTTATTGGATGAATTTACAAAATCCTGGAAAAAGTTCTTGACAACAGGATAAAGGCAATGATGAATTATGTTATTAGTGAATCAACAAACTTTTGTGAGTGGCCAGCAGATATTCGATAGCATTGTAGTCGCTATCGAAGTACGAGACTACATGAAAAGGCATAAAAAGGCTAGGGTTCTATGCAAAGTGGACTTTGAGAATGCTTTTTGTTAAATATTTATTGAATTTAGGTAATAAAAGAAAACTAAAAGCCTAAAGAAAAAGAAAGAAAAAAAGAGAAAAGTTGAGCCCAATGTTTTCAGAGGCGAACGCGTTTGGTGAGACGTTTTGCCTCGAGACGTTGCGGCATAATCCCTGAGGCGTTGGGGTGTAAGTCTTTTGAATCCTTTGGAGTGTTTCAAAATTTAAATAAAATAATATTAATTAATTATTTAAAATAATAAAATAAAAATAATTTTAATTAATTAATTAATTTTTATCAAAGTTTAATACTTTACTAACTCTCTATAGTGTGATAATTATAATTTTATAAATATTAATATATAAATTATATGAAGTATAACTTATATTTCTATATTGCTGTAATTTATAAATGATTAATTAAATATTTTGTAATTATTATTACACTAGATAACATGTATTATATATTTATGAAGTGTAATAATGTCACAACAAGAACACTAGCATAGTGGTTAAGATCTATGACATTCATTAGGTCATGTGTTCGAGCCTTTAATTTGCATTTTTTTTTCCTAAATTTTAGGTTTTTTAAAAAAGCTTCACTGGGTGTATGCCTGGGCGCCCGGGGTGTAATGAGCGCCCAATGACAAGAACGTCCAACCTTTCACGCCTTGAGGCATTTTCAAAATGCCTCGCCTCTGGGCACGGTCGGAGACCGCCTTTTACAACACTGGTTGAGCCTATGTATATTGCCAATTGCCACGTCACTAACCAAGTGAAGACTTGATGTTATAGTAAGGTTTTGGTTACCAAACAAATAAAATTTTGGCTGTTAGAAGAGTCATTTTTTTCGATTCGTATATAAAGCACTAGAAGATGTATTCTTCTTTATGCAAACAAACTTGTATGTGTTGGTGCATGCATAAGTGGGGCAGCTAGTAGAGTCTTTGTAGGACTTGTAATCCAAGACGAAGTGGAGTATTATTTCTCTCTAACAGTGACTATAAAAAGGGGAGGATTTATTATCTTTCAAGCAATACAACAGAGAAGCTACAAGAGGCAGAGTTGTACAACAAACAGATCCCTATGAGTTGTTAAAACTTCTTTTCTTCTAAGCTATTATATTTTCCAAACTAAATTTGTAGTAGCATAGATTTAGGTGTATTTGGGATTTAAGCTTAGAGAATTTTATCTCTCTTGATTTTTACTCCAATTTTGATTATAGTGGAATCTCTCACCATCACCCGTGGACGTAGTAGTTTTAGCTCTGAACCACATAAATATTTTGTTTCTTTTTATTTTTCCACTGCTTTATTCCTAACAAACTAGTATTAGAGCTATTGTTAAAATCAAATTGGGCATGATGTCATCTACCACTTCATACAAGATGCAGAAGTTTGATGGAACTGATAGTTTTAATCTTTGGCAAGTAAAGATGTAAGCCATATTAACCCAAAAGGATTTGAAAAACGTGCTGCATAGGAAGGAGAAGATGCCTAATACAAATGACAGATGAACAAAAATTGGATATGAATGAGAAGGTCCTGACTACAATTTAGTTATGTTTGTCAGATAAAGTTTTACATGAAGTTCTTACAGAGAAAACAACTACTAGCGTATGGAGTAAGTTAGAGTCTCTGTACATGACGAAATCCTTCACCAACAAATTGTTCTTAAAGCAACAATTATATTTGTTGCATATGGCAGAAGGTACGTTAATGAAATCCATGTTGATGAATTTAATTCCATTATTACTAATTTGAATTCAATGGAAGTTAAATTAGATGATGATTGTTATGTTCCCTACTTGTTCCCTACCAGCATCGTTTACACACTTTAGGGAAACTTTTATGTTTGGTAGAGATACAATTTGTTTAGAAAATGTTAAAGCTTCACTATTTTCTAAAGAATTTCTTGAGCGATACATGCCTAGGAATAATTATGAAAAATAGAGTTAAGGTGATGTTTTAGTAACTAGAGGTTCTAGAGGCAGATATAAAGAAATAGGTTCAGGTAACAGTAGTCAAAAATTGTGATTTAAGTCCAAATATAAGAATGTGCCTTGTCATTTTTGTTATAAAAAAAAAGGAACATTACAAATTTGAGTGTTAGAATTTGAAAAATAAAATTCAAGAATAAAACAATCAAAATAAAAGTTAAAATCAAGATCAAAATTAGAGTCGAGATAGGGATCGAAAAGATAAACAACCTGAAGCTAATTCTAGTGAATAAGATTATGATGACTATGATCGTGTTTTTGGTGCCAACAATATTGGGTTCTTTATGTCTGATTGGGTTATGTATTCTGCTTGTTCCTACAATATTTGCCGAAATAAGGATTGATTTTCATAATATAAGCCTTATGACGGCGTTGTATTGTTGGATGATGACGCAATTCGAAACATTACTGGTATAGGAACTATCCAGATTAGAATACACGATGGTATAATAAGGACCTTTATAGAAGTTATACATATTCTTGCCTTCAAGAAGAATTTCATTCCTCTGAGTACTCTTCATGTCAAAGGGTGTAAGTAGTCATCTGAAGGTAGAGTTATGAAAGTTAGTGGAGGGTTCTTTGGTTGTCATGAAAGCAAAGATTATGTCACCAAATTTCTATGTTCTACAGGGTAGTATCATCAGTGGTTCAGCTATTGCTTCCACTATGTTAGATTATGAGGTTACAAAATTACGGCATATGAGATTGGGTCACATGAATGAAAATAGACTAACTATATTGAGTAAAAAAAGATTTCTATATAGACATAATATAGGTAAAATGGAATTCTGTGAACATTGTGTTTTTGACAAACAGAAGAGAGTTAGTTTCAGTACAATGATTCACAAAACTAAGGGTACTATGGATTATATTCACTTTGATCTGTGGGGACCCTCACATGTTCTATCTAAGGGTGGTACCAGATATATGCTTACTTTTATTGATGATTGCTCAAGAAAAACTTGGTTCTTTATGTTGAAGACTAAAGATGAGGCATTTAAGTATTTTAAATGGTGGAAAGCTAAGATTAAGAAGCAAACAGGGAAACAAATTAGAAGGTTGAGAAAAGATGATGGTTTAGAATTTTGTTCTAATGAATTTGATGAGTACTACTGAGATGCAGGTATTGTTAGACATAAGATAGTCAGAGGCATACCACAACAGAATGGGGTTGCTGAGCGAATGAACATAACTCTTTCAGAGAGAGCTCGTTGTATGCTCTCAAATGCTAGTTTGACTAAGAAGTTTTGGGCAAAGGCATCGTTTACTGCCTATTATTTGGTGAATCGATCTCTTGCTATAGCTATAGTGTTTAAAACCCCACATGAGGTATAGTCTGGTGAGCCTCATGATTATCCTATGATAAAAATATTTAGAAGTCTTGCATATGCATATGTTAATGATGGAAAATTAAAGCCTAGAGCTAAAAAGTGCATTTTTCTTAGTTATGTTGATGGTGTGAAAGGATATAGATTATGATGTCTTGATCCTAAGTCACCTAAATTTCTCATTAGTCGTCATGTTACTTTTAATTAATTTGTTATGCTTAACCTAAATAAATAAGAGTTTATTGCTTATGATTTTGATCAGGGTAAGAGTAGCACACAACAAGTGGAGTTGGGAAGTTCTTATTCAAATCTTATGCAGAACATTTGCACATAATTTGTGTAGTACTTGTATCCTTAAAGTAAGGGTAAACAAGTAATTTGGTAGATATTATATTGAATTAAATTATAAATATATGAAAGATTTATTATTGATTTGAAATAATAATAAATTTTTTTAAGAAGAAAGTACTGAAAATTATGAAATTTAAAGTTCAAATAAAAGAATTTTGAAGAAAAATGTGGAAAAAAGTTAAGGAAAATATTTGGAAAATTTTAAGGAAGGAAATATAATTTTCTGTAATTTTTAGAAACTTTTTTTAAGGATGAAATGATGAACAATTGATTTTAATGGGAAAAAAAGCATCATTGTAATTATGAAATGGCAGAACCGTAAATTTTAAAAGCCGACGACAGAATTATAATTTTAAGAGAACTATATAAGAAAAATGAAAACGATGAAGTTAGCTGATTCTTCAAGTCTTCATGTGAGGTTTAATTTTTATGTCAAAATAATAATTGAATAATATTAAAATAATATATATAATGGATGAAGTGGTCAGAAGATCTTTGGCTTCAGAATGTTCACGGGAATAGTTTGGTTTAAGAAAACATTTTATATTATGATATATTAAATAAGAATAAAATAATAATAATATATAAGTTAAAAAATATTAATTGACGAGCTTTAAAATGTCTCTAAAGCTAGGGACTTCATTTTGTTTACGCGAAAGTTTCGTTTAGTTCTTATTTCTTTCTTCAAATCAAAATTTTTAGCTAAAATCCAATAAAAATTTCTCAAAATTTTAGATAATTACAGTTATTCAATTTTGATATCAAGATTTCATCTCAATTGAAGGTAAACTTTTAATAAGACTCATAACTAAATAATTATATTGTTTGAATTAAGTTATGAAATAGTAAAATTGATGAAAATTTATGGTTAGGTATTGCTGATCAACAATCTTCAGAAGAGCAAGAAAGGCAAGAAGGTGACCCACAAGTAGCTTTAAGTGCTACTTGGTGAGTAAGATTTACTTTTAGTAATCGAGACCAATATAAAATATGAATTGATGATAATTGAATTAATTATTGAATTATAATGATTGGATGATGTATTTTTAATATATGATAATTGATTAGTTGATTAAGGATTAAATGATATGATGAAAATTAATTATATGAGCAGTTATATTTTTAAGAAAAATGATGGATTGATGAAAAATATGCTGGAAAGATATTTGAAATTCTTGAAAGCTGTGATTGTTTAAATGATATGATATATGAGGAGATATTTTAAGATAGATATATATATATATATATATATATATATATAGATAGATATATATGATAAAATAATGATTTTGAAAAGATATTTCAATTGAATGCTTTGATGTATGCCTGATTGCATGTTATTGTTTTTATGCATTGAAGACTAGGAAGGTAGCTGGTATGGCTGAGAAGACCATGAAAGTAGCTGATCTGGTTGAAACATGTTGACATATGGGAAGACGTTCTCAGATGATAATATGAAATGATATGATGGTCTGATGAGAAAAAAGAAAGAAAATTTATATTCATGCATTTATTTTATTGAATATTTACTATTGTTGATTGAGATTCTAAAGCATCAATTTTGATTGTGAAATGATTGATAGACATATGAGTCTCATAGTGAGACAACTTTGATAAGAAAGAAATTGAAAGGATGATATGATAAAGAATTATTTGTTTGACTCATTATATGATGTGAACCCCATAATGAGGTAAAAATGAAATTGAACTAAAATTCTTGAACTGATTAAACATATGAGAAGAAAAATTGATATGATTGATATGAGATATATTTATTGAAAGATAATAGCTTGATGATTGATTTAAGAAGAGATTAATGATTGAATTATTATAAACTGAGTACTTATTGTAAATTTAATTCACTGAGTCTTGGTATTTGTCTAAGATTTGCACAGGTCCAACCATATTCAAAGATGGTTAAAATCTAAACCAAGGTTGGAGGATTAAAGTTTAGCAAGTTAGAAGATTGCACACATGTGTGTGCATCAATTTGGAGCAAGGGAAAGCCATGCGCACTAGTGTGTGCACTTCTGCACACAAGCAGAAGGGTGTGCACACAGCAGCAGAAGGGAGCATCATCAGGTCAAGGCGCAGTGCATCTACTCTAGGGCACACCTCCCAGCATGCACACCATTAGGTCCGCACCAGCGCCGCACCACCTAGGCACACTGCTGCACACATACGCAGCATGCATAAGGACCCTTTTAGGTGCATGTGTGCAAGGTCAAAATGCACAACACCACTTAGGAAAGTGATGAAGGGCCATGATTAAGTGATGATCTTGATCAAAGGGTGAGGATTGAATCTCAAGAATGACCAAGAAGTGGATGGCTATAAAAGGGGTTTCTAGGCTCATTTTTCAACATTAGAAACACACAAGTTTGTGACATTGTGAGATCAAATGTAAACACATAGAGAGAATTGTGTGAGGGACATAAACACAAGAAGGACTCTTTGTAGTGAGGCTGGTTGTAAAAGAGAGAAAAGTCTAGATTAGATAGAGAACATTGTTAGTTCTCATCTTCTTCTTTTCTTCTCTTCTTGGTTTCTTCAAGAACATTGTGGTTTCTTGAAGGGGATTGTTGTAACTTGTAAGAACCATTTGATTTAGTGCAGAGAGTTCGGAGGAACTCACGGGGATGTAGGCACATTGCTGAACCTCGATAACAAATTGGTTGTCTTCTTTCTTTCTTTGATTTTCTGTTCTTGTGTTCGATTGCTGAAATTCTTTCTACAAGTCATTCTAGACTTGGGTGTTTGGAAGATCACCACCTGGGCATCTTGTCAAGGTGATTTCCAACAGTGGTATCAGAGCTTTGGACAGTGGTATCAGTGTTGCACAGTTGGGTATCGGAGTAAGAACAAGAAGGTGACAGAGCCAAGACTCCAAGAATCAAAGATCAACTTCTTGAGTGATTCAAGAACGGTGTAAAGATCAAGATCTGATCGTGTTCTTGAAGGTTGATTCAAAGAACAGTGTTAAAGATCCATCTTCGATCTGTGTTCTTGAGGTTGAAGAAAGCAGTTAAGGGTAGTGCATAAATCTGGGATCTTATCCGCAAAGATGGCTTCAAATTTCTGTGTTGAGAAGTTTGATGGAAAAGGAGACTTTGCCCTTTGGAAGCGGAAGATCAAGGCGGTTCTAATGCAACAGAAAGTGGACTTGGTTATTAGAGAAGATGATGCTTTTCTAGAAAGTGTCATGGAGGACCAGTGGACTGAGATGAAGAAGATGGCTTACAGCACCATTTTCTTGCACATGTCGAATAGTGTCACAAGGGAGTATGGAGACTCGGAGGATCCGACTGTCATATGGAAGAAACTAGATGAGTTGTTTTTTACCAAAACTCTCCCTAACAAGATTTATCTTCTTAAAAGAATCTTTGCTTTTAAAATGGATCCTAGTAAAGAGTTGCAAGATAATCTTGATGTATTTACTAATCTAGTTCAAGATTTGAATAACTGTAGCATTATTTTTCCAGACGAACAATTAGCTATTATCCTATTAAATTCTCTTCCTAATTGCTTTGATAATTTGATTAATGCTATTGAGTATGGAAGGGATACTTTAACAAATGAGATTGTGATCAATGCCATAAGGGCACATGATTTCAAAGCCAAGATGAAGGAGACATCAAGTGGAGATGGGTTGTTCGTAAGAGGAAGGCCAGCAACTCGGAATGGCAGCAACAATGGCTACCACCGGGACAAAGGTAGAGGAGAAAACCATGGGAGAGCACACTCTAAACTAAGGGTTGGAGGAAGGAGACACTTCTACTACAACAAAGAGGGCCATTTCAAGAAAGATTACAAGAAGAGGATGTGGGATGAGAGGAGAAGCCATACCAACAATGGAGAGGCTTCGATTGCCATGGGAGAACAGCAAGGTGATGATGTTCTTGTTTTATGCTCGGATATAAGCAAGGGGCAAGAAGGCAGTGGAAAGTGGATTCTTGATTTCGGGTGCACTTTATCACATGTGCCATCACAAGGAATGGTTCAAGAATTTCAAGGAGATCAATGATGGAAAAGTCTTCTTGGGGAATGATAATTCTTTCCAAGTGAGGTGGATAGGAGACATCCAGTTGAGGATGTTTGATGGAGTCGTAAGGTTGCTGCGAAATGTGAGTTATCTTCCAGATTTGAAGAGAAATTTGATCTCATTGGGGCAGCTAGATTCCATGGGCTACACATGCAAAGTAGAGGAAGGAAAGATCAAGGTGGCCAAGGGATCTTTGGTAGTGATCAAGGCAGTAATAAAGGATGGACTCTATGAGATGATTAGAGAGACAAAAATCATTGACCAAGCAGCAAGCTTGATAGCTGAGATGGATAGGGAAACCTTTTGGCACACTCGCTTGGGAAATATTAGTGAAGAGGGCCTGCAAGTTCTTAGCAAGGATGGCCTACTTAGTGGAGACAAAGTAGAGGAACTTGATTTCTGCGAGTGTTGTATTCTTGAGAAGCAACACCAGAGTGCACAAATCTAAGGGGATCCTTGACTACATTCATTCGGACCTTTGGGGACCAGCAAGGACACCAACACAGGGAGGTAACATTTATTTTCTGTCTTTAATTGATGGTTATTCAAGAAGAGTGTGGGTTTATTTGCTTAGAAATAAATCAGATGCCTTGAATAAGTTAGTGGTATGGAAAGGGCTGCTTGAGACTCAAATGGGTAAAGTAGTTAAGGAGATAAGAACCGATAATGGCTTATAAATTTTTAACCAAGAACTTGATCAATTCTGTAGGTTAAATTGCATTCTAAGACATAGGATGGTTGTGGAAACCCCTCAGCAAAGTGGAGTTGATGAGAGGATGAATAAAACCCTTATGGAAAAGGTTAGGTGCATGCTAATAGGATCTGGTTTACTAAAATATTTTTGGGGAGAAGCTGTGGCTACAGCTGCATACTTGGTAAATCGATCACCCTCTAGAGATTTAGAGCTTAAGACTCCCATGAAGATGTGGAGTGGAAAACCCCCTGAATTAAACAACCTTAGGACTTTTGGGTGTGCTGCATATGCATATCAAAAGGAGGGTAAACTTAGCCCTAGATCTAGAAAATGTGTATTTCTAGGATATGGTGATGGGGTTAAGGGATATAGGTTGTGGTCCTTACAAAAGAAGGGCATAAAACTGATTATAAGTAGGGATGTTATTTTTAATGAATTGTTATTTCCCTACTTAGAGAAAACTAACCCTGCAGGGGCTAGTGAGCAAACCAGTCCAGAAGTTGTGGAGCATCGCATCAAGGAGAACTCGGTTCAGGTAGAGCAAAGGAGGCAAGAGGGTTCGGATCAGGTAGAGCCCTTTGATGAAGGTCAAGCTCAAGAAACTCAAGAAGTTGTTGAACAAGAAGAGGTTGATGCAGCAAGTCGGAATGACTACCAGCTCACAAGAGATCGGCAAGGAAGGCTGGTCAGACCACCTTTAAGATATGGGTTTGCAGATGCTGTGGATGCAGCAACTCCTTGGACAGAAGGAGAGATGAGTGTCCAAGTGACTTACATGGATGCCATGGAGTGTAAGGATTCGTCAAAGTGATAGCTAGCTAAGGAGGAAGAAATGGATTCTTTGAGGAAGAACAACTTCTGGGAATTGGTGAAAATTCTAGGAAAGCAGAAAGTTGTGGAATGTAAGTGCACTTACGAGATCAAAGAAGGGTACCCTCCAGGAGATGAAGTCTGAAACAAAGCTAAGCTGGTGGCGAATGGGTTCACAAGAAGAGAAGACATAGGTTTCACAGAAACTTTCTCACCTGGACACAAGGTGGAGAAGATGTTGAGTATCCTCATCTATGTCGACGATGTGCTGTTGGTTTGGAACAACAGGGAGAGGATAGAAAGGTTTACATCTCAACTCAGTGAGGAGTTCGAGAGGAAGGATCTCAGCCTTACACAAAAGATCCTTGGGATGTGTAGAATTCAAGAAAAGAAGAGAAGCTGGTTAAGGGTTTCTTGGGCAATGGGTATTCTCAGCAAATTTGTGAGTAATCCTGGAAAGAAGCATTGGCTTGGGATGAAGTGGTTGCTGAGGTATTTGAAGGCTCAGTGACAGTCAGTGGTAGCACTCATAACAACCGTGGCAGAATGCATATCGGCTACGGAAGCCATAAAGGAGGCTATGGGGTGCAAAGGGTTGTTGGACGAGTGGGAGGTCCTAAAAGAGAAGATGGTGGTATCTTTGGATAGCCAAAGTGAGTGGCACTTGTGGAGAAATCTGGTGTTCCATGAGGGGATGAAGCATATGGATGTTCGGTATCATTATATTCCAGAAAATGGTACGAAAGGATGCATTCATGTTGACAAGAAGACCACAGAGGAAAGTCCTGCAGATTTAGGCACCAAAGTTCTAGCTCTAAGTAAGTTCAATCATTTCCTTGGACTACTTAGAATAGGAGTCGGTTGATAGATGACTCATGATGAGTTTGGATCCCGAAGCTTTCTGCACAATGGTTCAGGTTTAAACTCTTAGACAAAGGTAGAGATTGTTGGTATTTATCTAAGGTTTGCACAGGTCCAACCATGGTTCAAAGATGGTTAAAATCTAAACCAAGGTTGGAGGATTAAAGTTCAGCAAGTTAGAAGACTGCACACATGTGTGTGCATCAATTTGGAGCAAGGGAAGGCCACGTGCACTAATGTGCGCACTTTTACACACAAGTAGAAGGGTGTGCGCACAGTAGTAAAAGGGAGCAGCATCAGGTCAAGTCGCAGGGAACCTACTCCAGGGTGTGCCTCCCAGCATGCACACCATCAGGTCTGCACCAGCGCCGCAGCACGCACGCCTAGCACCACACCGCCCAAGTACACTACTGCACACATAGGCAGCATGCATACGAACCCTCTTAGGTGTGTGTGTGCAAGGTCAAAACGCACAGCACTACTTAGGAAAGTGATGAAGGGCCATTATTAAGTGATGATCTTGATCAAAGGGTAAGGATTGAATCGCAAAAATGACCAAGAAGTGGATGGCTATAAAAGGGGTTTTGTAGCCTCATTTTTCAACATTAGAAACACACAAGTTTGTGACATTGTGAGATCAATTGTAAACACATAGAGAGAATTGTGTGAGAGACATAAACACAAGAGAGACTCTTTGTAGTGAGGCTGGTTGAAAAGAGAGAGAAGTCTAGATTAGATAGAGAACATTGTTAGTTCTCATTTTCTTCTTTTCTTCTCTTCTTGGTTTCTTCAAGAACATTGTGGTTTCTTGAAGGGGATTGTTGTAACTTGTAAGAACCATTTGATTTAGTGCAGAGAGTTCGGAGGAACTCACGGGGATGTAGGCACATTGCTGAACCTCGATAACAAATTGGTTGTCTTCTTTCTTTCTTTGATTTTCTGTTCTTGTGTTCGATTGCTGAAATTCTTTCTACAAGTCATTCTAGACTTGGGTGTTTGGAAGATCACCACCTGGGCATCTTGTCAAGGTGATTTCCAACAATGAGTTTATGAAGCTCACTCCTTATTGTTGAAATATTTCAAGCAGGGGGCAAAACGAGTAGATAGTTTCGGAGATACTCACTGTGAATAATTACCTTAAGTAAGTCCCATGGTCAGCATCCTCGGACTTGTGAAAGAAAAAAAAATACATAATTCAAACAATTTTAAAAATTCATGAATTTTGTTATTATTGTAAATATTGTTTCTGATAGGAGAAAGATGATGTATCTCATCTTTAAAGATTTGAGGTTATATTGTATTATTTATTCTTAGTTGATTTTTTTTATTTTGTTGCATATATATGTCGTTACAATTTTGGTATCAGAGAATTATGTTTTATGATTCTGTGGACTGTATAAAATGTAAAAAAAGTGGATGATTAAAATAAACTATATTTTTATGCAAAGTCTGAGGATGACACGTGGACATGCTTGACCTAGAGGTAGTTTACTGAACCAGAGAGGGCATGGTAGACCCCTAGTATTTAGAAGAGTTGAGACTGAGATCGAAGTTGAGTTTGTGGTTCCTATAAGGGAACATGTTGCTAGTACAGTTGTCACTAGTAGGGGTATAAGAGAATCTAGTGTTGGGAGAGATGAGCTGAGAGAGATTCTCAATCATGCTATAGAGAGAATGAATGTAGTAGAAGATAGGGCTGATAGTTTGGAAAGGATACTGGAGTAAAGGGCTAGAGCAGAACATAATATGGTGAGACATGATGTTAATGAGGGAGAGGATGTGTTTGCACATGAGACATAGGGAGATTGCTTTATTAGATTCATAAAATTTAAACCCATGTCTTTTAAAGAATCTGTAAATCCTACTGAGGTTAAATAGTGGATTAAAGATGTTGAGAAATTTTTTGATGTCTTACTAGTGTTAGATAGGCAAAAGGTTTCCTTGGATTCATTAAGTTAGAAGGTGAGGCTTAATAGGAGAGAATGTGTGCAACCCTTAACCTGGAGCAAGTTTAAGAAGATGTTCTTTGCGAAGTATTTTCCAAATATTTTTAGAGTGCAACAGGAGAGAGATATTCATTTGAGTTAGAACACTTTGTCTATGGCTGAGTATGATAATAGATTTATATGAGTTAGTAAATACAAAGGAGAGGAAATGAAAGAAATTTTTAGACAGGTTACACTATGAGATTCGATTTAAATTCTCTTATATGAGTATTGTGAATTACGCTGTGTTGGTGGATAAAGAATTACAAATTGAGAAATATGTGATGGAGTTTATAGGTATAAGAGAGTGGCTGAAGAGTTCTAAACCCGAGGGACCTAAATATGGTGGTAGTATGAGTGTGCAGGGTGGGAGACCACCCTATAGGGGTCGTTCCTTGCCACATAGACTTATGAAGCAGAGTTAAAGGCAGGCAGGATCTATAGCTTTTGTAGCTCAGAGTTTAGTTAGTGGGACCCCTATATTTGGGAGACCGTCTATGAGAGCTGGAGGTTATGGTAAAGAAGTGAGCATGCCACCCAGGGGAGGTAGTAATATGACGTATGATAGAGAGACAAGAGCTTGCTATCGATGTAATCAGATAATAAATCTATCCCAAAATTTTCCTACTTCGATGTGCTTTGTATGTGATGAGGGAAGACATATTAGTGTAGATTGTCCAATGTGGAGATCTATTGAGGTAAGTGCTGGAGGTATTGGGAGGAGACAGATGGAAATATGTGGCGTATCAGGGAGTATGAGGGAAAAAGGACCAATTACTGAGAGGGGACGAGGTAGTCAATCATAGCCCAAAGATAGTAGAGTTTATACCTTGACCCTGTAGGATGCACATGCTACTCCTGATGTTGTTTCTGATAAGAGAAAGATGATGTATCTTCTTTATAAAGAGTTAAGGTTATATTGTATTATTTATTCATAATTGATGTTTTATTTTGTTGCATATATATATCATCTTGAGATTTCAAAACGTGACGACACCATCTTGGGGGTGGTCAACCTGGGATGAGTTGTTACTGCTTATTTATGAATAGGGTTTGAATTTGAGTAAAGAACAGACTCAACAGATTCAGGATTAGCCTTATAGTATTGCCAAACATAGACAAAGAAGACAGACTAGACTATCATTGAGGTACAGTAATATTGTTTTGTCTAGTAATACTGATGCAATTGCCTATGCATTGTCAGTTGTACAAGAAACCAGTGATGCAGGTGAACCTCCTACGTATACAAAAGTCATTGTTTGTGTTGATTCTTCAAAGTGGCTAGTAGCCATGCATGAAGAGATGGAGTCTCTTGAGAAGAATCAAACTTGGAAATTGGTAAAATCATCAATGAGTAAAAAGATAGTTGGTTGCAAATTGGTGTTCAATAAGAAGGAAAGCATCTCAAAATTTAAAAGAAGATGGTTGTGAAAAAATATTGGGACAACATATAATCCAACAAATATGTTGATTAAACCACTTCTAGTGTTCATATTCGAGCAATGCTTTAACTTGATTGGTGTTACTTACAGCATTTGAATTATGCCCGGTTGGGGCATTTGTGGAGTTGATAGAGAGTATTTTTCTATTTGTGAAAATTCAGGTCAAGGTGGAGATTTTTTAGATATGTCTTGAATTTATGTAATAAAAGAAAATTAAAATCCCAAAGGAAGAGAGAAAAAAAAGGAGAAAAGTTCAATTTATATATATTGCCAATTGCTATATCATTAACCATATGAAGACTTGATGTTAAAATAAGGTTTTGGTTACCAAACCAATAAAATTGTGGCCGTTGGAAGAGTCCTTTTTCTGGACTTATAAATAAGGTATTAGAAGATTATCTATTCTTTATGCAAACAAACTTGTATGTGTTGGTGCAGGCATAAGTGGGGTGGCTAGTAGAGTCTTGGTAGGCTCGTAATCCAAAACAAAGTATAATATTATTTCTCTTTGACAGTGGCTAAAAGGGGAGGATTTGTTCTCTTTTAAGCAGTACAACAGAGAAGCTACAAGAGACAAAGATGTATAACAAACAAATCCCTGTGAGTAGTTAAAATTTCTTTTCTTTTAAGCTATTGTATTTTCTAAATTAAATTTGTGGTAGCCTAGATTGGTGTGTATTTGGGATTTGAGTTTAGGGAGTTTTATTTCTTTTGATTTGTACTCCAATTTTGATTATAGTGGAATCTCTCACCATCGCCCGTGGACGTAAGAGTTTTAGCTTTGAACCACGTAAATTTTCTATATATGTTTATTTTTCCACTGTTTTATTCCTAAAACTTTTGATAGCCTAAATTGGGTTTTTTGGATAATATGATGCAATGTATGGGGTTTGGTGAATGTTGGAGGCAATGGACTAAGGAATGCATCTTAGTGGCTTCGGAGTTTGCATTGATCAATGGTTCTCTTGTAGAACAATCCAAAATGCAGCGAGGTGTGAGACAGGGAGATCCTCTATGTCCTTTCTTATTTAAGATAGTTTCAAAAAGATTAATTGCAGTTCTGAATAAGGCAATCAATTTGAATTTGTTAGAAGGGGTTAAAGTAAGTGGGGTGAATTTTACTCATTTACATTTTGCTAATGACACTTTGTTTTTGTAATATTAATGAAGCGGAGTTAAAAAATGTGAAGAAAGTCTTAAGATGTTTTGAGGTTGCTTCTGGCTTGGGGTGAATTTTTTTAAAAGTTATCTGGGGGGAATAAATATTGGAGATGATGTAATTCAGACGTGGGCAAAAGAGATAAGGTGTTCAAATCAGAGTCTTCCTATTAAATATCCAGTGATTCTTCTTGTACAAAGATTAAAAATATCTCAACATGGAAGCTAGTCCTAGATAGATTTAGATTTAAGCTAGCCTTTTGGAAAAATCAATTTGTATCCTTTTGAGGAAGACTTACTCTCCCTTTGGATAAGGACTTACTCTGATAAACCTAAATAATCAGCCACATTATTTTTTGTTTATTTTTAAGATTCTTGTAGGAGTTGCTATGGAATTGGAGAAAATCATAGAATCTTCTCATGGTATGGAAGTTGTGAAAATAGGAAAATTCATTATGTTAATTAGAATGAAGTATGTTAGAGCAAGAAAAATTCTACAATGCAATATAATTGGATATGGAAACTAATCATTAACAAAAACTCACCAACTTGTTACAAAGAAACTCATACCAATAACAAACCTAATCCAATTTGAAACAACTAAACACAAACCCATAAATTACAATAACCCATGACAACAAGTCAGGGCTCCACACTCATGACAAACAGTTTGGTCACCATGTCGGTATCATCTAACGAGACAGCATTTGAGAACACCTGATCAACAAGACTTTTTTTCGTCTTGCTTTTTTTATTAACGTTGACTTTGAGTTGAATAGGTTGCAATCAATGAGTAAGAAGGAAACAAAATCAACACAGGTTGAATCAAGTTAACAACATCAGCATGCATGGGTCAACAACATCAACAACGGGGTGAAGAACTCTTCTTTAGGAATGGTCAAGAAATCTTCTTATTGAACTCTTCTTAAAGGGGAAACACAAGAACACATAACAAATATTTTTTTATTCTGCCTTTAATTCACTTTTTCATTTTTTTTCAATAGAAATAGAGAAATAAAAAGACAGACAGAATCCAGTAAAATCTTGTCGAAAAAATAGAAAGGCAACATGGAAAAGAAGACACACCAAAGAAACATCCAAACTTTTTTTGGAAAAATATATATAACTATGAGCTCTAAAACACTAATCTGTGAAAAATATGGGTATATAGAACATGGTGTGGAACCAAAGTGTAATAGAAGGAATATGTTTTCTCAGATGTGGGAAGATATCTTGGGTTGAATGAATGTTAATTAAAAGTTCATGAAGTGATAAAAAAAGGATTAGGTGTCAGCATCGGTGATGGGTCAACGACCCTTTTTTGCAATGGTAAATGGCTAAAGCAAAAGCGTTTAAAGGAAACATTTCTTCACATATTTTCATTAGCATGAAACAAAGAAGGCAAGGTTAGAGAATTTGAAAGAAGGGAAATAAATGGGAGTAAAATATTGATTTGAGGAGAATATTGTTTGAGTGGGAAGTTGAACAATTGCAGGAGTTAGAACTAGTGTTGGATCAAGTTATTTTGAGTAAATTAAAAGTAGATAGAGCAAGATTGAATTTCAATATTAATGGGAAATATTAAGTTATTTTTCTGTCAAGCTCTTGAAGTGGCTTCTCTAAAACTAGAAGGTAGCATTTGGAAGGGAATTTCTCTGATAAAGATAGAACGCTTTTGTTGGCAAGTGCTGAAAGGAAGTGTGGCTATCAAACAGATTTTAAAAAATAAAGGTTTCTTAAATATTTTGTCAAATATTTGTGCTTTATGTGAACAAGATTCAAAATTGGTGTATCATATTTTTTTAGGTTGCAAAATGGTCTGGCAAGTTTGGTGAAAAATGCATGAAATGGTGAGGAGCTTCTTGGGTAGCTCCTAGTTTAATCCAAGAGTTGTTAATAGGTTGGAATTCAATGTTTGGCTTACGGTTTTTCATGCAGTGATTTAGACTACATGGCTAAGCAATAATTTGGTAGTTTTCCAAAGTAAAATAAGGGAGGTTAATGAAGTATGCGACATACCGAAAGTAAGGATTTTAGAACAGATCAAAGCGATATAGAAGGTTGATTGCTTTTCGATGAAGGATATGTTACTGAACATTGGGAAGATTTATCTTCCATCAAAGAAAAGAAAGAGAAGAGATAATTTGGCTTGAAAACATCCACCATGGGGATCCATTAAATTAAATGTTGATGGATCCTCAATGGGCAAGCCAGAACCAACTGGATTTGGTGGAATGTTTAATTATTAAGGGCCTTTCAAACTTTGAATTTTTCTTTACTTTTTGAGATAAATTTTTCCTTTAGTACCTTAAAATTGCAAACCAGTCCTCTACTATCTTGAGACTGTAAACAAGTTGTCTACTACCTTCAGATTATAAACTAGTTGTTTATGACTGTTGTGTCCTCCCTATTAACAAAAGACTTCTTGACCAAACCAAAATCACATTTAACAAGGAAAAACCACTCTCTCTATCTTACTAATCTCTCTAGCTCTTCCTCGAGAAAAAATTACAGTAACTTGTTTTTGGCTCCTCATTCAAAAGAACAAAATTGAAGTTGCTCTTGAGATCCTTAATTATGTGTTCACACATTAAAGGATGTCATAATCCAATATTGGATAGTTGACCGTCAAGAACTCATTGCACCAAGTGATTCGCTTTGTGGGAACGAAAATAAACCTTTAAGGATAGTGCTTAGCACAATTTCGTGGCATAATTGTTCCTACTCTACTTATATTTATTTTTCGTTGGCATATTTATTTATTAATTATAATTAATAATTTGTGCTAAAATATTTGTATTCAACCCATTATTCACAACATTCTTAAAGGTTGATTATGGTTACAAGTATTCTAGTCGCCACTAAAGTCATTCCCGATACTTCAAAGATTGAATCTTTTAATGGAAGTAATTTTAAGAGATGAGAAAAGTGAATTCAAGAAGTTTTAGACTTCAAAAAATAAACTTTGCTCTTGTGGATCATATGCCCGAAGAGGATTATGAAACTTATCCTCAATCTTTATCTTTGAAGGATTGGGGGATGGCGGACAAGCAATGTAGACATGTATTATGAGAGCTTTTTCTAATGATTTATATGATATGTATTGTCATTTTACTCATGCGAAAGAAATTTGGGATGCTTTGATTGGTAAGTATATTTTTAAGAAGAAGGTAGTAAGAATTTTTTGTGTATAATTACATTCGTTTCCAAATGACCGATCAAAGAAGTGTTACTTCTCAAATAAATGAATTTACCAAATTAGTTAATGAATTAGCTAAAAAAGATGACAAACTATCGGAAAGGTTTGTGACTTAAACCTTGGTTGATAAATTACCCGATTCATGGAAAGAATACAAATTGAATTTTATACAAAAGAGAAAAGAATTGACTCTCCAAGAAACAATAGTTCATATAAAGGTTGAAGAAAAAGAAAAGGATATTGACTAATCTAAGCAAGCCAAGGATTTTCACTTTAAAGTTAATTTTGTTAATGAGAGCTTCGATAATAATATCAAAAGATATAATGCTCTTAGTTGTAATGTCAAAAAGAAAAAAAAAAATTTGTTTTGTGTGTAGAAAACTATGTCATTTTGCCACAACAAATAAGGAAAGTAAAGGGAAAGATAATAAGCCAACTTATTCAAAGCCAATAGCTAAAGTTATAGAAGGATAAGATGATGTGACTGTGGCGGTCATGTTCGAGGTGTACTTGGTGAAGAAGGCAAAGGGTTGGGTGATTGATTTTGATGCCACTGTGAAAATTTGTGCTAATTGAGATGCCTTTTCCTCCTTTACTCCAGTGGAGGAAGAAAGTGAAGTTATGTACTTGAGTGACTCAAGTAAGGTCCCCATTCTTGAGAAAGGAAAAGTTCTTCTCAAAATGACATCCAAGAACATTCTCTTTCTTTCCAATGTACTATATGTTCCAGCCATTTGTCATTCCCTAGTTTCGGTGCATCTTCTCAACAATTCTAATTTTAAGGTAAATTTTGATAGCAATATAGTTACTTTATCCAAGAAAGAATTGTATGTAGGAAAATGATATGTTGTTGATTGATTGTTTGTACTCAATGTTGATAAAGTCGTGAATGAAAAGGAATCATCTTCTTCTACACAGCCTGATATTGCATATCTTGTTGGTAAACTCAGCAGATTCAAACCTTAGTTCTGATAATTGGATTGCTATTACTAGAGTGCTTCAAGACTTGCATTGAACTATGGATTAGGGTTTATTCTAATTATCTTTCTATTTTAGAGGGTTATACTTATGCAAATTTGATAACTAATTTTGATGAATTAAAATCTACTACCGGATATGTTTTTACATTAATAGGAGGAGTAGTTTCTTGGAAATCCTCTAAGCAAACTTGTCAGGATTTATAGCCTTGGAGAAAGCAGGGTCAAAAGCTAAAAGGCAAAGGAATCTTTTGGTGGGCATACCTTTGTGGAAGAGACTATATTCATCTATGTCATTGCATTGTGATTGTCATGTTGCCATTGCTCGAGTGAAGAACAAAATCTACAATGGAAAGATTAGATATATAAAATTTAGACATAACAATTGAGGCAACTAATTAATTATGGTGTTATATCATGGACTTTGTGTGGTCAGAGAAGAATTTGGTCGATCCTCTAACTAAGCCACTGACTAGGAGACTAGTGAGCGAAACATTGAAGGGGATGGGACTGATGCCCACTCCATGACACTGTGTGATTGATACCCAATCTCTTTGATTGGTACTCCCCAGAAGGAGATTCAACGTGGTCAAACGAAGTTATATGATGTCTTGAGGTGGCACTATCACTATTTGTATTATACCATCATCATATGCGATGATTGACGAAGAGTTTTTCCCTATGGTGTATGACAGTGCAATTGCAATTTGATTAAGGATTAGCAAAGATATTAATGAAATCTATAGCCCTTTACTATTGGGGTGGGTATGATATGTAGTATACTCCAGATAGATAACTACCTAAGTGAGTGTGAAAGTGGGGCCACTTCTTATGAGTTATAGGGCATAAAATCTAGAGCACTCACAATATCCAAGATGGTTGCTCGACTTATAATGCATCAAACCGCTAAGTGCAACTTATATTCGAGGATGTCACATGATTGGTGAGTTGAGCAAATTCACATAAAGAAATTTGGTTAAAAGAGTTACCTCTATCGCCTTCCTAGAGAGTTCTCTCTCATTTAGTCTAAATGTGGTTCAAACATTCGAGTTCTATATGATGCATGACTTTCTCATGGATTACGTGTCTTTTTCAAAGTTTGAAACATGTAGGGGATTGTAGTATATTTAATTATTAAGGGTGTTTCAAACATTGACTTTTTTTACCCTTTAAGGTAAAGTTGTCCTCCACTATCTTGAAATTGCAAACTAATTGTCCTCCACTATCTTGATATTGTAAACAAGTTATCCACTACCACTACAAAAAAAAATTGCAATATATTGACGGATTTAAAAGTTCGTAAGTATAGACAGTCTATATCGATAGATTTTAAATCCGTTAGTATAAACACAGATTAAAAATTTCGTTACTATAAATCCTATATATACAAATTTCGTAATTATAGATCATGTATATATTGACGGATTAAAAATTTCGTCATTGTAAATTACATTTTTCTCTGTGTGATTTTAATTTGCTTGGAATATGATTGGCATTGTGCTAGGATTCCGGATCCTTAGAGTTGAGTGGCAAAAGATAGAAAATCCTGATTTGACGATGTCAATTGGCATGGCACCTGATCAAAGGTGGTCCGCGTTAGAAGAATTGAGCCGACTGCTCCAGAGTCTCATGTTCTGAAGCCATCTGATGTTATCCTTAGCTTTGATGGGGTTAATATTGCTAATGATGGAACATGTAAAAATTCCGTTTATCTTTTTATATTAATAAGATTAATAAGATATATATATATATATATATATATATATATATATATATATTTGTTATCTTTTTCCAAATCAGCAAACCGTTGATTATCCGAGCTTCAAGCTCGTAATCGTTGGCGATGGT
Organism: Bretschneidera sinensis; assembly: GCA_023935145.1. Classification (NCBI taxonomy): domain Eukaryota; kingdom Viridiplantae; phylum Streptophyta; class Magnoliopsida; order Brassicales; family Akaniaceae; genus Bretschneidera; species Bretschneidera sinensis. The sequence goes on along the minus strand of CM043699.1, from coordinate 61,282,017 downwards.
GGCACAGGTACCTTTTGTTGTGATTTTTCTACTCTGGTTACTATGAAATGAAAATTTGAAAAAACCATCATTAATGGGTTAGTTTTTTTTCCCATCAATTTAGCCTAATATAGCCGATTAGCTTTGTTGAGTTTTTTTGGGGCAACCAAACAGAGATTATTTTCTGTGGCTGATTTAGCTGTTTATGGTAGTCACACTTATATTGTGTTTGGTTGAATACAATTTATTACTGGGTATGTAAAAAGAAATCTGATTCCAAATCCAGTGTGGTTGCATATGCATACTAGTAAACCTGGAGTTGAATTTTATAGGTCAAAAATCCACAAAAACTGTTAAAAAAAATAATTTCAAACTCTATGATATTAGAATTCAATATTAAATTAAATTCTCTGTAGCTTTCTAACGTGACAAGATGATTTTCTTCGTTGACTTGGAGCTTGGCTTTGGTGTTATTGTTAATTTTTAGTTGTTTGCACTTTGTTGAGATTTTTGGTCTTGACCATAGATAGTTAATTTTTCTTCTTATGTAGAAGCATTTTATGCAATGCAGAGGGAAAACAACCTTTGTTAAAAGGCATCTAACTGGCGAGTTTGAGAAAAAATATGAACGTGAGTCTGAATTTGATCTAAACAACCTTTTTTTATTATCATTTTGGACATCTGTATTATTTGATCAAAATTTGAAATCAACGAGTGTTCCTCATATAACTAAAAATATTCATTAGTTAGTGGCTTATCTATGAAGATAAACCATAGATAAGCCACTAACTAAGAAGATATACCATAGATAAGCCACTAAAAATTCAACCTGTGTTTTTTTTTTTTTAAGTTCCTAACATTTAAGATATTAAATTTCTTGATTTCAAAGAGGTTGACAACATGAGAAATGAAATCTTGAGCAGGATGATCAATCCTACCACACACAAAACATGTTTCTAAAGTTTCGGCTTGATTAACCATGTGTGTTGGTTTTTTAGTTTTCAGTGCCTCTAACTCCCTAGTAAGCATCTTGACCTTGGCCTTAAGATTATCCTCTTCCCTAAGATGGTAGATTCCTCCACCACTAGGGTTTCCTATAGGTCGTGACCTATTTGTGCTTTCAGTAGCACTAGGTCTAGTCCATGTGTGAGCTTTTTCAGCAAGCTCATTGAGGTACTCAAAAGCCTCATCAGGGTCTTTTTGCAGAAATTCACCATTGCACATCATCTCGATAAATTGGCGCTCTTTATAGGTAAGACCCTCATAGAAATAGCTCACTATGCGCCAATTTTCGTACCCATGATGTGGACACATACTTAATATCTCTTTAAATTTCTCCCAAGACTGATATTTTGTGCGAAGGTGGAGATTTGTCTTTTCAATGCATTAGTTTTATGTTGAGGGAAGTATTTGTTGAAAAAGACTTGGGTCATCTTATTCCATGACCCAATAGATCGTGTTCTCAACGAGTATAACCAACTCTTAGCTTTATCTTTCAAGGAGAAAGGAAAAAACTTGAGTGTCATGATATCATTGGTTACATCTTGACTATGGAAAGTCACAACTACTTCCTCAAATTCTCTAATGTGCACATATGGGTTTTCGTTTTCTAAGCCATGAAAAGTGGGGAGTAATTATATCATCCCCAGTTTAAAGTCTTGATGGTGGGTGTTGGCTGGAAACATAATACATGATGGCGTGGCTGTCCGGCTAGGATGCAGGTAGTCTTTAAGTGTCCTAGCAACATGTTCATTAGGGTTTTCAGCCATGTTATCAAAGTTTTCTAAATTTTCTGTGGGGTAAACACTAGAGTTCGATCTAGGCGAGGTTTCATTAACGGACGTGGAAGGGAAAGGTATCTCTATTTCGGGTCACTTAATGAATCTCCCTCGCGAATCTCTTTGTCTAAGCATACACCAACTGATTTTAAAAGAAATAAATAGAACATAACAAAATAAAGAAAAAAAATCAGAATATAAAGGAAATATAGTACTGTCTTTGTCTTAGAGTTGACAAACTTCCCTTTATGAGCAAGTGCGTCTCCCCGGCAACGGCACCAAAATTTGATTACGCCCAAAACAGTAACGCGGTTGTTGTAGCACGACTTTGGGGTGTCGATTCCACAGGGAAACAAGTTAACTATGAAGAAAGATTTAAACTTTAATATGAGACGATATAATAAGTAAAGAATCTAAAATTGATGATGAAGTAATTGTGTAGGTTTGTAAAATATAATAGAGAGGCAACAAGGATCCGGGAATCCTCCCTGGTTCGTTGTTTTAATCCTAACTTGATTCAGTTGCTTTTATCTCGATTGCACGTTTCACATCCCAAACATGCAATCGACAAATATTCAATGAGAACATGTGTAAACCCTAATATGATTGTAATGAAATACTTCTTATTTCTGATTCATGCATGTACAATCTATCCTAGAGGTTTATCAAGAAATGACAATATATCTTTGTTGACGATATTGCAGTAATGGACAAACCTAAAGGCTAGACTTACCGGACTCAATTACACCCAATAATCTCGACATAAGAGAAGTATGACTAAAGTTATATCAAGGAAAAGATAAAATCACCGGAATAGATAAAATCTTATAATTAGATAAAGAAGTAAATCATAACAATGTTTGACAATAAATTATTATTACAACTAAACCAAATAAGGATAGATAGCAACAACTACACCTAGGGATTCATCCCTTCGCCTTGCTTGGAAGTTAGTTAGCCATGTGGTTCATGGCTAAACTCTTTTGTGGATGAGAGTTACTATCTTTAACTTCTGGGTCTTTGCTCACAGCCAAGATATCTTCTCTTAAACCCTAAGTGTCTTATTTATAGTACAAAAGACCAATGGTATTCTTGGGTTTAATCTAGTGTTTAAAAACCCTAATTAAAGTCTAACTCAGAGATGTAAATACATGTGCACGCTGCGGTGCTGCTGGGGAGCACCTCGGCGCTAGGCATAAGCTGGAATGGGAGACCTTCTAGGCGCCGCAGTGATGGCTGGTGGGTCAAAATGTTCATGTTTCTAGACGCTGCGGTGCTGCTAAGGAGCACCACGGTGCTGGCCTTTTTGCTGATAATCTCCATGCTTTGCCTCTCCGTAGCTATTCCTTTGCTTCGTCGTGCATGGACCCTCGGTGCTTTTAAAAAACGACCGCTTCTTTCTCTTCTTTGAACTCAAAACACCTGAAAATGTGCTTGAATAAGTTAGTAGTCCAATGAGATTACTTAAGAGTTATCAACACATAAGAGTGCAATAAAGACTGAGAAGAATCATAAAATGCTAACAATTAAACATCTTTGAGGTGCATTTTATGGCTCTTATCAGCCCAGAAAAGAACAAACCTCCTTCACCGTACGTGGGGGTGAAAGGTTGGAAATCAGGTCCGCCTTCGCTTTGTCAACCTCAATCCCCAGGTGAGATATGGCATACCCCAGTATAATACCTTGCTTGACCATAAAATGGCACTTCTCCCAATTAAGCATCAGGTTCTTCTTTTTGCACCGCACTAAGACCAAAGTGAGACCGTGCAGAAACTCCTCAAATGATGAACCGAACATGGAGAAGTCATCCATGAAAATCTCTAAGAAATGCTCTACCATGTCAGAGAATATGCTGACCATGCACCACTGAAAAGTAGCGGGTGCATTGCATAACCCAAAAGGCATGCAACGGTAAGCGAATGTCCCAAAAGGATAGGTAAACGTCATCTTCTCCTGATCTTCGAGTTCCACTGGGACCTGGTTATATCCAGAATAACCATCTAAGAAGCAATAGTAATCATTCCCAGCCAAGTGCTCCACCATCTGATCAATAAATGGGAGTGGAAAATGATCTTTCCTTGTGGAAGCATTCAACTTACGGTAGTCTATACACACTCTCCATCTTGACTGAATAAGAGTTGGCACTAACTCGTTGTTCTTATTCTTCACTACCATCAATCTAACCCGCTTGGGCATGACATGAATCAGGCTCACCCACTTGCTATAAGATATTGGATAAATGATCCCTGCATCTAACAACTTTATCACTTCGGTCCTCACAACCTCTTGCATAGCTGGGTTGAGCCTTCTCTGTAGCTCCCTCAATGGCTTGGCATTCTCCTCTAAATGTATCTTGCGCATCACCACCGAGGGGTTGATCCCCTTGATATGCTCAATAGTCTAACTGATAGCTTCCTTGTGCTCTCTTACAACGTCCAATAATTTCTCCTCCTGAGCCTCAACGAAACCTAAAGCTATAATCACAGATAAAGAATTTGTTGGACCTAGGAACTTATACTTAAGATTTTCCGGTAAAGGCTTAAGTTCCTTCTTGGGGGGCTCAGGTGCTGTGGTCTCCTCTGTCTAACTGCTCTCTCGAGGAGTAGACTCCAAAATGGTATTCACTTTCTCAAGTAACTTATCCAAATCCAAATTCTCTCCAAATTGAGCAAAGCATGCCTTCAAGGGGTCCTCAATGCTTGATTCATCCACAGTCTCCTCAATAATCTCCTCTATCAAGCATACATTTCTCACTTCATCATATTCCAGTGGTTGCTTACTGATGTCAAAGATATTCAGCTCCACTGTCATATTTTCGAAAGAAATCTTCATCACCCATGTCCTACAATTTATTAGGGTATTAGTCGTGGCTAAGAATGGTCGCCCTAGAATCACCGGTATCTAAATCCCAACATTCTTAACCAGCTCTACGTCAAGCACAATAAAATCCATGGGGAAATAAAACTTATCCATCTTTATCAAAATGTCCTCAATTATTCCCCGTGGTATCTTCACTGACTTGTCAACCAATTGAAGTGTCGTGGATGTGGGCTTCAATTCTCCTAACCCCAACTGTAAATAGACTGAGTAGGGCAAAAGATTTACACTCACTCCTTGATCTAAAAGAGCCCTCTCAATCCGGCTGACTCCTATCATGCAAGAGATGGTAGGACACCCCGAGTCTTTATACTTGATGGGCAGCTTGCATTGAAGGATTGAGCTAACCTGCTCGGTCAAAAATGCCTTCTTCGGGATATTCGTCCTCCTCTTGATAATGATCAAGTCCTTTAAGAACTTGGCATATGATGGCACTTGCTGGATGGCATCCAAAAATGGGATATTAATTTGGACCTGCTTGAACACCTCCAGAATGTCCTCATACTTCCCTCCTTTCTTGGGCGCTTGTAATCTCTCAAGGTAAGGCGCTTTAGGTACAAACGACCTAGGAAGATCCTTAATAGTAGGTGTGGTTGTAGATGGCTCAGTATCTCTCTTCTTCTTGTTGCCACTTTCTTGCCCTTACTGCATAGTAGGGTTCTCTTCCACTTGATTGTCCACTTGTCTCCCAGACCTCAATGTGACAATCGATTGCACTTGTGCCTGCCCGTGCATAGGAGTTGATGAATTTCTAACCGCAAACTATCCTTTTGGGTTGGGCATGGGTTGATGAGGGAACTTTCCCTTCTCTCTTTCACCCAAGTGACTTACGATTTGACCCATTTGACTATCTAGCTTGGCAATCGCTTGGGTGTTTACTATTGTCACACTCTTCACTTTGCTAATGGATTGGTCGGTCATCTTCATGAAATCCTTGAGGATGTCCTCCAATGACTATGAAACCGACGTTGGTGCTTGAGTAGGAGCTTGGTAAGCGGGTGATGGTGATGGATAGGCTGAGCGATCATAATTTGGAACTGGTGGAGGAAAATAGGGAGGGTATTGATTGTGAGCATGATGAGGGGCACCTCCTTGATTCATCGGTTGGCTCTGCTTCCATAAAAAATTAGGGTGGTTCTGCTACCCTAGATTGTAAGTCTCAAAGTAAGATCCATTTGATTGCTTCCGATAGTCATTGAAAGCGTTCACTTATTCAATAGGATACTCGGCAAAAGCCGATATAGATGGACAATTCTATGCTAAATGCATAGGACTAGCACAGATGGAATAGCTATCAACATTGAATGCATTGGCTGCAATGATGGACTGGCCCACAGCGAGAGCATCAACCTTCTTGGTGAGAGAATCTATCTTTATCCTCAAGTCAGTGTCCTCCTTAATCTCATAGATGTATCCTTTCTTAGGAGCACGAATGGACTTGTCCCGACATCTTGAAAAATCCCACTGCTGCGAGTTATCGGACAACTTGTCCAATGCCTTGTATGCTTCATCCCCCGTCAGACTTCAGAATGCCCCCCATTCATAGACTCAATCATGCTACGGTTGGGCTGAGTCAATCCTTGGTAGAAGAACTGAATGAGTCTCCACCTCTCATATCTATGTGGAAGGCATCTGATCAGTAACTCTTTGAAACGCTGCTAACTCTTAGAAAACTTCTCATCCTCCTCCTGAGTGAAAAAACTAATCTCCTTTCGGCACTCATTCACTCTAGACATTGCAAAAAACTTATTATAGATTTTACTCAACAAGCTTTCCCAAGATGTAATAAACCCAGGCATGTTGGAATCCAACCATGCCCTAGCTCTATCATGAATAAAAAAAGGGAAAAGTCTAAGATGGATCGACTCATCCGAGAAGTTCTAGAACTTGAATGTGGCACAAATATCTTTGAACTTCTTCACATGGCTATAAGGATTTTCAAGATCCAAGTCATGAAATGAGGGTAGGAGTTGGATGACATGTGGCTTTAGATCAAAATGGGTAGCATTGGTTGGTGGCAACACTATACAAGAAGGGGAGTTAGTCGCAACGGGTGCGAACAAATCCCTAAGGGATGTAGTGAAGTCCACGTTCCAAGCTCTAGGTTGCTCTACATTCTCCGGTTGATTTGCATTCCTTAAATTGTCCCCCATCTCAATCATCTCTCTTAACAAGTGCTCTCTTATTTCTCTTAAGAGTTCTTTCTAATTCGGGATCTAAAGGTATCAACTCTAAGTTTAGGGATCTCCGACCAAGTATACACCACATAAAAAGCAATTAAATAAACTAACTAGCAGAAACAAAAGAATAAAATAAAAACCAAATAACAAATAACAATAAAATAAATGGAAAAACAGAAAACACAATACTCACAAAATGGGCAATTGCAACTAGAAACAAATAAACTAGAATAAAATTGCAAAAAGAAAAATAAAAAAAAAATGCTAACTAAACTAGTAGAAAAATAAAACCAATTTAGATAAAAATTTAATTTTCACAAACAAAACAATTCCCCGACAACGGCACCAAAAACTTGTTGTGAATTTAAAATTACTTGCAAGCGCACGAGTCATTTGCAATATAATGTGAACAAGTGCGAGGTCAAATCCACAGAGAATTGCGTCGTGAAAATAAAATTTCATCTAAACAAATCTTTTTTTAACCTAGTTTCGAATTTTGAACTGTGTCGTGCAAAGAATATAAACTAAATTAAATTGATTTAAAACAAATGATAAAAACACTAAGGTTTCTGAATCCACCCCACCAAATTAAAGCATATATTTTCATGACTTTGTTCCTACAATCGACAAGCAATTTCATCCTATGCATATTCTATATAAAAGTAATTTATCAAATAATTCCATGAATCCATCGATATACAAATCACAACAAATACCCTAATTAAACCAAATCATCCAATGTATCCATTCACTTTAGAATCACAATGGATATCCGATTTACTTTGAATGATTCTTTGTATCCGTCAGATGAAACACATCGAATATCCAATGGAACAATTTATAAACAAAACAATCAATCATAAGAATTTACTCAAACAACTGAATTGAAATAGAACATCAATACTAAAAAAAATATCGAAATTGTACGAACATATCTGAAAATATAATGCTAAAAAATAGCAAGGTTTCATCTTCAACCTTAGATGAAGGTTTTAACCTCTCATGATTATGAAAATAAATTTCACAATTAAAGTACTAAACATTAAACTTTAAAACTCAAAAGAAATAAATTAAAGATGGAAATACACTGAGAGAGAAATTCCACTCGCAGCTGCTGTGCGATGCTTCCCCTCTTGATAGCAAAGCCTTCCAGATTGCCCACTGGTGATGAAGTGAAATGAGACTTTTATAGGGAACTCCATAAGTGCAATGTGTTTCCAATCTGATGTGGGATACTCTGCGAATGCACTTGATCGCAGCATGGTGTTCTCGATCGCAGCATGGTGCATTGCAATGTGTTTCTAACCGATGTGGGATATCGCCAATGCACTCGATCGCAGCATGGTGCGATCGATCGTCCTGCGCTCGATCCTACTTCTTGCCCGTGCGATCACAATTGCAGTTTTTTTGTATTTTTCTTTTTAAGCCGGATAATTCCATAATGCTCCAAAAACCTAGAAAAACACAGTAAACACAGAAATGAGATAAAATAGGATGAAATAACACAAACTAAGAGCTTAACAAATATAAATTAAGGGGCTTAAATATGAATATTTAAGCACCTATCACCTACAATTGATGAACTTAAGGATGAATTACATGGTGCTATAGTGTACTCTAAATTGGATCTCAAAGCTGGTTATAACCAGATCATAATGCACACATAAGATATTCCAAAAACTACTTTTAGGACACACTAGGGCCATTATGAATTTAAAATTATGCCCTTTGGGTTAACAAATGCCCCTACTACATTCCAAGCAACAATGAATCAACTTTTCACTTCCTTATTAAGAATATTTGTCATCATTTTCTTTGATGACATCTTTGTTTACAGCAAGAGTGTGGCAGATTACGTAGACCACTTGAGACTAGTCCTACAGTGCCTCTAAGGCTATACCCTCTATGCAAAGATGAGAAAATGCCAGTTTGCTAAGGAATTCATAGATTATTTAGGGCATGTCATTAGAGCCAAAGGGGTTTACCTGATCAGTCTAAGATCTAAGCCATGGTTGATTAGCCTGTCCCTACTTCCCCAAAGCAATTGAGAGGTTTTGAAGCTAACAGGATATTATAGAAGATTTGTCAAGAATTATGCTAGTATATCTAGCCCTTCAACTAATCTCTTGAAGAAAGAAGCCTTCCATTAGAGTCCTACAGCTCAAGATTCTTCCTGTTTTTGAAGCATGCCATGACTTCACACCAGTACTTAGCCTTCCTGACTTCACTAAACCTTTTACCCTAGAAACTGTTGCTAGTGGGTCTAGGTGTTGTCCTCTTATAGCCGTCTTATCCTATTATAGTCTTTAGTAAGAAGATGGGACCAGGAATGCAATCCTAATTTACCTACATCAAGGAGCTCTATGCCATTACCACAGTTGTCAAAAAATAGAGATAATATCTCATTGGTGCCACATTTTTCATTTAAACTGACCACAGAAGTCTTAAGTTTATGATGGAGTAGACAATTCAAACTTTTGAGCAGCAAAACTATCTCACCCAAGTTGTTAGGTTTCCCTTATGAAATCCTTTACAACCCTGGCAGCAATAATGCAGTAGTAGATGCCTTCTCAATACTTCCCACTGAACCAGATATGTCTACATGTCTAGCAGTCTTAATCCCATTGTTTCAATTCCTGGATGACCTCATAAAGGAACATTTGGAAGACCCTAACATCCTAGTCTTACAACAACAATGTACCACAATACCTTTACAACATCAAGAATGGGAAGTTAAGGACGGTATTCTTTATTACAAAGGCAAATTCTTTGTAGTAAAGTATTCAACTTTGAAAAGCTTATTCATTTCTGAATGTCATTCCACTCCAATAGGTGGAAATGTTGGCATCTTGAGAACTATTATTAGACTTTTAGCTAGTTTTCATTAGAAGAGTATGAAGAAAGATGTCACTCAATTTGTCTCCCAATGCACCATCTGTTAACAAATGAAGTCCATCAACACTAACCCTTATGGCTTGCTACCTCTACCAATTCCAGAACAAATTTAGGAGGATATCTCTATAGATTTCATCACTCATCTCCCATCCTCTCATGGCTTCACAACTATATATATGATAGTAGATAGGCTAAGCAAGTTTGCCCACTTTGCTCCTCTCCATCTTAACTATACAGCAACCAAAGTGGTACAACTATTCATGAATACTATTTAAAAATTCTATGGCACTCCTAAGTCTATAGTTAGTGATAGGGACCTCCTATTCACCAATCTGTTTTAGAGAGAACTCTTCAAACTCTAAGGTACTCAATTAAGAATGAGTACTTCTTATCACCCTTAAACTGATGACCAGGTAGAGGTTATCAATAGATGTTTGGATCAATATCTCAGAGCTTTTACTTCTGATCATCCATACCTATGGTCCACTTATTTAGCCTATGTTGAGTAGACCATAACTTACGCACCAGGGAACAAATTTTGATCTAAGTTAAAGCTCACTTGCTCAAAGCACAATAGATAATGAAACATATCACTGACCAATATAGAACTGAGTTGACATTCCAAGTTGGTGACTTTGTCCTTCTCAAATTAAAACCATATAGACAACACTGAGCAGCTATAAAAGTGTCTCATAAGCTGAGCAAAAGATACTTTGGGCCCTTTTCAATTTTGGAAAGGATAGTGTAAGTTTCTTATAGGCTGCAATTACCAAAGGGTTGCAAACTTTATCATGTCTTCTACATCCTTCTCTCGTATTAGGTGAAAGAGATATACCGTAACAAGGTCAGTGGGTAAGATAATATTTGATTCAATGGGATAAATTACCGTTAGAAGAAGCATCTTAGGAGGATGTCAACACAATCCAATCTTTTCTTCCTCACCTACACCTTGAGGATAAGGTACCTTTTCATGGGGGCAATATTGTTACACGAAAAAAGTTAAGAGATATAACTAGTTTAAAAAAACCATAAAGGTATAGGCAATGAGCTAAAACAGTAGAGTTTGAAGCAACCCAAATGACAAATCAAGTAAAAGAGAAGAAAAAGAGCTTAAATAGTAAAGAAAGAAGTTAAGCAATAAAGAAGGGAGAGTTCAAGGGTGGAAGTTAAATTAAGTTAGTTAGAAGCTGTTAGTACAACTATAGTACAGTTGTATGTTAGTTACAATTCTGTTATGCATATTGCTTGCTATATATACTTGTATTGAGATTTATAAATAGCTCTTAAGATGTAATCTTGAAGGTAAGAAATCAGAAAACACATTAAGGAGCTTCTTGTGCTCGAAGCAAGATTGAAACCCCTTCCCAATTATTGTCCAAAAACCTCCATTTCCCTTTTTCATTTCTGTCCACACAACAATCTTCAACAAAATGCCTGGGACTCCTTGGTCAATCCCTATCATTAGGGTAGGTAAGGGTCCTGGTATATTCTTTTAAGTAACCTTAACGGATAATAGACTCTATCTAATTTTTGAGTGCATAATACTCTTCAATATTATGTTTGTGGTCTCGATGGAAGTGACACCATTTGGTTTTGTCTTTGTTCCCACTAGTATTTATGGGCTTTACAGGCTAACAAATGAAGTCACAATCATGAATATTCATCAGTATATTTGCCCTTGGGTCATTGAGCGGAATGAAGCTATCAAACAAGCAGGTTGTCTTCCCACCTCCCTTTTGGCGAGGTTTTTTTGGTGGGTTGTTCCTTAGCTCGATATGCTCTTTTTTTCACTTTTTCCTTCCTTCTTCATTTTCTCTCTGGAATTCCTAATTTTCTTTAGTAAGTATGTACTCTTCAGCTCAGGTAAAGCTTTCATTCATATCCTTGGTTGGGCACCTGGTGAGTTTGGAACTGAAGGTTCCTCACTTGAGTCCATTTTTTAATGCATCTGTTTGGATTTTAGGATCAAGGTCGAGGATTTCCCATGTTGCCATGTAAAACCAAGAGATATATTCTCAGAGCCTTTCTCTTTTTTGTTGGATGATGCTAAAAAGGATTTCGGAAGTCTTTCTCAGACCTTTACTAGTTGTGGAAGTGTGTATCGAAAGCATGACTAAGATCTTCAAAAAAAAAATTATCCTCTCAAGTTTCAGGTGAGAGTGCCAAGTACTTGCAACTTTTTCTAGTGTTAATGGAAATGCTTGACATAATACTATGTTTGAATGATGATGTAGGAGCATTGTGGTCCTGCATAACTAGAGGTGATCCATAAGGTCAGTATTGCCATTGTGTGCCTTGTTGATTGGAATCCTAAAGTGCTGAGGGGGAGGGGCATCAAGGATGTCATGTATAAAGGGAAAATCTTAATAGTTGAGCTCATCCAGGATGTTAGTTCCCCTGTTCTTGAAGACTTCGCCTATTCTTCTGTCCATTTCTTCTGACTTCCTGTCTAGATCAAACAAACTCTTGGAGGCGGTGGAGCGACCTCAGGACTTTGATCCTCGATTCGGGGGAGATGACCCAATAGTGGATTTGCGATCTAAGTCATGGGAGTTAGTGTTTTGTTGCCTCATTAGCCAAGGTATTTATGATGATACCTATGGTTGGGGAGGACCTAGGCCCTTAAGTTGCACTGCTAGACTGGCCACCAACTGAGTAAATTCCAAGAACTGTTCTTACGTGATAGGTTAGACTTGGGGCTGAATCAGGTGATTCAATTGAGACCGTTGGTCCTACTATGACTAGTCACCAAATGGTTCATAACGATTTTGGTTTCCCGCAACACGTTTTTGGATGGCTAGGAGTTTAGTACCAGTGCATAGGTCGCGACTGATTGAGGCTCGAGTGTTGGTGGCAGTAATGGTAGTGGTTACAACCACAATGTTTTTACAAGTGTTCGTAGGTGGCATAATAACATATGAGTTCTTTCTCTAAGTTCCCACAGACAACGACAATCTATTGATGCCAAAAATCTGCAAAGTAGCTTAACGGTTGAGATGCGATACATGTGCGCGCAAAGATAAAAGAAACCTTAAGGAGTCGCCGGAGGATCGGAGGGATTGTGCCTTTGGGGGGAAATCTCTTATGCCTAAGTAAGTAAACTGAGGGCTTAAAGTAATAGGGAGCAAAAGAGTTAAAAGATTTTAGAGTGAACCAAGATTGTACCTCAGATAATGAGAGTCCCCTTTATATAGTGTTTAGAAGTAGAGTTAAATTAGGAAAATGATCAATTTTGAGCATTATGATAGGATTAGAATTCCTATAGATTGGAGTATTCTGATGAGACTAAGGTTTTCATAAGCTGGAGTGTCCAAGTAGAATTAGGGTTTTCAAGAACTGGAGTGGTGTGAAGTTACTATTTTTCCCCTTTGCCACATGTGATCATACGATTAGTGGTTGCAAGATTACTCTTTTACCTTATGTGGGAGTCACATGTCGTTACATGATTAGTTAAGGATTTTTACCTTATATCAGTCCTTTAATATGTAGTTCTCTCATTGTAGATGTCTAAACTAAGTTGTATACTCAATACAGTTGATCCTTTAGAAAAGAAGAAGAAGGGTGCAAAGAACTCAACATAAGAAGGAAAAAATACTGCAACTACAAAGACTTTCTGAAGTGTGTGCTATTGAGGTCCAAGCTAGAAGACAATTGAATACCCACTTAACTAAAGAATGCTACAAAATTACAGTGAGGAATTTCAATAACAAAATTGGGAAGGGTTGTATTAAGAAGTAGCTTAAGAATAAGTGGGACTCATGGAAAAATGATTGGAACGTTTGGAAGAAATTACTTCATGGGGAGACAAGACTTGGGTAGACTTCTGAAATAGGCACCATTGATGCTAGTGACTATTAGTGGGAGAAAAAGTTAAAGGTATGTCATGGACCTCAGAAGCTTATCCTTCTTTATTTTATTGTTTGTTGATTTTTTAATTTCTGGGACTCTAGAAATTTGTGGCACTAATTTTTTTTTCTATAGACCACTCGAAATGCTTCTAAATTTCACATGCATTTACTACATTGATGGACATAATATTCTCAGGCCTAGCAATCACAGGAGAAGAAGCTTGGATGCCCACATTAGGTTTAATGTCTGATCTTAGTATAGAGGTTATCGATATGGGAGATGAAGAAGTTAAAGGAGAAATTAGGGTTTGTGTTTATTGACTACATAATGTTCCTATAGTAGGAGCTCATATTTATAGGGTGTAAACATAAGAGTTTCCTATTTACAATATGACTATTGTTTCCTACTTACATTAGGAATATAGTTACATACCCTCTCAATTCGAATGGGCTGAAACCATAGAGAGATTGGTTTTATGCTGAAGAAACAGAGGTGATGACAACCCTTTTGTGAAAATATCGGCAAGTTGTGCATCAATAGGAATATATCGGATCTGAATATCTCCTTGGGCTACTTTTCACAAATAAAATGAAAATCTATCTCAATAGACTTGGTGTGAGCATGGAACACTAGATTAGTAGCCAAATACGTAGAACCAATGTTATCACAATACAATTTAACTAGATGATTTAAGAACACATGTAAGTCATAGAGAAGCTGTCGAATCGAGTAGGTCTCTACTACAACATAGGAAAAGGATCGATATTAGATTTAGTGCTAGAACAAGCACAGTGGGTTATTTCATTGCTTTCTAAGAAATAAGATTTGGTCCAAGGAAGACAGCATAACCTATGTTGGACCGACGACTATCAGGACAGTTGGCCCAGTTGGCATCTACATAGCAAGAAAGAGAAAAATCCTTTGCAGAAGCAAGAAGTAACTAATGATTAGTAGTACCACATAAATATCAAAAAATGAATTTCACAAGCTGAAAATGAGCCATACAGGGAGCATGCAAAAACTGACTAGCCATATTAACATCATATATAATATCAGGTTGGATCATGGTTACATATTGAAGACCTCTAACCATACTCCTAAATTCAGAGAGATCTGCTAATAGTTCACCCTCATGTTGTGAAGATGCTAACTAGGAAGGTAGCGGAGTTTTAACTAGTTTGGCATAAGACATAAAAAATTTAAGTAAAGGTATCTGGTGTATTTAGTTTGAGAGAGAAACAAACCGGTGGGATGACAAACAACTTAAATTCCAAGGAAATAATGAAGACGACTAAGATCCTTCATAGAAAATTGGTTAGATAAAGTGTGAATAAAGCAAAAAAGAATAATAGTATTATTACTTATGAGAATAGTGTCATCAACTTATATTAGTAAGATAAAAAGACCATGAGATGATGCATGAACAGCTCTAGGAGCCTGTTTCAGACCATAAATGGGTTTGCGTAATTTACCGACATGAGAAGAACGAAGGATATTAAAAAAACCATGAGGTTGTTTCATGTACGCAACTTCATTAAGATAACCATGAAGAAAAGCATTCTTAATATCTAGTTGTATAATCACCTAAAAGTCAGAAACGATTAAAGATAAAATAGTGCGAATAGTAGTAGGTTTAACAACGGGGCTAAAAGTTTCATGATAGTCAATACCTAGTTATTGATGGAATCCCTAAGCGACCAACCTCGCTTTGTAGTGCTCCACAAACCCATCAGCTCGATATTTAATCCTATAAATCCACTTCCACCCAACTAAATTTTTCATTGGATTATATAGAACCAGATCCCAAGTGTGGTTGATTAAAAGAGCATTAAATTCGTCAGACATAATTGACCATCACTTAGGATCTTTATTTTCCTGAGAAAAATAAGTTGGTTCAATTAGCTGGGTAGTAGCGAAAAGAGAGAGTAATAGTTTGGGTTTGCGAATGCCAATTTTAGAATGAGTAATCATGGGATGACAAGAGGCGGGGATTGATGGTGGTGGAAGAGTAGAGGTAGAAAGAGCGACTAGTTTAGGAGAGGGAATGACAATAGGACTGGAAGAAGCTGAGGCTAGTGTTGATAAGTCAGGTAAAGGAGATGGCAAAGTATGAGACATTGATTCAGGGGTCGGTTTACAAGGGAGGAAAGGGGGGCCACAAGGGTAGAGGCAGAAGTTGGGGGCAGCGAGGCAATAGGAACCGATGGTGGGGAAAGAAGACGAGGAATAGGGAGACTCGAAATAGGGGTGATTGGAGACACAGGTGGTGAGGGAGAAGGTTGATGTAAGGCTTCAGTAGTAGTAAGTACAAGTGTAGGACTGGTAGAGTGAATAGTTGTAGTAGGGGGGACGTAATGGAGTTTAGGTGGTTAACATCATGGTGGGAAATAGTGTTAATGAAATATAAAGGTTGTACATTTGGGTTTATGATGTGAAGAGAAGGAACAGAGGGTGTGACGTTATGTGAGGGAAAAGGAAAAGTGATATTAGGAGGGAAAGTGGCTCTGTGGGGTTGAGTGATGTCAATGTGTGGTGTTACTATAGTGTTAGGATTTATCTAAGAGCTAAAAAGGAAAAATTCAGCTTCAGCCCCAGGTGTGCGCCGCACCTTAAGAAGTGTGTGCCTCAGTGCACAGCATGGAGAAGTCTTCTGCCCAGGTGTGCTCTATAGCACAAAGAAGGTGTGTCGCAGCGCCCAGAAGGTGGAGGTGGTGTGCCCTGGTCTGAGCCGCGACGCTAGGCACACTTGATGCTTCCTGATCAACACTTTGGATTGATGCGTGAGGCTTGATCAAAATGCATAGGATCACTTAGACTTGTTGAAGGGCTATGATTGATTGGTCCTCAAGATCTAAGGGTTGAGATTGACTTCAAGATAGGTTCAAGAAGTGGTGCACTATATAAAGGGTCATCTAGCTTCAATCAAACATAAGTGTGTGACAATCATCTCAACAAGAGAGGTGTGATGTGAATGACATGTGAATATATGTGAAATAGAACACATGGTGTGTGAGAGTGCAAAGACACTAAACATAGGAGAGACTCATTCAAGAGAGAGGCTGGATATTTAGAGAGAGAGTAGTATAGATTGGGGATTGAAGGGTTTTGTAAATAGAATTTTCTTGGGGAAAATTCCAGGGAAACACTTAGTCCTTATCACTTTATTTTTCTCTTCTTTCATTCTTCAAGAACGGTGTTAAGATCAAGATTAGATCATGTTCTTGAAGAGGTGTCGTTGTAATTATAAGAACTTATTGATTTAGTGCAGAGAGCTCGGAGGAGCTCACGAGGACGTAGGTACATTGCGAACCTCGATAACAATTGTTGTGTTCTTTCTTTGATTGGTTTGATTCATGTTTTGTTTCAGTTTATTACAAGTCATTCTAGACTTGGGTGTTTGGAAAATCACCACCTGGGTATCTTGAGGGTGATTTCCAACAGTGGTATCAGAGCTTTGGACAGCTGGTATCGGAGCAAGAACAAGGGGTTATCAGAGCAAGACTCTAATAATCAAAAGTTAACTTCTTGGATGATTCAAGAACGGAGTAGAGATCAATATCTGATCGTGTTCTTGAGGTGATTTAAGAACGGAGTAGAGATCAATATCTAATCGTGTTCTTGATGTGATTCAAGAACGGAGTAGAGATTAAGATCTTATCGTGTTCTTGACGGTGATTCAAGAACGGTATTGAGATCCATCTTTGATCATCTTCTTAAGATTTAGAAGAAGCTGGAAAGCAATTGTGGGTGCTGCCTAAATCTGAGATTTTCTCCGCAAGATGAGTTAAAACTTCATTGTTGAGAAGTTTGATGGAAAGGGAGACTTTGCCCTTTGGAAGCGGAAAATCAAAGCTGTTCTTATGCAACAAAAGGTGGACTTGGCGATTGGAGAAGATGATGCTTTTCCAGCAAGTATCATGGAGGCCCAGCGAATGAGATGAAGAAGATGGTGTACAGCACCATCCTTCTGCACATGTCGGATAGTGTCACAAGGGAGTGCGGAGACTCAGAAGATCCAGCTGCCATTTGGAAGAAACTAGATGAATTGTTTCTTACCAAGACTCTCTCGAATAAGAGGTATATTCTAAAATGAATCTTTGCTTTTAAAATGGATCCTAATAAAGAGTTGCAAGATAATCTTGATGCCAAGATAAGGGGAGCATCAAGTGGAGATGGGTTGTTCATTAAAGGAGGGCCATCAACTCGGTATGGCAGCAACATACATGGCTACTACCGGGACAAACCAAAAGATAGAGGAGAAAGCCATTGGAGAGCCCATTCTAAATCGAGATTTGGAGGGAAGAGATGTTTCTACTGCTATAAGGAGGGTCCTTTCAAGAAAGATTGCAAGAAGATGATAAAGGATGAGGGAAGAAGCCATACCAAGAATGGAGAGGCTTCGGTTGCCAAAGGAGAACATCAAGATGATGATGTTCTTGTTGTGTGCTCAAATGTGAGCAAGGGGTAAGAAGGCAGCGGGAAATGGATCTTGGATATCAGATGCACTCATCATATGTGTCCTCATAGGGATTGGTTCAAGAATTTCAAGGAAACCGATGATGGAAAGGTTTTCCTAGGGAATGATACTTCTTACCAAGTGAGGGGCACGGGAGACATCTAGTTGAGGATTTTTAATGGAATGACAAGGCTGCTGAGGAATGAGAGATATCTTCTGGAGTTGAGAAGAAATTTGATCTCATTAGGGCAGCTAGATTCCATGGGGTACACATATAAGGCAGAGAGAGGAAAGATCAAGGTAACCAAGGGATCTTTGATAGTGATCAAAGCAGCAATGAAGGATGGTCTCTATGAGATGATCGGAGACATAGAGATCAAGGGTCAAGCAATAAGCTTGATGGCTGAGATGGATAAGGCAGCCCTTTGGCACAATCTCTTGGGATACATGAGTGAAAATGGCCTGCAAGTTCTCAACAATGATGGTCTACTTAATGGTGACAAAGTAGAGGAACTTGATTTCTACAAATGTTGTGTTCTTGGGAAACAACATCGGGTCAGCTTCAACACCGGAGTACACAAGTCTAAGGGCATTCTTGACTACATTCATGCGGATCTTTGGGGACCAGCAACAACACCAACACAAGGAGTAATCACTACTTTCTTTCTTTAATTGATGATTATTCAAGAAAGGTTTGGGTTTATTTGGTTAAAAATAAATAAGATGCTTTGAATAAATTAGTGGTGTGGAAAGAACTGGAGGAAACTCAAACGGGCAGGGTAGTTAAGGTGTTAAGAACCGATAAAAGCTTAGAATGTTTTAACAAGGAATTTGATCAATTCTGTAAGTTAAATGGGATTGTAAAACATAGAACAGTTGTGAAAACGCCTCAGTAAAATGGAGTTGCTGAAAGGATGACTAAGACCTTTAGGGAAAAGGTTAGGTGCATGTTAAATGGATCAAGATTACCCAAATGTTTTTGGGGGGAAGCAGTGTCTATTGCTACGTATTTGGTTAATAGATTACGCTCTAGAGCTTTAGAGCTCAAGACTCCCGAGGAAATTTGGAGTGGTAAACCCCCTGAGTTGAACAACCTTAGAACTTATGGGTGTGCTGCGTTTGCACATCAAAAGGATGATAAGCTTAGCCCAAGATCTAGAAAATGTGTGTTTCTAGGATATGGGGAAGGGGCTAAGGGGTATAGGTTATAGTCCTTTGATAAAAAAGTATTTAAACTCATAATAATGTCATTTTTAATGAATTATTATTTCCCTATTTGGAGAAAACTAACCCTGTTGGGGATAGTGAGCAAATCAGTTCGGTATTTGTGGAGCATAGCATCAAGGAAAATTCAGTTCAAGTAGAGCAAGGAAGGCAAGAGGGTTCGGACCAGGTAGAGCCCATTGATGAATGCCAAGCTCAGGACACTCGAGAGAAGGCTGAACTAGAAGGGGATGATGTAGAAAGTCAGAATGACTATCAGCTCACAAGAGACCGGGAAAGAAGGCTGGTCAGACCACCTTTGAGATATGGTTTTATGGTTGTGAATGCAGCAGCTCCTTGGACAGAAGGAGGGATAAGTGAACCAGAGACTTACATTGATTCCATGGGATGTAAGGATTCGTCAAGATGGAAGCTAGCTATGGAGGAAGAAATGCATTCTTTGAGGAAGAACAACTCATGGGAAGTAGTGCACATTCCAGGAAAACACAGAGAGTTATGGATTGTAAGTGGACTTACAAGATCAAAGAAGGGAACCCTCCAAGAGATGAAGTCCATAAAAAGGCTAGGCTGGTGGCGAAGGGGTTCAGGCAAAGAGACGACATAAAGAAGGCTGGTTAGACCACCTTTGAGATATGGTTTTATGGTTGCGAATGCAACAGCTCCTTAGACAGAAGGAGGGATAAGTGAACCAGAGACTTATATTGATGCCATTGGATGTAAGGATTCGTCAAGATGGAAGTTAGCTATGGAGGAAGAAATGTATTCTTTGAGGAAGAACAACTCATGGGAATTGGTGCACATTCCAGGAAAACAGAGAGTTATGGATTGTAAGTGGACTTACAAGATCAAAGAAGGGAACCCTCCAGGAGATGAAGTCCATAAAAAGGCTATACTGGTGGCGAAGGGGTTCACGCAAAGAGACGACATAGATTTCACTGAAACTTTCTCACCTGGACATAAGGTGGAGGAAATGGTGAGTATCCTCATCTATGTCGATGATATGCTATTGGTTGGGAACAACAAGGAGAGGATAGAAAGGTTAACATCTCAACTCAGTAAGGAGTTCGAGAGGAAGGATCTTATCCTTGCACAAAAGATCCTTGGGATAAGAAGAATTTGGGAAAGGGAGAGAAATGGTTTGAAAGTTTCTCAATCTTCCGACATAGAAAATGTGTTGTACAAGTTTTCTATGGAAGATGGTAAACCAGTGAAGATTCCTCTTACTGGTCATTTCAAGTTCTCCAGCAAACAATGTCCTGGAACGGATGAGGGGAAGAAGGAAATGGAAAAGGTCTCTTACTCTAGTGCAGTTGGATCAGTCATGTTCATGATGGTAAGCACTATACCCGACATGTCTCAGGCAATTAGTGTTCTCAGCAGATTTGTGAGTAATCCCGGAAAAGAGCTTTGGCTTGGGATGAAGTGGTTGTTGAGGTACGTGAAGGCTTAGTTGCAGCCGGTGGTAGCACTCTCAAAAACCAAGGCAGAGTACATAGTGGCTACAGAAGCCATAAAGGAGGCTATGTGGAGCAAAGGGTTATTTGACAAGTGGAAGGTCCTAAAAGAGCAGGTGGTGGTGTCTTCGGATAGCCAAAGTGCGTGGCACTTGTGTAGGAACCCGGTGTTCCATGAGAGGACTAAGCATATGGATGTTCGGTATCATTTCATTTAGGAAAATGTTATAGAAGGATGTATTCATGTGGACAAAGTCGCAATGGAAGAAAATCCTACAGATTTAGGTACTAAAGTTCTACCTCTAAGTAAGTTCAATCATTGCCTTGAACTTTTTACGATTGGAGTCGGTTGATATGGTGACTTAAGTTGAGTTTGGATACTAAGCTCTCTGCACTATGAGTTTGGTTTTAGTTACTTAGACAAAGGTAGAGATTTGTTGGGATTTGTCTAAGAACTAAATAGGAAAAATTCAGCTTCAGTGTGCGCCGCACCCCAGGAAGTGTGCGCCTCAGCGCACCGCATGGAGAAATCTTCTGCCCAGGTGTGCTCCGTAGCATAAGGAGGGTGCACCACAGTGCCTGATAGAAGCTTAAATATTTATATATAAGCCCCTTAATTTACATTTGTTAAGCTCTTAGTTTGCGTATTTTATTCCATTTTATTTCCTTTTTGTGTTTTCTGTGTTTTTATAGGTTTTTGGAAAAAAAGAAGCATTTTGGAACCCAAAGAGCAAAACTGGAATTGGAAGCTGCAAAAGAGTGAGATCGAGCGCAGTGCTTGGTGTGATCAAGTGCATAAGCACTCGTGTGTACAAGGAGAAGGCTCAAGCACAACCTTGCGCTCGAGCGTAAACTTATGCGATCGAGCGCACAAGCATCAGTGAAACATCAAAACGGCAGTTCCTATTTTGGAAAGTAGGGTTAGAGACCTGTTTTGAAAATTAGGGTTTCCAAGTGTCCTTAGAACCCTATAAATAGACTTGTAAAACACATAAACAGGATCTCCCTTTTAGTTTAGTTTTTGTTCGGGGAGGCCGGAGGCCGAACGAGCCCGGAGGAGAGATTGTGGAAACAAATTGATACCTCTTCTCGATAGTGTTTTCAGGTTTCTTCTTTCCTTTGTATTTTATTTTATGATGTTGTTTAGCATCACAACTATATGTAACTAATTTTCTAGTAAGGGCTTGGTTGAAGCCCTAATTATGTTTAACTAATAATTCAATATTGGTGCCTTTGCAATACTTATGTTGTGATTCTTAATTTGATTAATATCTGTTTTTATTTACATTCCTCATATGTGTGTGTCTGATCAACTTATGCATATGGTATGGATCAGTTAGTTGAATCAATTTGGATGACCAAGCCCTAGGTTCCACAATAGTAACAAAAAATATCCACGCCGGTTTCTTGGGTTAATCAATATAGGAAACCAGGAGTGGACCAAACCCTAGGCCTCGTGTGGTTGTCGATTTTCACAGACCTTATGCTCTCTTAAGAAACAACTCAGTATACACCATGCTGAATCCCTTAAGAGAGAAAAGAGATAGAGTGTACACCATGCCTAACTCATTGCTTAGGGAAATCCATAGCCTAAAGAGTGGACCAAGCCCTTAGGTTGACAACCAGTAGGTATTCATAGCATGAGTAGAGCACTGGTATATTATTTTGTTGGGGTAGTATGATTAGTAGTGGATACCAAGTCCCTGGATCTTTATCATTATTGTCCACACTTAATATTTATTCCCATATATTTTTACTCTATGAAACTAATTCTAAATCAAAATTCACCAATCCCTGTGGAGATGATCTTGCACTTGCACATTATGCTACCATTGACCTTGTGCACTTGCAAGTAAAATTGCATGATTATTTTCTTATTTATTTAGGTAGATAAACGCACAACAAGTTTTTGGCACTGTTGCCGGAGATTGCCCTAAATTTCTTTTTAGAATTATTTTTGTTAGTAAATTTTAATTTTAATTTTATTTTTTCCGTTCTGTTTATATTTTCTTTATCAAACAACCCTAATTTTTTTCATCTTTTTGTTTTATATTTTTTTTCAAGTGTGCAGCAGAGACATTTCTATCCTCATTGCGATCGAGCGCACTAGTGTAGCGCTCGAGCGCAAGAAGAATAGCGATCGAGCACAGTTCAAGGTGCGCTCGAGCTCAAAAGATCCAGAGAGTACCCGAGCAGCAGTATTGAAACTGCTGCCCTGAAGCGGTTCAAATGATTCATGCAAGGGCTTCGATCCAAAAATCCAATCTTCTTTCCACTCAATACAAAGTAAGGAGTAAAGAGCAAGGGCATGTATGAAGTGAACTTAAATGGTGGATTTCCAAATTGGTTGGATGCTGTGGAAAGAAAGATAGATATACTAGTAAAATGCACAACTGCGCAAAACATCCCTCCTCGTCCACAAGCTACACAACTCCAGGTATGTGCTATATGTTCTAATGTTAATCACACTTATGAAACTTGCCATGTGTATTACTTTGCAGATCCAGAGCAAGCAAACTATGTGGGACCAAACAACTATCATTCCAAGAACAATGCATATGCAAATACCTACAATCCTGGATGGCAAAACCACCCCAACTTCTCGTGGAACAACAATCAAAATGCTCTGAACCTTCAAGGGCAGCAAAGGAACTCCCAAGCAGCAGCCCAATAAGTTCCGAAATCAAGGGATATTGACCTAGAGAGCATTGTGAGGCAACTGGCAGCTCACCAACAACAACTGATAACTTCACAAGAACAGTTCATGGCAGAGGAAATACAATTTTGGACTGAGCAAAGACAAATCAATGCCAAGCATGAGCAAGCTATTCAAAGACTAGAGGTGCAAATGGGGTAATTGGCTAAGGAGCTAAGTGAAAGAAAACAGGGAGAATTTCCAGCCCATCACGTTGATCCATTAGAAACTATTCTTACCTATAGTGTCACAAGATCGGATTTTAAGCCCGAATGTGAGGATGTTACTGATGACATCATTGAAACTATGTACCTTCTTGAGGCCCCTCCAAAGAATCCAAGTAAGTACACTGATCCATTTGACACTCTTGTGCCTTCTAATACTACTTTTTTTTCGTTTTATTGTCCAGGCACCAAATTTGGAGCTGAAGCAATTGTCGAAGTATTTGACTTATGCTTATATGGGAGAGAATACGACACTACCTATGCTAGTTGCTGCAAATCTTAATTTTGGGGAAGAATAAGGAACGGTCCGGCTGAAGACGTTAAACTTAGCGCTCATGGGAGGCACCCCATAGCTTATTCTTTTATTTTTATTGCTTTTCATATTTATTGTTATTTATTTATTTTTCTTACTTTTTTTTCCCGTTTTATGTTAGTTTTTCTTTTTTAGGGACAATGTATGCATCCATTCAAGTTTGGGGGTGTGTTATGAGCCATACCGGTCCAGCTAGTTCTCCATCTCCTAGGTTAGATCTTTCCATGTTATTCACACATTGAGGATGTTGGAAATCACCTTGATAAGATGCCCAGGTGGTGATCCTCCAAACATTCAAGTCTAGAATGACTTGTAGAAAGAAATACAGCAATCGAAAGCAAAAAAGAAAAGAAGACAAGCGATCTGTTATCGAGGTTCGACAATAGCCTACGTCCCCGTGAGTTCCTTTGAACTCTCTGCACTAAATCAATGGTTCTTTGCAATTACAGCAACCCTCTCTAAGAAACCTCAAGTTCTTGAAGAAACCAAAAAGAGAAGAAAGAAGATGATAAGAACTATTACAATGCTCTTTATCAATTCTATACTACTCTCTCTTTACAACCAGCCTCTCTACAGTGAGTCCCTCTTGTGTTTTGTGTCTTTCCACTCTCACACAATTCTCTCTTGTATTATGTCTTTTCACTCTTTACAATTGATCTCAAATTATGTCACAATGTTATATTGAGAATGAAGCTAGGTGACCATTTATATAGTGCACCAACTTCTTGTCCAATCTTGAGAGTCAATCTCCACCCTTTGATCTTGATGACCACTCAACCATGGCCCTTGATCAATCCTTAGTGATCCTATACGTTTTCGACATGTCTCCACACACTTAACAAAGGCTGAATCAAATGGATTATGTGTGCCTTCAAGGTGTGGCCTGAAACAGGGCAAGGTGCGGCCTGAAACAGGGCACACTTGCTGCTACTCTATGAGCCGTGGCCTGGCGTAGGGTGCACAGTGGCCTGGCCTTTCTCCAGCATTCCTCCATGCTGTGCACTGTGGCCTGGAAAAAGCTGGGCCGCGGCCTGACCTGATGCACATATTTTCCAGCTTGTGTGCTTAGGCGCACACACTAGTGTGCCTACCTTTGCCTTGCTCCAAGGTGTTACACACACTTGTGTGCACTTCTTTAACATGCTAAAATTTATTCTTCCAACCTTGGTTTAGACATTAACCTTGTTTAAACCATGTTTAAACCTTAGACAAATATGAATAGGGGACAATGTGTAATTTAAGTTTGTGGGTATGGGAGTCATATTCACACACTTGTCCCAGTTTTTTTTTTTTTTTTATGAAAAGATAAATGCATATTCATATTATGTTGAAGTTTTTTGTTGATCTAAACGAATACTGTGATATGATTTCATCAGTGAGCTTAAAATCCTAAACACATTAACTGATAATAGAGTTTTAAGGTTTAGTTACCTACTTGGGGATCTTGAGGGCGATTTCCAACATATAGTAAGAGCAACATTGTTGGTGACGACAGCAAGAGGGTTAATTTCAGTGAGGGAAGGGAAGAGCACAAGGGAGCAGTGTTTTCCATTGTTTTTAGGGTTTAGAGAGGGTAGTGTTTTAGGATTTAGGATCTTACTGCTCTGATACCATGAAGAAGCTAAAGGAGAAATTAGGGTTTGTGTTTATTGACTGTATAATGTTGCAGTAGTAGGAGCTATTATTTATAGGGTATAAACACAAGAGTTTCCTATTTACAATATGACTAGGTTTACAATAGGATTAGAATTTCATAATATTATTTACATTAGGAATATATACATTTACAGAAGATAATGATGACTCAAATGAAGGTATTAAATGTCCATTTGGAAGATTTTTCAGTTGATACAGTCATGCTATCATAATAGACAACTCATGAGAGGGGAGTAAGCAAAAATCACCAAATCAAATGCCCACTGAAAATACAAGAGGGAATAAGTGATGAAAAAGAAGGGGAGGGAAAGGTGTACTCTATTGGTGAGGTGGAGTTGTTGAATTCCACATCAGGATTTTATATTGCTTCAAAATTGTATTTTCTATATGCCTAATTGATCTTACGGTGTAAGAATAGGGAGCTATTTGTGGCCTTTAAATATCTTGATCTTCGCCTTACATGGCTGCAAAATGAGCTTGTAGAAAGGAAGGAAAAATCTTCTTGTTAAATGGTACTTTCAGTTTGTTAACTATTTTAAGAATTTTAAATTCTGGTGGGTACTATTTGTTTGTTGAGTTGCAGAGAAGAAGTCAAAATCTTCTCATTACTTGGTACTATATATTGTTGTTTTGTGTTTAGGTGCTAGACATTTATGTCAAATTTTCTTCCAGCAGGACTAGTGCTTACAAGGCAGGCAAAGTGTGAAGCCAAATAGAGATTAATTCTTTTTGTTTATGTTCATGGAGCTTAGATTGCTAGAAAAGGTGCAACAGGACTATGATAATTTGTATTTTTTTAAAACTCCCAGATCTAATAATGAGGTAAAACATTCTCTAGCATAACTGTTGCCATTTTTTTCCCTAACTACGAGGAAGAAACATCCTTTATTTTCTAATTTTCTTAGAATTATTCTAGTTAAGATTAATCTTAGTCAAATGTGAATAGTTTAGGCTCTGTTATGTTCTTTGATGACATGAACATGTTCTCGACTGTATTGAATATATTTTTCATTATTTATACGTATCACCTATTCACTTGCATGAACTATACGGTCTATGCTCTTGAAATAAATTACTGTATACACCATGCCTGCAACCTTGGTTATCTTATATCTGCAAATGATGATTGCTATTTGCTATGAACTTCAACAACATATGCTAAATTTTCTTTACCATGGTTATCTTAAAACTGTTGTTTCCTTCATTAAATGTTGGTTTGTTTAATTATGTTTTACTTCATTAGCAATGAGATGATCGATAGGCAATGTTGGTTTGATTTATTAAATTAGTTGAAGTGATTTTATTAAATTTGTAGGATGTGCAAAATGGTTGAGTTGAAGTGGTTGTCTCTCGATTTGAATTTCTTCTATTTGTAAGGTTCTGCAGAATGGTTTGAGTTGAAGTGCTTGATGTACGTGATTTTTACTTGAGTTAAAGTATTGTATGAATGATTCAAGATCTGTCAATCACACGAATAATGAAAACAAACAGAAATAAAATAATAAGATATGATATACCCAGGTTCACCCCAGAATAGAGCTACATCTTATAAGAATTTTTACTATAATTAACCTCCCAAATCTCTTATATAATTTTGCGCTAAGTACATAGAGAGTATTTATAAGCAACTTAAGAAACCCTAACTAGGGTTCTCGCCCTGCTACTAACCACGACTATTCATAGGCCTAAGCCCAAACCGCCAGGCAGAAAACCTAAGCTCAAAACGTGTACAGGGCCTGGCGACCGTGGGCACTACCCCCTACCCCAAGCCGGGACCCCTTAGTCATCGAGAGGTCTACAGTTTTGGACTCGTGAAGTATGCACCAACTCTAATATTGTAAGTCTATTGGCAAAAAAACGCATTGAAAATTTAAAAAATTTATACCGATATACTTAAATCTTGAAAATACTCTATGGATCTACTAAAACGAATATAATTATTTCCATACAAGGTTTGAGATTTAAACCTTAATATAAATTTCGGTTGAAAATTCGGTGTAGAGTTCATGAGTCGTTCAAGCGTTCGGCTTCTAATTGTATTCACAAAAACAACCAAGAAAAAGGAGATCCTTTTTCTAGATGTCGAACATCAAGCAAGAAAGAGCTATAGGATTACGGAAAATCCCTGAGTGCTAGCTTTAGGAATTTTAGCTCTAAAGACCGTTTAAAACCTGATTTTAAGTCTCACAATTTTTTATTAGGGTTTCTATCAAATATAACCTTTATGCAGAGCCTTTACTCCTAAAAGCTCTATAACTAATAGATTGCAATAAAACCCCTGGTTTAACTAATTCTTAGAAATTTCTCTATTAGCCCATTAGTTTTCCTTAATCTTGCAATTGCTCAATTGTGTGTGATCGCTTAGGTTCAATATTATTTTGGTAGTAGATCATAAATATTACGTAACAATTGGATCCTATCTAATTAATTGAAACTCTTTTTAAATTTAATTTGAATTAAAACTCATTTTAATTCTCCTTTTGATTAAGAATTAATTCTTAAGAGCTTCTACAAGTCATGATTGACACCTAACAGTAGGTCATGACTACCCAGACATTATAAATTAATGTGAACCTTTTCATTGACAGTTACCGTACAGTTCAATCCTTCCATCATGCAATGTCCCTAATTAAACCTAAGACATTGAATCATTGTTAAGCCTTTATTATTTAACTATATATATCTTGATCTCAAGTCCATAACTTAAATGGTGAAATTACAAATTCCTTTTTAATTTTCACTCCACCTTGGCCAAGGAATTTCTAAGGTATAACTTAATCAAATCACATAAGACATTATCTCTCTTTTACTAAGAGCTATGGATCCTCTATTATACACTCATATGCCTCCATGCATAAGTGGTCATACCCAATTACTACCTCTATGTGACCCATGATTAGAGTCACATTTAAGCAGCATCAAAGTATGACAACCCATGCACAAGACATTTATGGTGCCTCAAGTCAAGGACCACTTGTAAAACTGCAACGTAAGAACTTCTATTGAAAATTAGTAAAATGTCTATTAGGAATTACTTAGTGGAGTTAGTTCAGTGTACTTGTTCTCAAACAAGCACCTACATAACTTGTTTTAGTCTCTCATACACTAATGACCATGAGATGAATCACTCTCAACTTCGTAAGGAAACATGGTATGTATTAATCTATCCGGATTCACTAATTCCTTTCTTAGTGACCTTATGAATATGCACATTTAAGAACAAAAATTAAGGAAATATATCTAATTAGCATGATCTCATTATGTAATCATTTTCATTATTTTTATTCTATGGGTTTGATCATGTAAACACATTGAATGTGATTTTTAATGAACGCAATAAATAATATAAATGTCATAAATGTTTATTGTCAATACATGAATAAGATTAATTACTAGTAGCATACCCATAACATCAAATGCTATTGGCTTGTAGGGAACATTACTATCAATCTCTCACTTGCACTAAAATTGGCCATATATCTCAAGTCCATCTTCTCAAAATAGCAATCAAATTGTTGCTAATAAATCACCTTATTTAGTGGATCTGTTATGTTATATGTCGATGAAACTCTTTCTACCATCACCTTTTCCAATGATCTCTTGAATAAAATGGAATCGCTACAAAATATGCTTGGACTTCTGATCAGACCTTGGTTCCTTTGCTTGCGCAATAAAACCATTATTATCACAATAGATAGTTATTGGATTGACAATTTCTCGAACCACACAAAGTTTAGTGATGAACTTCTTTATCAAAGCAACCTCCTTTACAGCCTCTAATGCAGCAATGTATTCGGCTTTCGTGGTCAAATCCGTAGTGGTTTTTTATTTGAAACTTTTCCAGGTCACTGCTCCACAATTCAAGGTGAACACATATTTAGAAACTAATTTACTATCATCTTTGTCAAACTAAAAACTAGAGTCTGTGAAGCCCTTAAGTTTCAAATTTCTCATTAATATATGAGAAACAAATCTTTAGTTCTTCTCAAGAACTTAAGAATATTTTTCATAGCTATCCAGTGACCCTCACTTGGATTTGACTGAGATATGCTTACAAAAATTAGAATTTATACGACATCAGGCCTAGTACATAACATTGCATACATTATAGAACCAATTTTCGATGCATATGGTATCACACTCATGTGTTCTCTCCTTTCTGGAGTCTTTGGAGACATCTATTTAGAGAGAGCAATTTCATGACTCATTGGTAAGCCCATGTATGGGTGACTCCTTACAAAGTTGGTAATAGTGACCAAGCCCAGGCGATTGTTTACCAAAAATACAAGTCTCCACAAATTCGTAAGACCATGTATGGGGGCTGACATCTTCCTAGGAATACTCGTGCTCTTAGAGTATAAGTAAAGAAGTAATATGATAAATATGACATGGAATTAAAATAATATATATGTGACAGATTTATTATTGAATAAAATAATTCTTTAAAAAAAACTGGACGTGTAGCGGTGTAAAGAACAAGGAAAAGAAAAAAGAAAAAAAAATTGAAGCGTCCAGGTTTGAAGGACAAAGGAAAAAGCAAAAGGAAAAAAAGAAGAAAAAAAATAGGACAACACCTGGACATCCAGGTGTTGCCTATTAAACATGCAGGTGGTGCATGTTGCACACCAAGGTTGCAAAAAATGGTGCAACGGTTACGAAATTTTATAAAAATGAGTTTTATTGTTTTTGTTTTTTTATTTTACCAAATCCTGTTTGGTTTTCTTCCTTCTTCAATACAAACTACTCTATTTCTTTAAACATTTAGAGACTGAAAGAAAGGTTGAAATAAAAAAAAAATTGAAGGGATTTACGGCAGAATTTTATAGAGAGTCACGGGAAGCTCTAAGAAAAACAAAAAGTAATAACATGAATTTTATTTTCAAAATTTAGCATAGATGAAAGTCCCAAAATTCAATGTGGGAATTTTCAAATGGTGTGAATTATGGAAGAATTGAAGAATAAATTAGAAATTTTTACAAATATTTTGCCAGGTCTTGATGATCAGTAATCGGGAAAAATTGCTGAAAAGAGCAGAAAAGGAGAGGAGATGATCCACGAGAAGCTCTAAATGCTATGTGGTGAGTTAGATTTACTTTAAGTAATCAAGATAAATATGAAATATATAGTGATAATATTTGAATAAATTATTAACTTATGATTTGATAATAAATGAAAGTTGGTTGATGGGTATGATAGAAATAATCGATATATAGAGAATTATTATATGAGAAGTAATATTATAAGAATAATGAGTCGAATTAATAATGAAGGTGATAAATGAAATTCTTGACGAGCTATGGTTGATGATTTGATATGATATATGAGGAGAGGAATTTAGTGAAATTGATTAAATAATAATTTGAGAAGAAGCAGGATAGTTAATTTGAATGTCTGAATACATGCTTGCTTTTATATTATTGTTCATTTGCATATTTCATATCATTATTCATATGCATAGGCATTAAATAAATGAAAATCGTGATAGCCGGTATATGCTGGTGAGAAATGAAAACCGTGAAAGCCGGTATATGCTAGTGAGAAATGAAAACCAGGACAGCTAGTATATACTGGAAATAAATAAAAACTGTGACAACCGGTATATGCTGGAAATAAATGAAAACCGTGACAGTAAGTATATGCTGGTGAGAAATGAAAACCGTGACAGCTGGTATATGCTGGTGATAAAAGTTTGGTGAGCTGAGATTCAAACGAAGTCATTATTTATAAGCCACGTGGTCCACATCCTTAGACTAATGGAATATATATATATATATATATATATATATTTGTAAATATTCATACATATTACGTTGTATATAATGTTTAAGTTAAGATCTGAATGATGCATCTCCCTTGTTGAGGGTTGAGGATTGATGTAATAATTGTAGTTGGTATTGTTTTTATTGTTGCATATATGTGTCGTACTGGGATTTTCAAAATGTGGCAACACCATCTCGGGGGTGGCCAACCTGGGATGGGTCATTACAGCCTAGTACCAGAAGGTCAAAGAAGTTGGTGACCTGATGATAAGGGAGCCAATGACCGAAGCCTTGATGAAAGGCGGTTGTAACTACAACGGTCCTAAGGTAGCAAAATTCCTTGTCGGGTAAGTTTTGACCCACACGAAAGGCATATCAATCCAAGAACTATCTCGGAGAGACGCTTGGTGAAATAGATATGTCCATGAAGATGCGGACTACCCACACGTGAACAGAAAGTTCTAGTGAACTTTTTCATCAAAACAGCCAAAAACCTCTCTAGAACTTTGTCTATATACATGAATTAGGACAAACCTAGTATCTTTTTAGATGTATCTCTAGAGATCTTTATCCCCAAAATATAGTATGCTTCACCCAAATCCTTTATGGAGAAGTTCTTTGATAGCCAAACCTTGATTGGCTATAACATACCTAAATCATTCCCAATTAGTAATATGTAGTCAATGTACAACACCAAATATTGCACAGCACTCCCACTGACCTCCTTATATATACATAGTTTATCTTCATTTTTTAATAAAATCAAATGGTTTAATCGTCTCATCAAAATGGATGTCTCAACTTCTAGAAGCTTGATTTGATCCATAAATAGAATTTCTAAAGCATGCACACTTTATGGTCACTACCATTAGATGTAAAACCCTCAGGTTGTGTCATGTACACATCCTCTTCTATTTTCCAATTGAAGAATGCCTACAAATTGTTGTAGATATATGAGTCACAGCTAGTATCTAATACTCATAAAGAAGTATTGTTAACACTCAATTAACATTAATAATAGACAAATCAGACATACCTTCCAAAGATTTGTCCTTCAAGGTTGCAAGGTACTCATTATAATTCTTCTTCCAATACCCATCCTTGCAACAATGGAAGCATTGTCCTTTTATCTTTCTTAGTCTTTAATGAACTAGCCTTGCCAGCACTACCATTTGCTTTCAATGGTTTCTTCTTCTTCTTTAATACTTTCTTACACTTAGATTTAAAGGGAAAAGATCATTCAATAACCATAATAAGTGTTTTGACTTTCTTGATCATGCTCCCAGCAGTCTTAAACATATTGATAAGTTCTGGAAGTGTAGTGTCTATCTTGTTTATATTGTAGTTCATAACAAGCTGAGAAACAAAAGTCTGGAAGTGATTGCAGAATTAAGTCATTACTCAAATCTGTATCCATATGAAATTTGAGCCTGACTAACTACTCAATATAGTTGATTATCTTCAATTCATGCCTATTGACTAATGATCATTCAGGCATCCTAGCCTTAAAGAGGTCCTTAGAGATCTTAAACCTTGTATTACAACTATGCTCACCGTACAACTTTTGTATATGAAGCAATATTGTAAATGTACTTTCCATCTTATCATGTCACTTCTGAAACTCATTAGACATGGATGCTAGCATATAGCATCTTGCTTTCATATCATCCTCTTACCACTTCTCAAAATTGGTGATCTCTTCTTCCATAATATTCTTAGCAAGACTAGTTCGGAGTGATCGATCAAGAACATAGGTTATTTTCTTGGAATTGAGAACAATTCTCAAGTTTTATAGCTAATCAAGAAAATTGGGCCCATTCAACCTATTTTTATCAAGGATTCTAGATAGTGGGTTAACATTAGCCATTGTGATCTACAATGTAACAACAGATAAATTAGTGTTTGTTCATTTTATTAACTACCATAAAGATTTTGTCTTTAATCTAAATGGTTTTTCCCACTGTTATTTTTTATTCCTACAACCATCAATGTGGAAAGCGGAAAACCCCTTTTGAAGTTTTCTTAGTGGAGATTAAGATCCCATCACTTGCACACTATAGACTTGAGGTAGTACAAAAAACTATAATGCACTTAATAGACAGATAACTACAATCATTTGCATATTATGCAATTCTCAATCATAATTTTACCTATTAAATGCATATGATCTTGGGGTAAGACAAAAAATCATATCTATTTTAGTTAAGTCAAACCCATTATTCTTCACAAGTATAAATTAGTGATACCACCTTTATGGTAGCACAACAAAGTTATATCATTTGTTCACCTCGTATACATCACATGTTTTAATAGAAAATATAAACTTCTTAATAGTGTAAACCTTGTAGTAGCACAACAATTTACATTGTTAAGAAATTCTCGTATTGATTTTAATGGTGGAAGGCTACGAACAATCATTCCTAATGATCTTTATTTGCAACTTAATATTTAATTTTTTGCGCGTGATAGATTTAAGTCTTTACGTTTAAGTCTCATCATATAACATGCAGCATATAAACTAATCACATGCATAACACATCTACATCATACGCATAAATATACCTAAGTGGATGACTTTGGACTTCCTAAGAGTGATTTACTTGATCTAATTAAGTAAATCACTTGGTTTAACCCTAGGTAATTAGTACATGAATATATCTCATACATTCATGAGTTTTCAATCTTCAAATGGTCCACCGTTCTTCTTTTCGCACTCATTGATTCATATCAATTATATCATATCCAACTCTAAGTAACTTTACATACATCAGATATAAGAAACCTTGAACAGAAGTCAATGGGTACATTCGAGGGATGTAGAAATTTACATTGAGAAAGAGAATAGAATGCGAGGTACGCAAACCCCATTTAAAATTTAATAACAAAAAATAATACCAAAAAGTTAACCAATTGCTAAGGTCTAGGTCCAATAGTCATCCACTCATACAATCAAATTGCATAATGAAAATTAATTTTATTCTATTTATAGCCTTTATACTTATATTACATTCCTAATCCCATCAAGTTTTAGAAACTTTTCTTAATCCTATTTCAAATAAGATTAAGATTGGAATTCATAATTTATAGTGACAATGATTTTGAAGTTCTGATTTCTAATCAAAATAAAATTTCTTTTTAAAATTTGAATCCAAAAATGAAGATTTAAGCAAATCAATTCGATTAAACTATTTTGATAATTAGAATATAATCAATTAGATTTAATTGAAAACAAATTTTAATTTTGTAGAAAATTGGAATAAATAAAAAAATTGGAAAAACCAAAATTCTCATTTTTATTGTGTCATAATCGACTATCCATTAGGGTAGTCGTCTGTTAAAAGTTTCTATCCAAAAGTTCAATCAAGTCAAAAGGGTATTGTTGACTGTCTCGAGTTGATAGTCGATTTTTTTTAAGTTTTTGCCCAATTTTTCAATCAGATTTGTGAGGGCACAGTCGACTGTTAGCCCATGGTAGTTGACTGTCCCGTTGATATCTACAAATTTTTCACGTTTTTTGTTGCGAATTTTTCTTTCAAAACAACTTTCTTTTGATTCAAAATTGTATTTTGATAAACTAAATTGTTTATAATCAATCTTTATTGATTTAATATGCTTGAAAAACAATCTACAACCATTTTTATTATCCTTATATGACAATAACAATTCAAGAACTCTTTCTTGAATTCTCTTTACCTAGGGTTTCATTAACTCTAATCTAACTTTTAGGTT
Source organism: Bretschneidera sinensis (assembly GCA_023935145.1). Taxonomy (NCBI): domain Eukaryota; kingdom Viridiplantae; phylum Streptophyta; class Magnoliopsida; order Brassicales; family Akaniaceae; genus Bretschneidera; species Bretschneidera sinensis. The sequence goes on along the minus strand of CM043699.1, from coordinate 61,246,949 downwards.
TTGAATTTTCAATATTTAGAATTTCAAGATCATAACTAAACAAGCCATAACAATAAAATTGAACATATTCTAATAATCTATAGAGTTGGTTCTGATACCACTACAAGTCTATCGGCATAGAAACGCAGCACAAATTTAAAATCTTTAATGCCAATATACTTAAATCCTAAAAATAATCTCTATAGATCTATTAGAACGAGTACAATTATCTCTATACAAGGTTAGGGGTTTATACCTTGATGAAAATTATAGTTGAAAATTCGGTGTAAAGTTCACAAGTCATTTAAGAGTTCGGTCTCTAAGTGTATCAACATGAATAACCAAGAGCAAGGATCTCCTTCTTTAGGATGTCGAGCACCATGTGTGAAGGAGCTATAGGGTAGTCGAAAATTCCTGAGTGCTAATTATGCTCAAACTAACACGCGATTATTGTGTATAGATGAGGTGTCGATCCCATGAGGAAAAGCGAACTACAAGAGAAAGTGTAAACCTTAACATGAAATGATGAAATTCGAATGAGTAGATCTTTGTTTTACGAATAAAGCTATATAAGAGAGTTATGAAAATATGACGAAGGATTCAATAAAGCAATAACAAGGTTCCAGGAATCCTTCCTAAGTTCATTGCCTTATCCTTATCTTGACTCAATAGTTTTATCTCGATTGCTGGTTTCACATCTTAAACAAGTAGTCAGTAAATATTCAATCAAAGCACATAAACATCCTAATGTAATTGCTACAAATTACTCTTTAGTTCCGATTCAAGCACACATGACCTATCTTATAGATTGTCAAGAAACGACAATATATTTCAATAACAATACCGCAGTAATGGACAAATCTATAAGATGAATCTACCGAAATCAATCACATCTAACAACTTGACATAAGAAGAGCTTGACTAGACTTATATGGAGGAGAAAGATGCAATCACCGGATTAAGAGTAAATCATCTCATTCTTACTTAATCAAAGAGTAAATCATAAAAAATGTTTAACAATGAATCCATACAACTGAATCAAGAATAGAAATAAGAACAACTACACCTAGGAAATCATCCTATTGCCTTGCTTAGAGATTAGTTGGACATTAGGCTCATGCTTAATCACCTAAAATGGAGAAGAATGTGTTTGCACTTGATTCTAGCCTCCTTTTCAATCAAACCTAAGTGTTCTATACATACCCCAAAAGATTCAAGGGTATTTTCAGGTCCAAAAATGTCATTAAATCCCTATTTAGGTCATGAAACAGAAACAAGGGATCACGCTTGCACCGCGGCTCAGCCTGGTCCAGGCCGCGGTGTACACTGGTTGGTTCCAACTGATACCGGATTTAAATAGAATTGAAGGAAACTAAACAAACAAACAATGAAATGAAAGATAGAAGTTCACCACCAAAGAGATAACACCAAAGGGATATAGAATATCACCACCCAAAGGATTAACACAAGGGATACAGAACTATAGGAATTCACCACTCAAGGATTATACCAAAGAGATAAAGAATTACGAGATGGAGAAAACTCTCTTCTCAAAAGCCAAAGGCTGATTTCAATTTATAAACTCAAATATGATTTTCAACTTACAAACACAAGTATTTATAGAGCTTAGAACAACCATCTAAGCTTAGGACAAGCAAGGAAACAATCCATAAAACATGCAAGGAAACAATCCCTAAAGCATGTAAGGAATCAAGGAATGGGCCAAAAGTAAGAAAGAGGAACACAATTCTAGAATTTCAGGAGAACCCAATGACCAGAATTCAAATGGTCATATCTTCTTACACGTATCTCCAAATGGGCTGAAACTTGTTAAGCTGGAAAGATGACGTTTTGAACTTCAATTTAGACTTAAGAAAGTCCCAAAAAGGATATTGTTTAGGCCTGTTATGATGGGTCTAAATCCAGTAGGCTGTTCCATCTGAATCTTCTTCCACTTTGGCTTTGGACCTTGCACCTTGCTTAGTTGACAATAGATTATGTGATTTTTGTTGGGCAGGCCCATATTAGGTTGGGCATACCCATGTTAGGCTCCCCCAGTTGATGAGGACTTGCCCTCAAGTCCACGATTTCTTCATTTACTTCATAGGGAGATAAGTCACTCACATTGAAAGTTGCAGATACTCCATAATCTCCAGGGAGTTCAATCTTGTAAGCATTTTCTCCAATGCGTTGAAGTACCTTAAATGGGCCATCAGCTCGTGGCAGAAGTTTATACCATTGTTTTGTGGAAAACATTCCTTTCGAAGATGAATCCATACTAGATCTCCTTCTTTGAAAGCTGTAGGCTTTCTATGTTTATTTGCTTGTTTGCGATACTTTTCATTTTGCTTCTCCATATGAGCTCGAATCTACTCATGTAACTTCTTGATCTCCTTCATTTGTTCATCGGCATCTCCACTAAATTGGGCAGTAGTAGGCAGTGGAGCCTAATCAAGAGGGCTAATAGGTTTAAGACCATAGACAGCCTCAAAGGGGCTATAGCCAGTGGTTTGGCTAGTAGACCTATTATAGGAAAATTCAGCTTGAGCTAGGAGGGGATCCCATTGACGGATGTTCTTCCTACAAAGCTTCTCAAAAGATTTCCCAAACTCCAATTAACAACTTCAGTTTGACCGTCTATTTGTGGATGATAAGCGGAGCTGAATTGAAGGATAGTGCCAAGCTTTCGCCAAAGAGTATGCCAAAAATGTTTGACGAACTTGGAATCACGATCAAAGGTAATCGTCTTAGGAATGCCATGAAGTTTGACTATTTCTCCGAGGTATAAGTCAGCAACATGAGATGCATCAAGAGTTTTGTTGCAAAGAACAAAATGAGCCATCTTTGAGAATCGATCAACCACCACCATAATGGAATCTTTATTTCGTTGAGTTCTTGGCAAACCTACAACAAAATCAATACTAACGTCCTCCCATGAGGCATTGGGAACAGGTAATTGGATGTATAGCCCGGTGTTTTGCTTGCAACTCTTTGCGAGGTGGCAAATTTGACATTGCTTCATATGTCACACAACATCTCTCACCATTTTGGGCCAAACAAAATGTTCCTATACAAGAGTTAAAGTTTTATCTCTACCAAAATGACCAGCAAGGCCTCCTCCATAGGTTTCTTTGATAATGGCTTCCCTCAATGAACATCGAGGAATGCACAAAAGATTGCCTTTGAAGAGAAAACCATCTTGTAACAAGAAATGGTTGTTAGGACCATTAAAAGATTCCTTCCATGCATTGCCAAAATCAAGATCATCTTTATAAAGTTCTTTGACAACTTCAAAACCCAAAACCTGCACTTGCACAGTGTTAAGTAAAGAGTTTCTTTGACTTAGGGTGTCAGCAACTTGATTAAGTTTACCTGACTTGTGCTTGATGGAGAATGAATAAGCTTACAAGAATTCACTCCACTTTGCATGTTACTTGTTGAGTTTTTGTTGGCTGCTTAAGTTCTTTAAAGCTTCATGATCAGAATGAAGTATAAACTCTTTATGGAGTAGATAATGACTCCAATGCCCCAAGGCACGAACAAGAGTATAGAATTCTTTGTCATATGTTGAATACTTCTTTCGAGATTCATTGAGATTTTCACTAAAAAAGGCAATGGGTTTACCTTCTTGATTGAGAACACCACCGACCCCTAAATTAGAGGCATCGCAATCAACTTCGAACACTTTGGAGAAATTTGGAAGTGTAAGGACTGGGGCCTCTGTTACCTTCTATTTGAGAAGTTCAAAGCTCTTTTGAGCTTCCTCCGTCCACTTGAATGTTCCCTCTTTAAGGCATTTCGTGATAGGAGCAATAATGGTGCTAAAGCCTTTGATGAGCCATCGATAGAATGATGCAAGTCTATGAAAGCTTCTTATGCCGTGAAGGGACTTGGGAATAGACCAGTTGGTGATTGCCTCTATCTTTCTCGGATCCGTCATGATTCTTTCTTTGCAAACAACATAGCCTAAGAACACAAGGCTATTGGAGAATAAATGACACTTTTTCAAGTTGACATACAACTTTTGTTCCCGTAAGGTTTGGAAAACTTGATGAAGATGCTCCATATGTTGCTCTTGAGACTTGCTGTAAACTAAGATATCATCAAAGTAAACAAAAACAAATTGACCCATAAATGGTTTAAAAATATGATTCATAAGGCGTATAAAAGTACTCAGAGCATTAGATAGTCCGAATGGCATGACCATCCATTCATAAAGACCATCTCTCGTTTTGAACGTTGTCTTCCATTCATCGCCATCTCTCATGCGAATCTGATGATATCCGCTGCGAAGATCAATGTTTGAGAAGATTGTGGCTCCATGAAGTTGATCCAAGAGATCATCCAATTGTTGGATGAAAAAGCGGTACCGGATGGTGATTTTGTTGATAGCCCTGCTATCAATGCACATACGCCACGAACCGTCCTTCTTTGGTACAAGAAGTGCTGGAACGGTGCAAGGACTCATGCTTTCTTGTATAAGGCCCTTGGAGATCAGCTTATCAACTTAACTTTGTAACTCATCATGCTCCCTTAGATTCATCTGATAAGCTGCTTTGTTAGGTAAAACAGAACCTGGAATAAGATCAATATGGTGCTGTATACCCCTCATAGGTGGAAGGCCCGGTGGAAGTTCTTCAGGAATAACATCAGGGAATTCCTTAAGAAGTGGTTGTATTACAAGTGGAATCTCAATGGGGTCTTTCTTTTCAACAACCACAAGAGCGTACCCCTCCCAACATTTAGTTAAAGTTTTCTCAACTTTACCTATAGAAAGTAAACTATAACCCTACCCTTTAGAAGGTTTAGGAGTGAATACTATTTTCAATGGGGCTAAAGTCACTTTAACTTCATTCTTTACAAAAGAATAGTTGTTTTTGAGACCATCATGGACAGTTTTCTTATCATACTGCCATGGCCTACCAAGTAGTATATGTCATGCATCCATAGGGACAACATCACACATAACTTCATCTTCATAATTTTTTCCAATGGAAAATTGAACTAAGCATTTCTTAGTTACCTGGATATCATTGCTTTTTCGAAGCCATTGAAGTTTGTAAGGATGGGAATGAGCTTCTATTTTAGATTCAGCTTCTCCACCATGGTTGTAGACACCACATTCTCACAACTTCCCCCATCAATGATGACATTACACACTTTGCCAATGGAAGTGCATTTGGTGTGAAAAATGTTGTTCCGAAGCCAATCATCTTCTACATAAGTTGACTTCAATAGTCTACGAATAACAAGAGACTCTCCTTGATCCACATACGTGAACTCCTCTTCGGATTTGTCCTCAACTTGCTCCTCCTCAATATTATCTTCTAGTTCTTCTTCAACAATGGAGATTATCTTGCAATTTAGACAATCAGAAGCAATATGTCCAAAACCATGACGTTTAAAGCATTTTCTACTTGAATTAGAATTATTGAAGCGATGGAGCTTCATTCTTTGTGGGTGGTTTGACAGCTGCAGTTTTTGGTTGATGGAGCAGCCTTAAAAGTAGAACTACTCCCCCAGTTTGTGATTCCATCGCGATTGAAAGGCCGATAGGTGTTCTTACGCCCATCTATTAATTGTTTCTTTACCTTTAGTGCTAGCTTGAAAACATCATTGTAGGTCCAGTAAGGTTGTAATTGTATAACATTACTAATTTCACGACGTAACCCTCCAAGGTAGTGAGCTACCATTTGTTCTTCAGGCTCTATGATGTCACAACGCATCATAGAATAATCGAACTCTGCTGTATATTCTTCCATGGAGAGATCATTTTGTTGAAAGTTGTGGAACTTAAGAAAAGCATCTTGCCTATAATGATCTAGCAAATACTTCTTCTTAAGAGCCTTCTTCATCTTTGCCCACGTCACAATGCAACTCTTCCTTTCATGTTCTCGCTGCCTCTTAAGGTGTTCCCACCAAATAGAAGCATGTTTTCGTAGCTTGATGGCAACAAGCTTCACCTTCTTATGATATGCAACATCTTTGTAATCAAAGATCCGCTCAATGGTGTTAAGCTAATCAATGAATTCATTGGGTTGCATTCTTCCTTCAAATTCTGGAATGTCCACCTTGACGTCATAATCACATTGGAAAACATGATTTCTTAACTCACGGGGGTGAGGTGGCGTGCTGTCATTTGAGGCGTGACTACGAGCTTGGTGAAAAGGATTAACTTCGTCTCCATCATTGCAGGAAACTTCAACATCTGAGCCATGATGAGGAGCACCATGTTCAAAAGTTTCATAACGCTCTAGGCATTGTTCGAGTTATTGCACTTATCTCCTCAAGGCTTCCATCTCAATATCTCGTGGGTCTCCTTGCGGTGGTTCTTCTAGAGCTGCTATTGGAATAGCTTGACCACGACAACCACGACCAGCCATAATAACAAGAACTATGGAAATCAAAAACCCGAGCAGCTAGAGAGAGAAGCTCTCAACTGTGAACAGTGCTGCCCATGGTCTCCAGTTCATCTCTCCTCCTTCTCCACCTCTTTCTGTGTCATTCTTCCTGCCATCTTCAACATAGGGAAGAAGAAATCTACTAGGAAGCCTCCTCTAACAGTCCTGGAACAAAACGATCTGGATTATGTCCAGAATCATTTCAAGAACAAAGTTGCTACAGTAACTTTATCGCGAGAAGAAGTTGCAGGCAGTGCAAGCTTGGATGGGGCCAAGGGACCATCCAAAGGATCAGCATTCTCTTCCTGCTCCTTGGGAGAGAAGGATTCCCAACCCTTAGGGTCTCAAATGGAAGCTTCTAGCTCGGGCAAGAATGGAAACTCTGCTAGAGCTTCAAAGGTGAACAGTACCAAAGCTCAAATGTAAAGCAATGCAGCTAGCCAAACATTGCAAGAAGAGTCCCTAGACATTGAAGATAAGAACCTAAGCTCCTCTGGGGAGAGTGTAGAAGGCTCTTGTCAAATGGAGTCATATTCTTCCAGTGAGGAAGATGATGCAAGCTGTGAAGCCACTGTTCATGGAACTGTTCATGGTAGAAAGCCTGCTGCAAGGCATGGAAGGGAAGAGGAATGCAGTGAGTCTAGACCTCACTCACCCTTGAAGAATGTGAGCCTTCAAGCTGACTCAAGGGACAATGCAGCCTCCCCTGCTCCAGGTTCTGTAGGAGCACAGCATAACTCCAAGTCTATGGGCAAGAGGCCTATTAATGTTGAAGAGGCCAAGAAAGCTCCTTGGGTCAGCCTCTTCACAGAGAATAGGATTCAAAGTAAGGGTCTCCAGCTCTCCTTCATAGCCAGTAAGGGAGGAATAGTCAGAGTCACTCAGGAAGACATGCTTGAAGTGTTTGATGAACAACCTTTCTGCTTGGTGGGATACTTTGCAGGGAGGTTTCCAGGGAGGGCTGCCCTCAAACTGCTCACTGACTCCTAGAAGGTAAGGGTCTCCACCCAGTTCCATGAAAATGGTTGGATAGTATTTAAATTTGATAATGAAGATGCTAGTTTAAAAGTGCTGCAAGAAGGCTCATACCATGTGTATGGTAGGCCTTTACTCTTAAAGTCAATACCTAATATGTTCAAGTTTGGAAATGAGGAAATCACCACCATTCCTATTTGGATTCAACTAAAGGGCTTGCCCCTTGAGCTTTGGTCAGCTAGCTGCCTTAGTAAGATTGGTACCTTAATTGGGAAGCCCCTATATGCTGACCAATTCACAAGGACTAAAGAGAGAATATCATATGCTAGATTGCTGGTTGAAATGGATGTAGCCAAGAATATACAATTCTCTGTTCCATTGACCCTCCTCAATGGAGATTCACTTGAACAAAATATCTCCTATGAAAACCTCCCTAGATATTGTTCAAAGTGTAAGGTTGTAGGGCATGACCTCCACTCTTGCAGTCAGAATGCCAACCTTGAAAGGGGTAGAAAGCCAAATGAGAAAGGGAAAGAGCCTGCTAGGAAGGAAGGTTCCAAGGCTAAGGGTGATATAGCCAAAGAGGCTAGTGACCAGGCTGTGGAGCCTAGTAGAGAAAGGGAAAGATTGGAAGAGCTTGAAAAGGATGGTCCCAACCATGAGCCTAGAGTATATGGCCAAGAAGAGAATGGGGTTAACTTAGAAGATCAAAGCCCCAATGTCTCAAGAGGGGAGGAGGTCCAGGATGCTAACCCTCCAGTGGTGCCTAGTCTCAAATCTTGCAACCTTCCTGACCCTCCCAACATGGATCCAAAGAAAAAATCTGGGATGGTCCAAGGCAGTAGTGAAAGAGACAAGGGGCTGGGGTTCAAGGAGGTGATGGTTTTCAAGCAGTCAAGAGAAAGAAAGGCAGAATAGGCCAAAAAGAAGCACATCTATCCAGGAAGGGAGGGTTTACCTCCCCACCTCTCAAATGATAGTTGCTTGCTGGAACATCAGGGGCTTTCACAAGCCCCTGAAGCACAATGGGGTGCTAAACCTCATGAAGAAGCACAAGATTGATGTAATGGGGATTTTGGAAAGTAAACTTGATGAGACTAAGCTGCTAAAGATCATGGGTAACAAATTTAATGGGTGGAGCCAGGCAAACAACTTCTCCACTCACTCTTCAGGCAGAATTTTGCTTCTTTGGAACCCTTCCAAGGTCAGTGTATCTATTATTGATTCTTCCCCCCAAGTTATCCATTGTAATGTGACTTGTTTAATCTCTTCATGTAATTTTGTGATTAGTTTTGTGTATGGGTTCAACTCCATTGTAACAAGGAGGCTCTTATGGGACAACTTATGTAATTTTTGTTATGATTTGTCTTCCCCTTGGCTTGTCTTGGGTGATTTTAATAATGTGTTTGCTATTGATGAGAAAACTAATGGGCTGCCTGTAACAGATTATGAAATTAGAGACCCCTCATTTTGTTGTAGGGAAACTGGCCTGTCTGATGTAAATGCAAGTGGTTGCTTCTTCACTTGGTCCAACAACAAAGTGTGGTGCAAGTTGGATAGAGTAATGGTAAACAATGTGTGGTTCCAAAAGGGGATGAGAGCTCAAGCTTTGTTTCTGCTTGCTGGGTGCCTCTCTGACCATTCTCCCTGTATAGTCAGCTTGATGGATGAGGTTGGGGGGGGTAGGAGATCTTTCAAGTTTTTCAACATATGGGCTGATCATGAGATATTCATGGACCTCATTAGCACTCATTGGGGCTACCCTGTGAGGGGCACTAAACAGTTCATCTTATGTAAACTTTTGAAAGGCCTCAAACCCCATCTCAAGGACCTCAATAAGAAGCACTTCAGTCATATCTCTGAGAGAGCCTTGGAGGCTGCTACCAAGCTGGCTGGCATGCAGCAAGAACTTCATGACAACCCAAATGATGGTGACTTACAAGTGAGGGTGGCAAATGCTAAGTTGAAAGATTTCCAGCTTGCAGAGGCTGAGAGAAACTTCCTGTCCTAGCAAGCTAAATGCAAGTACCTACTCAATAGTGATAGGAGGACCAAGCTCTTCCATGCCCTGGTTAAGAGGAAATCTACAAAGAATCATATTGCTACTATAAGAAATTCAAATGGTTGCCAAACTAATTCTGAAGCTAAAGTGGTTCAGGAATTCTCCAACTACTACAAGGAGCTTTTAGGTTCCTCTGGAAGATGTAACCCTATTGATATGGATGTTATTAGAGAGGGGCCTGTCCTTCAAGAGAGACAAGCTGAAGAGTTGGTCAAGAATGTAACTAAGGAAGAGATCAAGGCTGATTTGTGGAGTATAGGGGAGGATAAGTCCCCTGGACCAGATGGGTTCTCATCTAAATTCTTCAAGAAAGCTTGGGAGGTTATCCACTTTGAGATTATTGAGGCTGTTCAAGAGTTCTTCTTGAGTGGGAAACTTCTAAAGCAGATTAATCACTCCTCCCTAGTCCTGATTCCCAAAGGCAAGCATGCCTCTAGAGTTGAGGACTTCAGGCCAATTGCCTGTTGTAATGTGATCTACAAGGTTATCTCTAAGATTATTGCTTCAAGATTAGCTCCCTACTTGAATCTCATTGTCAACCCTGCACAGGCTGCATTCATAAAGTCTAGAAGTATGGCTGAAAACATATACCTGGTTCAGGAGCTTCTTAGAAAGTATTGTAGAAAGAGGATCCCTCCTAGGTGCATGATCAAGATAGACCTCAGGAAAGCTTATGATACTGTGGAATGGGAGTTTCTTAACAGGCTGCTTGAGGGGCTAGAGTTCCCTGCAAAGTTTATAGACTAGATTGTGGAATGTGTTTCTTCTACAACATATTCCTTATCAATTAATGGTAGCCTGCATGGTTTCTTCAAAGGCAGAAGGGGTTTGAGACAAGGAGATCCAATATCTCCCTACTTATTTGTTTTATGTATGGAATACCTATCAACGCTTCTCAAGAGGTTGAAAGAGGAAGATGGTCTTAGATTCCACCTCAAGTGTGACAAACTCAAGATCACCCACCTGGCCTTTGCTGATGATCTGATCTTATTTGCTAGGGGGGAGGCAAAATCAGTGGGGATGCTAATGGAGTGTGTCAGCACCTTCAGTGAGTGTACAGGGCTAAAGGCTATCCTTGCAAAATCCAACATCTTTCATGCTGGTGTTAAGCCTGATGAGCTAATGGAAATTAGAAGATGCACTGGAATAGAGGATGGATGTCTCCCTTTCAAGTACCTTGGGGTCCCTCTTGCCTCTGCAAGGCTAATTGCTACCCACTATGCCCCTCTCATTTAGAAAATTTCAGGCTACATTAGTGCATGGGCTGGCTCCTCTCTATCTTATGCTGGGAGAACTGAACTTATCAAGTCAGTGCTCCAAGGAGTGGAGTGCTTTTGGCTAGCAATCTTCCCCATCCCAGGTAACATACTTGAGAAGATTGTCAGGCTTTGTAGAACCTTTTTGTGGAATGGTAAAAATGGGGGCATGAGGAAAGCTCTTATTGCTTAGGCTGACATTTGCAAACCTAAGCTTGAAGGGGATCTTGGTCTGGTGGAGCTCAAATCCTGGAACAAGGCTCTCCTTACAAGAGTCTTGTGGAACATCAATATGAAGAAAGACTCCCTATAGATCCAATGAGTCCAGCATTACTACCTTATGAACAAATCCATATGGGAAGTCAAGGCATGCAAAGGTGACTCCCCTCTTTGGAAGAGGATTCTGGAAATCTGAGATGAGGTAGCTGGACAGCCTCCTTGTGGCCTGTAAGCTACCAATAAGCTGATGGAATGGAAGCAGAATGATGAGTTGAGCATTAAGAAAGTGTACAATGCAATGAGACAAAAAGGCAATGAGGTCGGATGGGCTTCCATGGTTTGGAATGGGCTCTGCCCTCACAAACAATCATTCATTCTTTGGCTGGCAATAAAGAACAGGCTTCTCACCAAAGACAAGCTTCATCTTGAAGGTAATGACAAGTTGTGCCCTTTATGCTCTGACCAGAAAGAGAACAAGGAGCACCTCTTCTTCTCCTGATCCATCATCAAATGGCTAGGCAATAGGAGGCAAATGATAACAATTGAGAGTGCCATTAGATGGACTCTCAAAGTGAAAGGTACTACCCCCCTGCAGTGGCAAGGAAGTCAGCCCTTGCTAGCACAGTCTACAACATTTGGCTTGCCAGAAATGCCAAGATTTTTGACAAGGCCCCTGTCACACCTGCCAGCATAGTGAAGAAGATCCAGACTGGTATCTACAGAATTGTCTATGCTGCTTGCCCTGAGCACAGGCTTCTACTCTAGATTCTGCCCAGAAGGTTCCTTGCTCCTTATGTTTGGTGCTTGGTTGTTCTTCTTGTTTTGTTTCCCTTGTATTTCCCAGGGTATGCCCTGGTTTGTATTGCTCAGTTTGGCTTCTCCTTACTACTTTGCTTATTGGTTATTTCCTGGGTATGCCCAGCTCCCATGTAAGTTTTTGGTTGGTTGTTTTTGTGAGGGCTGCATGTTAGGTCAGCTAGATCCTTTGTTGATCCCATGTTTGGGATTTCTTGATTAGTTCTTTAGGCTTTGTATTAACCTCTTCTTTTGTTGTATATGCCTCATTTGTATATCTCCTGGGTATGCCCAGTGCTTTTTGTACATTTTTGATCAATTAATACATGTTTATTTACATATCGAAAAAAAAGAACTATGGAAATCAAGGTGTTAGATATCACACTTGAGAAACCAAAGCTCTGATACCAATTTGATACCGGATTTAAATAGAATTGAAGAAAACTAAACAAACAAACAATGAAATGAAAGATAGGAGTTCACCACCCAATAGATAACACCAAAGGGATATAGAATATCACCACTCAAGGGATTAACACAAGTGATACAGAACTATAGGAATTCACCACTCTAAGGATTATACAAAAGAGATGCAGAATTACAAGAAGGAGAAAACTCTCTTGTCAAAAGCCAAAGGCTGATTTCAATTTATAAACTCAAGTCTGATTTTCAACTTACAAACACAAGTATTTATAGAGCTTAGAACAACCCTCTAAGCTTAGGATAAGCAAGAAAACAAGGCATAAAACATGAAAGGAAACAATCCCTAAAACATGCAAGGAATCAAGGAATGGGCCAAAAGTAAGAAAGAGGAACACAATTCCGAAATTTCAAGAAGACCCAATGACCAGAATTCAAATGGTCATATCTTCTTGCACGCATCTCCAAATGGGTTGAAACTTGTTGGGTTGGAAAGATGACATCTTGAACTTCAATTTGGACTTAAGAAAGTTCCAAAAAGGATATCGTTTGGGCCTGTTATGATGGGCCTAAATCCAGTAGGCTGTTCCATCCGAATCTTCTTCCACTTTGGGCTTGGACCTTGCACCTTGCTTAGTTGACAATAGATTATGTGATTTTTGTTGGGCAGGCCCATGTTAGGTTGGACATACCCATGTTAGGTTGGACATACCCATGTCACCAGCTTCTGAATGTTTTTGGTAGCCGCGGCGCACACTTTTTTGGGCCACGACATGGAACTGTTCCGAAACCACTCCTTCACTCCGATATGCATAGGATCTTGGTGCTTTAAGCAATGTTAGCTTTTTCATCTCTTTTAAACCCAAAATACCTGAAAATGCATCAAAATCAATCAATGGTCCAAGAATGACACTTTAGCATTATTAAGGCATAAATGTGTAATTCAGCCTTAAATCAACCCTAAAATGCTAACAAATAAATACTATTAAGATGTATTTTATGACTCTCATCATAACCCCAAACTAGCTTATTGCTAGTCCCTAGCAATTCAAGCGAAAAAGATATGAGATGAATTCTAAATTAGAAATCAAAACAAAATAAAGCAATGTTAGCATTAATCCAAGATTTATTCAACTTTTTGTCTCAAAAATTGCACATAACACACAACACATAAAATCATTAAATACCACCTAAGTCCAAAAACAATCCAAACATCAACCTCAAAATCGTTATCGACTCTTAACATCCATCTTACCACAAACCATTAATCCAAACACCCAAATGATTTTATGCACGACATTCATGAATACAAGTCAAGGCCTCTAAAAACATATTAAATTGCATGACATCAATCACAAATCAAACTCTATAGGCTCACTTTTCAAATCATTCTCCACTAATTGTAGAAAAATCACACTACATCGGATCACTAGGTCTTTAATAGGCTTGTAACGTTAGGCTAAGGTAAAGGTCAAGAAAGAATGAGAAGGATTAAACAACTAAAAGAACTCAGTCTCTTAATTTAAACCCAACCACTTTAAGCACTAGATAACCTTACTTCAACACCCAACTCATTCAACCATTTTTCAAGCATTTCTCTCAATAATTCACCATTTTTTTTCTTTGCCAAAATTTCTCTTCTTGATATATATATTTTTTAGCACATAACTATTCACCTCCGTTTTCATTTTTTTACTCTTTTCCACAACACCTAACCTATCTTCTTTAATGTACTTGGGTTATGGTAGTGATATTTTTTTTTCATATTTCCATCCTTACTCCTCTTAAGTGCTTCTCAACAAATGTGTATAACTAAGTTCTCTTAAGAGAAAAATAAGGATAAAATATTTCTTTTTTGGCTCATAAAGGTAAGTAAATGGGCTATCGAAAGAAACAAGGCTCAATTTTTTTTTTTTAAGAAAAATGCTTAAACAGGGGACTCGTAATAAATATAACAAGGGTAAGGTTGAAGGGCTCAAAAGGTCCAAAGATGGCCTACATCATATCCTAAGTAGTGTGTATTCTAGGATTTCGCCTCAAGTGATTATCAAATAAGTTCTAGAGCCTGTCGAGACCACAAACATATTCACAAAACAGTAGCACATAAAACTTCTCTAAATGCTTTAGACTCATCATGCAATCTTACTAGAGTCTCAAACCAAATGAAGATCGACACTCAAGATTATTCTCAAACCGAAGCAAGATTTAACTTCTTCTAAACGCTATATGCTATCTCGATTAAACTCATATCATTGACATGTAAATTAACTCCAAAGCTAACACACACAAATTAAAACTACAAATATATATATATATATATATATATATATTTAATATATATCCTAACAAACAAATTAAAACTACAAAGGGAAAATGACATCAAGCAATTCAATGGTATGGAAAAAGAAATGTGTTTCCTCCACCCCCAACTTAAGATAAGCATTGTCCTCAATGTGAAAGCAAAAGTAAAGAAAACTCCCTTTTTTAACCAAAAGTGTGAGGAAGCCGAAAATTATGCATGACCATTTGAACTCCATACCGTTCCTCTTTTTTAAATTTTGATATATAACATAGAACAAAACAAACAAAAAGAAGGAAACTACGGTGTAACATTAAGATTCCCACCGAATGTTAGGTTAGCACATCAAAACTACATAAATAACTAAAAATGAAAGATGAAGTACGAAAAATAAAAATAATGAAAAGTTAATACGGTCATCCGATAATAAAATAAAATAACATAAAACAAAAACAAACAACAGACAAGCCAAAAGCTAATCCTCCATGTCATTGTCCTCTTCTTCCTCCTCTTCATCCTTCTCTGGAGCTGGATCAAAAGATGAACCCAGATAGGGTGGCAAGGAGGGAAAGTGATCCATATCACAACCGATGGCAGAGGCAAGGTGTTGGTACATCTGACCAAAAGAAGAATAAACCTCTACTTGATAATCTGCTTGCCTGGCCAAGAATTGTTCCTGACGATCAAACCTATCATGCAAGAATTTTTTATGCTCATCAAATCAAATCACTAGATGTTCAAGCTGCTCTACAATTGTCAAAGACCTAGGAGGTGGAGGGGGGCAGCAATCGCTACTATACTGTGACCTTGATGCCTTAATCACATTGAGCATTCCATCATCGATAGGTTTCTTTGAGTGATGTGCTTCCTCATCACTACTATATTGGACGCCGGCTCGGATGCATAATTGGGTAATTAAAGAGGGGAAGTATAGACTGAGCTTTTGTCTCACAGTATGGATGATAGAATTAAACATTATTTGACCCACATCAATTGTTATACCCATCAAAATGGCATATATAAGAACAGCACTCTCAACAGTAACATCACTATAATGCGTAGCAGGCATCATCCTTTGACACACAAAATATTGCCAAGCCCAGGCATTGATAGTCAAAGAAGTGTCGGGCAAGGTCTTAGAATTACCACCTGACATCTTCCAAGTCGTGCCCGGAATATAGAGTGTGTTACAAACCACATCATAGTCAATATTAGACAAATAAGCAGAATATTCGTTGTTCTCTTTGTCGGGTAGCCTATAAAATCTATTAATAGATGCACTATCAAAAGAAACCGTTTTTCCTCTAACCATCACTTTTCCATTTATATGCTCTTCCGCATTGGCATAAAACTCTCTAACCACATTAATAAGGGAATTAAGTGGCTATCTCCCAAATGCACCCCAATTCCTATCCATAATCATCTTTAAAAAAGTTGGGTTTCCCCTATCTGTGATTGTAGGTATTTGTCTAAGGATTAAACAGGTTGAAAAGGAGCTTCAGTAGTCTTCTGAGCCATAGCACAAGGAGTGTGCACCACGACCTACAGTAAGGGAGAAGTTGGTATCCACTAGGTGTGCACCGCGGCACAGGCTGGTGTGCGTTGTGGCACAAGGTGGCACAGGGCTGTGCACCATGGCCCAGCCCTTGTGCACCATGGCGCCCAGCACCTAGGAGGTTTCTAGCCTTGTGTGCGCCACGGCCAGCCCTGTTCTGGGCCGCGACACCAGGCACACCCAGTGCTTCCTGATCAGCACTTTGGATTGGTGCGTGGGACTTGGTTAAAATGCACAGGATCACTTAGACTTGTTAAAGGGCTATGATTGATTGGTCCTCAAGATCTAAGGGTTAAGATTGACTTCAAGATTGGTTCAAGATGTTGGTGCACTATATAAAGGGTCATCTAGCTTCAATCATATAACATAAGATCATTATACAAGAAAATTCAAGTGCAAGTGTGAGAGTGCAAAGACACAAAAAACAAGAGAGGCACTAGAATAGATCTCATTCAAGAGTAGTTAGGATTGAGAGAGAGCATACAAGAAGAGGGGTTCAAGGGCTTTGTAATTGGAATTTTCTTGAGGAAAATTCCAGGGAAACACTCAGTTCTTATCTCTTTCTTTTCTCTTCTTTGATGCATCAAGAACAAGAGGGTTCTTGAGGAGGTGTTGCTGTAATTATAAGAACTCATTGATTTAGTACAAAGAACTCGGAGTAGCTCATGGGGACGTAAGCATTTGTCGAACCTCGATAACAATTGCTTGTGTTCTTTCTTTGATTGGTTTGTTTCTATTCATTACAAATCATTCTAGACTTAGGTGTTTGGAAGATTACCACCTGGGCATCTTGAGGGTGATTTCCAATAGTGGTATTAGAGCTTGTACAGCTAGGTATTGGAGCAAGGTGACAAGAGTCTAAGGTCAATTTCTTGGGTGATTCAAGAACGGTGCTCGGATCAAGATCTGATCGAGTTCTTGAGGGTGATTCAAGAACGGTGCTCGGATCAAGATTTGATCGAGTTCTTGAGATTTAGAAGTTAGGAAGCAATCGTGGGTGCTGCATAAATCTTGGGATTTTTTCCGCAAGATGAGTTCAAATTTCAGTGTTGAGAAGTTTGATGGAAAGGGAGACTTTGCTCTTTGGAAGTGGAAAATCAAAGCAGTTCTTATGCAACAAAAGGTGGACTTGACTATTGGAGAGGATGACGCTTTTTCAGCAAGTATAACAGAGATCCAGCGGAACGAGATGAAGAAGATGGTGTATAGCACCATCTTTCTGCATATATCGGATAATGTGACAAGAGAATGTGGAGATTCGGAAGATCCAGCTGTCATATAAAAGAAACTAGATGAGTTGTTTCTTACCAAAACTCTCCCTAATAAGATTTATCTTCTTAAATGAATCTTTGCTTTTAAAATGGATCCTAATAAAGAGTTGCAAGATAATCTTGATGTGTTTAATAAACTAGTTCAAGATTTGGCTAGTTGTAGTATAACATTCCTGGATGAACAATTAGCTGTTATGTTATTGAATTCTCTTCTTGATTATTTTGAAAGTTTGATTAATACTATTGAATATGGAAGAGATACACTAACTAAGGAAATTGAGATCAATTCTATAAGGGCTCATGATTTCAAAGCCAAAATGAGGGAAGCATTAAGTGGAGAAGGGTTGTTCATTAGAGGAAGGCCAGTAACTTGAAATGGAAGTAGCATCCATGGCAACTACCGGGATAAACCAAAGGGTAGAGGGCAGAGCCATGGGAGAGCGCACTCCAAACTGAGATTTGGAGGAAAGAGATGCTACTACTACAATAAAGAGAGTCATTTCAAGAAAGATTACAAGAAGAAGTTGTGGGATAAGAGACAAAGAAGCCATACCAACAATGGAGAGGCTTCGGTTGCCAAAAGAGAACAGCAAGATGATGTTCTTGTTGTGTGCTCAAATGTGAGTAGGAGGCAAGGCAGCAAGAAATGGATCCTGGATTTCAGGTGCACTTATCACATGTGCCCTCACAGGGATTGGTTCAAGAATTTCAAGGAAACCAATGATGGAAAGGTTTTCTTGGGGAATGATACTTCTTGCCAAGTGAGGGGGATAGGAGACATCCAATTGAGGATGTTTGATGGAGTCACAAGGTTGCTGCGGAATGTGAGGTATCTTCCAGATTTGAGAAGAAATTTGATGTCATTGGGACAGCTAGATTCCATGGGGTACACATACAAAGCAAAGGTAGGAAAGATCAAGGTAACCAAGGGATCTTTGATAGTGATCAAAGCAACAATAAAGGATGGTCTCTATAAGATGATCGAAGAGACAGAAATCAAGGATCAAGCAGCAAGCTTGATGGCTGAGATGGATAAGGCAGTACTTTGGCATAATCGCTTGGGACATATGAGCGAAAAAGGGCTGCAAGTTCTCAGCAATAACGGTCTACTTGATGGTGACAAAGTAGAGAAACTTGATTTCTGCGAGAGTTGCGTTCTTGGGAAGCAACATTGGGTCAGCTTCAACACCGAAGTGGACAAGTCTAAGGGTATTCTTAACTACATTTATGCAGATCTTTGGGGACCAGCAAGAACACCAACATAGGGAGGTAATATTTACTTTTTGTCTTTAATTGATGATTATTCTAGAAAGGTTTAGGTTTATTTGCTTAAAAATAAATCAGATACTTTTACTAAATTTGTGGTGTGGAAAAAGTTACTGGAGACTCAAACGGGTAGGGTAGTTAAGGTGTTAAGAACTGATAATGGCTTAGAATTTTTTAATAATGATTTTGATAAATTATGTTAGTTAAATAGGATTCTAAGACATAGAACGGTTGTGAAAACCCCCCAGCAAAATGGAGTTGCTGAGAGGATGAATAGGACCCTAATGGAAAAGGTTAGGTGTATGTTAATTGGGTCCGGTTTACCAAAATGTTTTTGGGGGAAAGCTGTGTCTACTACTGCATATTTGGTTAATAGATCACCCTCTAGGGCTTTAGACCTTAAGACTCCCGAGGACATGTGGAGTGGGAAACCCCATGAGTTAAGCAACCTTAGGACTTTTGGATGTGATGTGTTTGCACATCAAAAGGACGATAAACTTAACCCAAGGTCTAGAAAATGTGTGTTTCCAGGATATAGTGATGGGTTTAAGGGATATAGGTTGTGGTCCTTAGAGCCAAAAGGAACAAAACTTATAATAAGTAAGGATGTCATTTTTAATAAATTGTTATTTCCCTATTTGGAGAAAACTGACTCTGCAGGGGATAGTGGGCAAACCAGCCCGGTATTTGTGGAGTACAGTATCAAGGAAAATTTAGTTCAGGTAGAGTAAGGAAGACAAGAGGGTTCGGACCAGGTAGAGCCCATTGATGAAGGCCAAGCTCAGGACACTCAAGAGGAGGCTGAACTAGAAGGGAATAATGTAGCAAATCAGAATAATTATTAGCTCACAAAGGACCGGGAAATGAGGGTGGTCAGACCACCTTTGAGATATGGTTTTGCGGATGCTAATGTAGCAGCTCCTTATTCAGAAGGAAGGGTTGAACCAGAAACTTGCATGGATGCCATGGAATGTAAGGATTCTTCAAAGTGGCAGCTAGCTATAGAGGAAGAAACGGATTCTTTGAGGAATAACAACTCTTAGGAATTGGTGCCCAAACTAGAAAAGCAGAGAGTTGTGGATTATAGATGGATTTACAAGATCAAAGAAGGGAACACTCCAGGGGATAAATTCTGGTATAAGGCTAAGCTGGTGGCGAAGGGTTTCACACAAAGAAAAGGCATAGATTTCATCGAAATATTTTCATCGGTTGTGAAATACAAGAAGATAAGAATAGTGTTAGTGATGGTGGTCCAATTTAATTGGGAAATTGAGCAAATGGATGTGAACACAGCGTTCTTACATAGAGAGCTTAATGAGACCATATACATGAGGCAACCCAAAGGCTATAAGGAAGGAAGGCAGGGAGATTTGGTGTGGCAATTAAAGAAATATCTCTATGGCTTGAAGCAATCATCTCGGCAATGGAATAAGAGGTTCGATTCCTTTATAACTCGCTTGGGTTTCATAAGGAGCTACTATGATTTGTACTTGTACTACAAGGGGCACATGGTGGAAGAAATGGTGATTATCCTCATCTATATCGATGATATGCTGTTGGTTGGGAACAACAGGGAGAGGATAGAAAAGTTGAAGTCTCAACTCAGTTCGGAGTTTGAGATGAAGGATCTTGGCCATACACAGAAGATCCTTGGGATGAGCATAATCCGGGAAAGGGATAGAAATAGGTTGAAGGTTTCTTAGTCTTCCTACATAGAAAAGATGATATCTAAGTTTTCTATGGAAGATAGTAAACCAGTGAAGATTCTCCTTGCTGGTCATTTCAAGTTCTCCAATGATAAATGTTCTAAAATGGATGAGGAGAAGAAGGAAAAGAAAAAGGTCCCTTACTCTAGTGTGGTTGGATCTGTAATGTTCACCATGGTAAGTACTAGACCCGACATTTCTCATGAAATAAGTGTTCTCAGCAGGTTTATGAGTAATCCCGGAAAGGAGCATTGGCTTGGGAAGAAGTGGTTGCTGAGGTACTTAAAGGGAAGCCCAAATGTGGGGCTGGTTTATAAGAAGAGGGATAAGTCCATCTGTCTAGAGGGTTATGCTGATTCAGACTATGGAGCAGACCGAGATAGAAAAAGATCGATTACCTCCCACTTCTTCAACTAAACGGATGTTGTATAAGTTGGAAGCCTCAGTTACAGCTGGTGGTAGCACTCTCAACAACCGAGGCTGAGTACATAGTGGCAACGGAAGCCATTAAGGAGGCCATGTGGTGCAAAGGGTTGTTGGAAGAGTTGAAGGTCCTAAAAGAGCAGGTGGTGGTGTATTTGGATAGCCAAAGCGTATTGTATTTGTGTAAGAATCCAGTGTTCCATGAGAGGACAAAGCATATGGATGTTTGGAACCATTTCATTCTGAAAAATGTTACATAATGATGCATTCATGTGGATAAGGTGGCCACAGAAGAAAATCCTGTAGATTTTGGTACTAAAGTTCTACCTCTAAGCAAGTTTAATCATTGCCTTGGACTTCTTAGGATTGGAGTCGGTTGATATGGTCACTCAAGTTGAGTTTGGATCTTGAGTTCTCTGCACAATGGGTTTGGGTTTAATCTCTTAGACAAAGGTAGAGATTAATGGTATTTGTCTAAGGATTAAATGGGTTGAAGAGGAGCTTCAGCAGTCTTCTGAGCCGCAGTACAAAGAGTGTGCGCCGCGGCCTACAGCAAGAGAGAAGTTGGCCTCCACTAGGTGTGTGCCGCTGCACAGGCTGGTGTGCGCTATGGCACAAGGTGGCACAGGGCTGTGCGCCATGGCCCAGCCCTTGTGCGCCATAGCACCCAGCACTTGGGAGGTTTTTGGCCCTATGTGCACCGTGGCCAGCCCTATTCTGGGCTGCGACGCCTGGCACACCTGGTGCTTCCTGATCAGCACTTTGGATTGGTGCGTGGGACTTGGTTAAAATGCACAGGATCACTTAGACTTGTTAAAGGGCTATGATTGATTGGTCCTGATGAGTGTCATCAAATGCATCTTAATAGTACTAATTTGTTAGCATTTTAGGGTTGATCTAGGGTTCAAGTACACATTTATACCTTAACAAAGCTAAAGTGTCATTCTTGGATCATTGATCTATTTCGATGCATTTTCAGGTGTTTTGGGTTCAAAAGAGATGGAAAAACTATCATTGCTTAAAGTACGATGATTCGATGCATATCGAAGTGAAGGCATGATTGCGGAAGGACAAAATGAAGAGAACCAAGGTTGTGCGCCGCGGCCTGGACCAGCTGAGCCGCAGCCTCCAGAACCATGAACAATTGAGTAAGAAGACCACCAGTGTGCGCCATGGCTTGGATCAGTGTGCGCCGTGGCTTGGCAATATGCCTAGGCATAGTTATTCTTATTTCCATTCTTGATTCAATTATAAAGATTTATTGTTAAACATTGTTATGATTTACTCTTTGATTAAACAAGAAGAATTTAGGTTCATATGACAACTGCAATTTATGTTCTTCTTCTCTAAGAATTTCTCTTAATCTGGTGATTGCATCCTTCTCCTCCCTATAAGTTTAGTCAAGCTCTTCTTATGTCAAGCTGTTTGGATGTGATTGATTCTGTTAGATTTATCTTTTAGGTTTGTCTATTACTGCGATATTGTAATTGAAATATATTGTCGTTTCTTGATAAATCTATAAGATAGGTCATGTGTGCTTGAATCGAAATCAATTAATGATTTGTAGTAATTACATTAGAGTGTTAATGTGCTGTAATTGAATATTTACCGATTTCTTGTTTGGGATGTGAAACTAGCAATCGAGATAAAAACAATTGAATCGAGATTGGAATAAGGCAACGGACTTAGGAAGGATTCCCGGAACCTTGTTATTTCTCTATTATATTCTTAATTATATTTACACAACTCTTTCACATTATTTCATTATCAAAACTCAGATTCTTTCATTTAAATTTATCGTTCGTGTTAAGGTTTACACTTTCCCATGTAGATCGTTTTTCCCTGTGGAATCGACACCCCAAATTTGTGCTACAACTACCGCGTTATTCTTTGGACGTAATCAAATTTTGGCGCCGTTGCCGGGGAAATGTGCTTAAGTACAAGGAAGATTGTCAACTTTGAGACAAGATGGTAATATTGTTCTTTGCTCTTTGTTTTGATTTTCTAATTTTTTTTAATTTTTTTTGTTTTATTCATTTACCCTCTAAATTCCATTGGTGTACACTTAGACTGAGATATTCGCGAGGTAGATTCATTAAAACACCCGAAATAGAGTTACCCTCTCTTGATAAGTGCTTAAATATTCATATTTAAGCCCTTTAATTTACATTTGTTAAGCCCTTACTGTGTGTATTTTATGCTATTTTACTTCCTTTTTGTGTTTTATGGGTTTTTATAGGTTCTTAGAGAAAATGAAGCATTTTGGAGCTCAAAGAGCAAATCTGGAAAATCTATCAGTTGCTTAGTGCGATCGAGCGCAGAGGAGCTGCGATCGAGCGCACCAGTGCCCAGCGCCCAAGCCAGGATCGAGCGCAATCTGCACTCGCACAGAAGAAGGCTACGCTCGAGCGCAAGAGGAGCTGCGATCGAGCGCACATGTACGACAGTGAACTATAAAAACGGCAGAACCTGTTTTAGAAATAATGGTTCGGGTCCTATTTTGGAAATTAGGGTTTCCAAGTGTTCTTAGAACCCTATAAATAGACTTTTAAAACACAGAAACAATATCTCCCTTTTGAGGAGCAAATCTCTCTTTTAGTTTTAGTTTAGTTTAGTTCGGGGAGACCGGAGAAGGAGACTGTGGAGACGAATTGATGACCCTTCTCCCGTGTTTCTACTTTCCTTTATTTTATTATGTGTAACTAACTTTTTAGTAAGGGCTCGGTTGAAGCCCTAATTATGTTTATTCAATAATTCAATATTGGTGCCTTTACGATATTCATGTTGTGTTGCTTGACTTGATTAATACCTGTGTTTATTTAAATTGCTCATATGTGTGTGTCTGATCAACGTATGCATGTGGTATGGCTTAGTTAGTTGAATCAATTTGGATGACCGAGTCATGGGTTCAACAATAGTAACAAAAGAAATCCACACCGGATTCTTGGGTTAATCAACATGGGAAATCGGGAGTAGATACCATGCCCTAGGTCTCGTGTGGTTGTTGTTGGAGCGATTATCTACCTAATTAAATATGCAAATAACCGTCCTTGTTTTACTTGCAAGTGCACAAGGTCTGTGGTAGCATAGTGTGCAAGTGCGAGATCATTTCCACAGGGATTGCTGAATTTCGTTTTAGAATTAGTTTCTTCAAGTTAAAAAGAGAAATAGCAAATTTAATTGTGAGTAAATAACAATAATAAGAACATAGGACTACGATATCCACCCTAGTTATACTTTCCCACTAAATAAAGTGTCAATGCTCTAGCCTTATCATGAATATCTAATGGTTACCAACCTAAGGGCTTGGTCCACACCTTAGGCTATTGATCTCCCTATGCAACGAGTTAGGCATGGTGTATACTCTAACTCTTTTCTCTCCTAAGGGATTCAGCATTGTTGTATACTGAGTTGTTTCCTAAGAGAGCATAAGGGCTATGGAGATTGGCAACCACACGAGACCTAGGGCTTGGTCCACTCCCGATTTCCCATATTGATTAACCTGAGAATCCAGTGTGGATATCTCTTGTTACTAATGTCGAACCCAAGACTCGGTCATCCAAATTGATTCGACTAACTTATCCATACCACATGCATACATTGATCAGGTATACATATATGAGGAATTTAAATACAAACAGACATTAATCAAGTTAAATATTCTAACAAGGCTATAGCAAAGATGGGGAAAAGTATAACTAGGGCTTCAATCGAGCCCTATAGGAGTTTAGTTACACATGCTAAGTAAACTAAACATTCTAAACATAATGAAATAAAAACAAAAAACTAAAGTTGAAGAAGACTCGGGAGACGAGTCGTCACTTCCTCTCCTAAGCTTGCTACTTTGAATCTAGAACAAAAGGTATGGTTTATGTGTTTTACAGGGTGTCCCAAAACCCTAATTTCCTATTTGGAGTCTGGAGACTTCTTTCCATATCTGGCTCTGTCGCCTCTTGAGTGATTGCACTCAAGCGTATGCGGGATTCGATCGAGTGCATGTGTGCGCTTGAGCCTTCTTCAAGTGCACTCGTGTGCTTTTGCGCTCGATCACAAGGGAGGTGCGCTTGCTGGATGGCAGAACTTGACTTTTGCTCCTAAAAGCTCCAATTTATCATCTTTTTGTCCAAGTCCTGTGAAAAACACATAAAACACGAAAATGAAGTAGAATCCATAGAAATAGATAAATAAATAGCCTAACAAGTGTAAATTAAGGGGCTTAAATATGACTATTTAAGCACTTATCAGTTGTCGATTTCCACATATCTTATGTTCTCTTATGGAACAACTCAGTATACATCATGCTGAATCCTTTAAGAAAGAAAAGAGTTGGAGTAGATACCATGCCTAACTCGTTGCTTAGGGAAATCAATAGCTTAAAGAGTAGATACCATGCCCTTAGGTTGACAAACAGTAGGTAATCATAGCATGAGTAAAGCATTGGCATATTGTTTTGTTGTGGTAGCATAATTCATGGTGGATATCAAGTCCCTATGCCTTTATCTTTATTATTTCAAACTCAATATTTATTTCTCTTGTTTTTATTTTATTATTGCGAAACTAATTCTAAAGTGAAATTTACTAATCCCTATGGAGATGATCTTGCATTCGCACACTATGCTACTGTTGACCTTATGTACTTGCAAGTAAAACAAGTTCGATTATTTACCTATTTATTTAGGTAGATAACCGCACAACAAGTTTTTGGCACCGTTGTCGTGGATTGCACTAAATTTCTTTTTGGAATTATTTTTGTTAGTTTTATTTTTTTAATTTTCTATTCTGTTTATATTTTATTTATCAAAAACCTAATTTTTTTTTAATCTTTCTGTTTTTCTGTTTCTGTTTCAGGTCTACAGCAGAGTAAATTCTGACCTTGCAATCGAGCACAGGCTGAGGTGCGATCGAGCGCAGTGCGCACCTCACATTGCGATCGAGCACTGCTCTTGGTGCTCTCGAGTGTAAAAGCTCCAGAGAGTACCCGACCAGCAGCACTGAAACTACTGTATTGAAGCTTTTCAACTAATTCATTCGAGGGAGAAGCACCAATGGTGGAAGCTAGATATGCCTATCTAGCTGCTATGGAGAGGAAGCAAGATATGCTTATAAAAGCCATGACTACTCAAAACATCTCACCTAGTCCATGAGCCAAACAACTCCAGGTATGTACTATATGTTCTCGTTTTGATACTCTTGAATAAATATCACAATTTTGTGTGAGACTTAAATTTTCGGATACCATGAATGATGGATTTATCTTTGTGTCTTTGTATTTAATTTAGTTTTTAGTTACGTATTGCTAAGGGACTAGCAATATGTAAGTTTGGAGGTGTGATAAGTGCTTAAATATTCATATTTAAGCCCTTTAATTTACATTTGTTAAGCCCTTAGTGTGCGTATTTTATGCTATTTTACTTTTTTTCTGTGTTTTATGGGTTTTTATAGGTTCTTAGAGAAAAAGAAGCATTTTGGAGCTCAAAGAGCAAATTTGGAAAATCTGTCAATTGCTTAGTACGATCGAGCGCAGAGGAGCTACGATCGAGCTCACCAATGCCCAGTGCCCAAGCCAGGATCGAGTGCAATCTGCGCTTGCACACAAGAAGAAGACTGTGCTCGAGGGCAAGAGGAGTTGTGATCGAGCGCACACATATGGCAGTGAACTGTAAAAATGGCAGAATCTGTTTTAGAAATAATAGTTCGGGTCCTATTTTGGAAATTAGGGTTTCCAAGTGTCCTTAGAACCCTATAAATAGACTTTTAAAACACAGAAACAATATCTCCCTTTTGAGGAGCAGATCTCCCTTTTAGTTTTAGTTTAGTTTAGTTCGGGGAGACCGAAGAAGGAGACTGTGGAGATGAATTGACGACTCTTCTCCCGGGTTTCTTCTTTCCTTTATTTTATTATGTGTAACTAACTTTTTAGTAAGGGTTTGGTTGAAGCCCTAATTATGTTTATTCAATAATTCAATATTGGTGCCTTTACAATATTCATGTTGTATTGCTTGACTTAATTAATACCTGTGTTTATTTAAATTCCTCATATGTGTGTGTCTGATCAACGTATGCATGTGGTAGGGCTTATCTAGTTGAATCAATTTGGATGACTGAGTCCTGGGTTCAACAATAGTAACAAAAGAAAACCACACCGGATTCTTGGGTTAATCAACATGGGAAATCGGGAGTAGATACCATGCCCTAGGTCTCGTGTGGTTGTCGATTTCCACAGATCCTATGCTCTCTTAAGGAACAACTCAGTATACACCATGCTAAATCCCTTAAGAAAGAAAAGAGTTAGAGTAGATACCATGCCTAACTCGTTGCCTAGGGAAATCAATAGCTTAAGGAAAGATACCATGCCCTTAGGTTGACAAACAGTAGGTAATCATAGTATGAGTAAAGCATTGGTATATTGTTTTGTTGTGGTAGCATAATTGGTTGTCGATATCAAGTCCCTACGCCTTTATCTTTATTATTTCAAACCCAATATTTATTTCTCTTGTTTTTATTTTATTATTGCGAAACTAATTCTAAAGTAAAATTTACCAATCCCTGTGGAGATGATCTTTCATTCGCACACTATGCTACTGTTGACCTTGTGCACTTGCAAGTAAAACAAGTTCGATTATTTACTCATTTATTTAGGTAGATAACCGCACAACACCTCCTTCCGCGTCCAATAGTGAAACCTCGCCTAGATTAAACCATAGTGAAAACCGAAATGAGAATTTAGAGGATTTTGTTAACATGGCCAACAATCACAATGAGAATGTTGCTAGGACACTTAAGGATTACTTACACCCTAGCCGAATGGCCACACCATCTTTTATCATGTTTCCCCCTAATGTTCAACAACTTGAGTTTAAGCCGGGCATGATCCAATTGCTACCAACCTTCCATGGGTTTGAGAATGAAAACCCCTATATCCATATTAGAGAATTTGAGGAAGTAGTAGCAACTTTTCAAAGTAGGGCTGATATGGTAGACATCGTCAAACTTCGGTTTTTCCCCTTTTCACTTAAAGAAAAGGCCAAGGTTTGGCTGTACTCGTTAAGGCCTAGGTCTATAGGTAGTTGGGATGAGATGACCCGAGTTTTCTTCCAAAAGTACTTCCCAACCCTTAAGACCAATAACCTCAAGAGACAAATCTCAAACTTTGCACAAAAGGAGAGCGAAACCTTATATCAAGTTTGGGAATGTTTCAAAGACCTTTTGAATTCTTGTCCACACCATGGGTATGAGAGTTGGTGGGTAGTTAGCTATTTCTATAATAGACTCCTAAGTAGGGAGAGGCAGTTCATAGAAATGATGTGTAATGGAGATTTTCTTCAAAAAGATCTCGACCAAGCCATAGATTTCCTAGATGACCTATCGGAAAAAGCCCACACTTGGACAGGACCAAATGCCATGGAAAGTACTATAAGAAATCAACCCGCTAGGATTTATCAAGTTAAGGAAGAGGATAGCCTTAAAGCCCGTTTGGAGGCCCTAACTAAGGAAATTAAAGCCTTAAAAACCAAGGATGCTAGAGCCCCCGAACCAGTTGCTAGGGTGGAATCCCATGAACCTTGTTTTATGTGTAATGGGGTAGATCATGTACCTAGGGAGTGTCCAATCTATTTTAAGATGAAGGGAGAGTGTAATGCTTTAGGTATACCCTTTAGGAAACCAGACTCACCCTACTCTAACACCTACAATCCCGGTTGGAAGAATCAGCCTAATTTTAGTTGGAGATCTGATATACAACCTCCTGCCCACTCTAGTACCCAATGGAGATCCGAGATATAACCTCATCCCCACTCTAGTACCCAATGGAAACCGGAAGCAACCTCATCTAATGCACCACAACAATCTTTACCTTTGGAAGATATTTTTAAGTCATTTATGCAAGTACATGCCAAGAGTGTGGAAGAGCAAGGCAAAATAAATTAATGGTTGCTAGAGGAGCAACAAGGGATCAAAGCGGAACAAAATGAGATAAAGAGCCAACTCACTAAGTTGACTAGTTTCTTGACGATTCAAGAGCAAGGTCATTTTCCTTCATAGCCACAACAAAATCCAATGGGACAACATATGGCAAAAACCTCTAATCCTGAAAATCAAAATGTTAAAGAGGTTAATGCCATAATTACTCGCAGCGGTAAGAAGATTGATGGACCCACTCTACCATCAAACCTGATTCCTAACACCGTGTGCAACAAGGATGAAGCCCCCAAGGAACAAGATACCCATAATGATTCTTTGCCGGTGCCTTTCCCTCAAGCACTCCTTAAACCTAAGGAGAAAAATTCAGCACTAAAAGGTGAGATTCTTGAACAACTTCAGCATGTTAAAATTAACCTCCCTCTTCTTCATGTTATAAAATAGGTTCCCAACTATGCTAAAGTCATTAAGTATCTATGCACACTCAAGAGGAGGCACAATGTGAAGAAGATGGCATTCTTAACGGAGCAAGCAAGTGCAGTAATTAACAGCAAGACACTACCCAAATATAAGATCTGGGCTGTCCAACGGTGACTTGTCAAATTGGAAACAAATCTTGTGGCCAAGCATTGCTAGATTTAGGAGCTAGTGTGAACCTCATACCATACTCCATTTACTTGTAACTCGGTCTAGGTGAGATCAAACCGACTTCCGTGGTACTCCAACTAACGGATCGATCGGTAAGAAAACCAAGAGGTATTGTGGAAGATGTTTTATTGCAAATTGACAAATTCTATTATCCTGTTGACTTTTCGGTTTTAGATACCGTTTCTATGGTGAATACGGAGTCGAAAATTCCTTTGATACTTGGAAGACCATTCCTTACCACTGCCAATGCCCTCATTAATTCTAGGAATGGTCTAATGACATTATCATTTGGAAATTTGACTCTAGAGGTAAATGTTTTTCGAGTCTTAAGGCAACCACATGAAGATGATGAGTGTTTCGACACCTACATGATCGATGAGCTTATTTTGGAGGATTAGCACATTAAAGATAATTCTAACTCTTTAGAATTCCCTCATAATAATTTTGACTTCGATGATTCTTTAATTTATCCCCATGTCGTTAATGTTGTTGATATTTTTCATAAGTTACAGGGATTTATGAAGAAATCATAGCAACCATGCTTTGAGGAGTTGCCTGAGAGAAGTGCAAAACAAATTCCTTCAAGTTGGAGCATTGTTGATATAAAAGGTGTTAGTCCCCTGGTCTGTTCTCATAAAAGTAATTGGGAGGAAGGAAATGGCCCTTGTATAGACCCCCAGTGTAGGCTTAATCCCACTATGGAAGTAGTGGTGAAGAATGAAGTATTGAAATTATTAGATGCGGGAATCACATATCTTATTACTGATAGTAAATGGGCAACATCAAGAACACTTGAACTACATGTGGTGGACTTTAAGTATCCCCTGCCAAAAGGCTACCACTGAGGCCACTGAGTATGGAGCCTCATCTTCAGCACCACAATGAGGCCAGCAGTGAGAGTGGTGCAGCGTTTGGCTGAAGACATAAAACTTAGCGCTCATGGGAGGTACCCCACAGCATATCCTTTAATTTTTATTGTTTTTCATACTTCTTTTTCTTGTTTATTATTAGTATTTTGCTATTTTCCAGTATTACCTTCGTATTTCTTTTTCAGGGACAAATATGTGCATCAGTTCAAATGGTCGTGCACAAATCTCGGCTTCTTTGCACTTTTGGTTAAAAAGGGAGTTTTCTTTACTTGTTCTTTCACATTGAGGTTGATATGGCCCAAAATCCTCCGGCCCAAATGAGCTCCAGGCCCAGCAGAGCGACCTCGGCCCAAATGAGCTCCAGCCTAGAAAAGCACTAGACCCACCAGAGCGGTCCACTCCAAATAAGCCTCAGGCCCAGCAAGATACACTAACCTAATAAGAAGCCCAACTGAACTCTCCAGCCCAAGTAGCATTCTGATCCAGCGACCCCTCCAGACCAGACAAGCGGCCAATATCCCCTCCGGCCCAGCAAAATCTCCAAGCCCATGAAGGATGGCCCGGTAAACTTGTGCCTGGATCCCCCTACGACTTGATACCCTGCAGCCACCAGCCACCCTACTGCTGCCCTGCAGCTACCCTATGACCGCCTAGCCCTGCAGCCACCCTACGACCGTCCTGCAGCCACCCTACAGTGCCCCTTCTCCCGAGCTTGCAATCATGATCCCCCCACTGGCAGACGATTATAAAAAGGCCAAGGTATGGACTTCACCAGGAATTCATGGACACACCTACACAGACACTTGATTTACTTTAGCCTTCGATTCCCCTTCCGAGCCCTCGGCTTTTCTTTTGAGTCTGTGCTAACTTAAGCATCGAAGTGCCCTCGGAGGCCCCTCTCCCTGAGGGTCTTCAGTTCACCCCTGTTACTTATGCAGGGTCAGGTCGCGCTCTCACTCAAGCCACGCCAACATCCGAGCCATGTCCTCGCCCAGACCACGTCAGCACCAGCAAAAAGCGGCATCAACAGATTGGCGCCGTCCGTGGGAAACCACAATCTCTCACTACAGTAGAAGCAAAGAAGTAAAAAGAACTCATCTATAACGATGCCGCCAAGAAACAGTACAAGAAAAACCAGCAAGGAGGCTCCAGCGGGGTGCTCGGCTCCCATCTAAAATGACGCTCACAGTAACCAATCCAGACTCAGGTTCTCGACGATCCTTGAGCACGACATCCCGAGAGAGAAGCGCCCTCCCCTCTCTGGAATAGGCTCTCCCAGTGATGGGGAAGAGGCCACCCAACTCCAAGCCCCGGTGACTCAAGCTCAGTTCTAGGAACTATCCAGGATGATAGCTAGCCTAGCGGCCCAGGCGAGGGGCGGAGGCCAGCCACCTTTCTTCCCTCCTTACCAAGCTCCAGAATAAGCTGAGTCTTCTGACAGGGACAGCCCCACCTATAACCAGCCTCATACTGAGTTCTCGCCGTGCAACGGCCAATCCAGGGAGAGCTCCTCCTCAAAGGGTAACCTCAGTCTAGACAAACAGTTTGGGGAAATGGAAGAAAGAATAGACTCGGTTCTGAAGCACAAGAATCCTAGCCTTATGGATGACCTCTGCATCCAAGACCCTCCATTCACAAGAGATGTCCTCGAGACCCCACTCCCGCCCAACTTCAGGATGCCTCAAGTGAGAATGTATGATGGCTCCACGGATCCCATGGATCACCTGCAGCACTACAAGACGACTATGATGCTGCACCGGCATTCGGACACGGTAATGTGTCGTGCCTTCCCCTTGACTCCTGAAAAGGCTACAAGTACCTGGTATGCCAGGCTAAAGCCAGGAAGCATCAGCAACTTTAAAGAGCACAGCTACGCCTTCGTCTCCCATTTCCTCAGCAGCAAGGGGCCTAAGAAGACTTTAGAGAGCCTTTTCAGCATCATCCAGCAGCGAGGAGAGATGCTCCGAGCCTACAACTCCCTGTTCAATATGGCAGCATGGGAGATCCTTGACCTCGACCCAAACATCCAGGTGATGGCCTTCAAAAATGGACTGAGGTCAGGCATCTTTAGCTCTAAACTGACTCAGTGCCCGCCCCAAGACATGAGCGAAATCTTGGCCAGGGCTGAGAAATACATGTTAGCAGAGGACGATCAAGCCTTTAGGAGAGGGAGGGAAGGTGAAGCTAAGAAAAAGAGGAAAGATCCCGACCCCTAGAGAGGGACAGTCAAGAGGCCCAACCAGGAGAACAAGTACAGACCACACCCTCGAGCTGATGGTTTCACCCCACTCAATGCCACCCGAACAAACGTCCTCATGCAACTTCAGAACAAGTCCATCCTCTAGTGGCCGCCTAGGAAGCTGCATCTTGGAGGTGACCAGAGGCGGTGGTGCCTCTTCCATAAAAGCTATGGCCATGACACTGAGGAATGCCATGACCTAAAGAAACAGATTGAAGCTCTGATCAACCGAGGAAACTTAAAGAAATTTACTGAGTCTCGGAGAAAAGACGAACCTGCATTACTGAGAAGAGGTACCGGGAGTCCCTACCGCCAGCAAGAGCGGAGGGATCTGCAAAGAACCCCGAGGGGAGGGGCTTATTCAGAAGAAACAAGAAGTAGCCACAGCCGCCCACATCATCAAGACCATTTGCGAGAGCCCAGCCGCGAGAGGTGGTTCAGGGCAGGGCAGTAAGGTCTATGCCAGGGCCGTAGCCTCGGTTAGTGGTCCCTACAAGAAAAGAAAGACTGAGCCAGTAATCTCCTTCATGGAGGATGATTTAGAGGACGTGCAGACTCCCCACGACGATGCAGTGGTAGTCTCTCTCTTAGTGGCAAACTGCAAAGTGCGAAAGGTCCTGATCGACAATAGAAGCTCGGCGAACATATTGTTTCACGATGCTTACTAGTGCATGGAATTGAAGAATGAGGATTTGGAGCCGGCTCTTGCCCCCCTCTATGGTTTCGACTGTTCTCCAGTATTCGCTGAAGGGAGCATAGTCCTCCCAGTGATAGCATGAACGGCGCCAAGGACCTCTACAGTGCAGACCACCTTCTTGGTAGTAAAGACGCCTTCCTCATATAATATGATCATCGGTCGACCCACCCTCAACAAGCTAAAGGCCGTTGTTTCTACCTACCACCTGAAGGTCAAATTCCCCACCAGTGAGGGTGTAGGTGTAATCAGGGGGGCCAAAAGCTCTCCCGAGCTTACTATCTAAATGCTGTCAGAGGAGGAAAGAAGACCGAGGCCCTGCCCCTCGAGATGGAAGACCTCAAGGATGAGATGAGGACACCCAGGGGACGACCTGTGGAGGAATTGACTGCTGTACCCCTCGAAGTGAACCTCACTCGAACTGTCCAAATAGGCGTGAACCTCTCTTCTGAGCACAGAGATGAGTTCTTCTCCTTGCTCCAGAAGAATAGAGACCTGTTCGCTTGGTCTACCTTGGACATGCCCGGGATCAGCCTTGGGACCATCGAGCATCGCCTGAATGTGGACCCCCGGCACAAGCTGGTTATTCGTAAGAATAGGGCCTTCGCCCCTGAGCGACAGGTGGCTATCAACGCTGAGGTAGATAAGCTACTAGAAGCCGGCTTTATCAAGGAGGCAAGGTACCCAGAGTGAGTGTCTAATGTGGTGATGGCCTGCAAAGCCAGTGGCAAGTGGTGTATCTGCATTGACTTCACCAACTTGAACAAAGCTTGCCCAAAAGACAGCTTCCTCCTCCCTCGAATTGATCAGATGGTCGACGCCACCTCCGGGTATGAACTCCTCTCTTTCATGGATGCATATTCTGGCTATAATCAGATCTTCATGCACAGCCTCATCTGAGCATGTGCATATGTGCTTATACGCTCGGCCTCGTCCGAGCTTCAGTGCACACTAGTGCACACAGTCCAAGTTTCAGTGCGCAACTATGCACACAGCCAAGAGAGCACGCTCACACCAAAAGTCCGAGCATGTGCATGTGCTCATACGCTCGACCTCGTCCGAGCCTCGTCCGAGCTTTAGTGCACACTACTACACACAGTCCAAGTTTTAGTGTGCAACTGTGCGCACAGCCAAGAGAGCACGCGCACACCAAAAGTCCAAGCATTGATATATGTGTTCATACGCTCGGCCTCATCCGAGGTTCTGTGCACACTAGTGCACACAGTCCAAGCTTCAGTGCGCAACTGTGCACATAGCCAAGAGAGCATGCACACACCAAAAGTCCGAGTGTGTGCATATCCGCTCATATGCTCGACCTCGTCCGAGCTTTAGTGCACACAATCTGAGCTTCAGTGCAAAATAGTGCGCACAACCAAGCAATCGCGCGCACACCCAAGTCCGAGCGTTGATATATGTGTTCATACGCTCGGCCTCATCCCAGCTTCGGTGCACACTGCACACAGGCCGAGCATCAATGCGCAATAGTGTGCAAGGCTAAGCATCTTCAGGGCCAAGCGACGACCAAGATCTCCAAAGTCCGAGCGTATGAGCTGCTCTGCATACGCTTGGCCAGGTATTCTCCAAAGTTTGAGCTTTGTCAATGCTTGACGGTATTCTCTAAAATGTCCGAGCGTATGAGCTACGTTGCATATGCTCGGCAGTGTTTTCTCCAAGGAATTCTCCAAAGTCCGAGCCTTGTCAACGCTCGACAGTATTCTCCAAAAAGTCTGAGCGTATGAGCTACGTTACATACGCTCAGCAATGTTTTCTCCAAGGAATTCTCCAAAGTCTGAGCCTTGTCAACGCTCGGCGGTATTCTCCAAAAGGTTCGAGTGTATGAGCTACATTGTATAAGCTCGGCAATGTTTTCTCCAAGGAATTCTCCAAAGTCCGAGCCTTGTCAACGCTCAGCGGTATTCTCCAAAAAGTCCTAGCGTATGAGCTGCGTTGCATACTCTCGGCCATGCTTTCTCTAAGGTTTCTCCAAAAATCCAAGCCTTGCCAACGATCGGTCGTATTCTCCAACAAGTCTGAGCATATGAGCTGCGTTGCATACGCTCAACCATGATTCTCCAACGACTCTCCAAAAGTCCAAGCCTTGTCTCTCGCTCGGCATAATTCTCCAACGATTTCTTCAAAAGTCCAAGCCTTGTTTATCGCTTGGCACGATTCTCCAATGGTTCTCCAAAACTTCAAGCCTTGTCTATCGCTCGGCACGATTCTCTATAGGTTCTCCAAAATTCCAAGCCTTTTCTATCGCTCGGCACGATTCTTCAATGGTTCTCTAAAAGTCTGAGCCTTATCTATCGCTCGGCATGATTCTCCAACGGTTCTCCAAAAGTCCGAGCCTTGTCTATCGCTTAGCACGATTCTCCAACGGTTCTCCAAAAGTCCGAGCCTTGTCTATCGCTCGGCACGATTCTTCAATGGTTCTCCAAAAGTCCGAGCCTTGTCTATCACTTGGCACGATTCTCCAACGGTTCTCCAAAAGTTTGAGCCTTATCTATCGCTCGGTTCGATTCTCCAACGGTTCTCCAAAAATTCGAGCCTTGTCTATCACTCGGCATGATTCTTCAACGGCTCTCCAATAAGTCTGAGCCTCGCCTATTGCTCGGTTAGATGATACAAAAAGTCTGAGGGACTAATCTATGCTACAAATGTTCGGCTATGTGTCCAGAATCAGGTTTGTTTTATTGAATTAAGTATGAAAGGCAAGGATATCACGCAAAGCAAAGATTGAAAGAAAATATATTTTATTATTTACAAAGTAAAAAGGGCCCTAACGGCCGCGAAGTACAAAAGAAATATTATAAAGCCAGGCTCCTTAGGCAGCGCTGGTTACAAGCTCCCTCACCCTCTTCAGGCTAAAAAGCTCTTGGCACAATCCTGAAAAGCTCCTGGCACGAGCCTGAGATTGAAAGCGCTCACCTGACAGGTGTAGCCCCAGGCCCGGGTGCCCTCCTCAACCCCTCTTCTTCTTCTGTTCTAATAAGCTTAAGGGGCCGAGGAGCCCACCATCTAGAGACACAGCCCCCCTAACTTTAAACGAATCAGTGGTACTCCTTCAGGGCTGGCCATGTCCCTCTTCTTCCTCAGTTCCAGGGAACCGAGGAGCTCTTGCACAAGGAACCCTCCCAGCTCCAATCGGAATCTGGAAGAGGTCCTTGCCTCCACTTGGATTCTGAAAGAGGTTCTAACCCTCATTTGAAATCAGGGAGAAGACCATGGTCGTCGAACCACGATCCTCCTCCAGGGTAGCCTCGTCTTCCTCTTTGGCTTCCATAGAACCCTCAAGAGATTGATGACTTCTCTCTCTCTCTAAGATCATTACCCTCGGTATTACCCATGCCAATGTTTCCATTACCAGAAAGTGATATCTCCCTCACAAGATCTTCAGAAACTGAACTCGTTTTGGCTTAAAACAAAAGGTGTCAGAGACCCCTATTTATAAGAAGGGAAAACACGCTCAGCGAAGAGGAATAAATGCAGAAAGCGAAAAAAGATGAGACTTTTCGCTTCTCCAGGCGACCTTTCTCCTCTCGAGAGTGACACTCCGATTGCCAAGGACAACCACCCAAACGTGTAACTGCTCTCATAGTTTCAAGACGTCCTTTCACTCTCCCAGGCAGTAACGGCCTGGCTCCCACGCGTGTTTTGGTTTCAATTAAAAGCCCATCCCAACAAATAACTTCCTCAAGCACATAAACATACTCAAGGAAGTGGGGGGCCTGTGATATGGCCCAAAATCCAAATGAGCTCCAGGCCCAGCAGAGTGACCTTGGCCCAAATGAGCTCCATCCCAGAAAAGTGCCAGACCTACCAGAGAGGTCCACTCCAAATAAGCCTCAGGCCCAGCAAGATGCTCCAACCTAATAAGAAGCCCAACTGAACTCTCCAGCCCAAGTAGTGTTCTGATCCAGGGACCCCTCCAGCCCAGACAAGCTGCCAATATCCCCTCCGACCCAGCAAAATCTCCAAGCCCATGAAGGATGGCCCGGCAAACCTGCGCTCAGATCCCCCTTACAACTTGACACCCTACAGCCACCAGTAACCCTACTACCACCCTGCAGCTACCCTATGACCGCCTAGCCCTACAGCCACCCTACGGCCGTCCTGCGACCACCCTACAGCACCCCTTCTCCTGAGCTTGCAATCATGATCCCCCCACTGGCAGACGACTATAAAAAAAGCCAAGGTATGGACTTCACCGGGAATTCATGGACACACCTACACAGACACTTGATTTACTTTAGCCTTCGGTTCCCCTTCCGAGCCCTCGGCTTTTCTTTTGAGTCTGTGCTAACTTAAGCATCGGAGCGTCCTCGGAGGCCCCTCCCCCCGAGGGTCTTCAGTTCACCCCTGTTACTTGTGTAGGGTCAGGCCGCGCTCTCACTCAAGCCACGTCCTCGCCCAGACCACGTCAGCACCAGCAAAAAGCGGCATCAACAGAGGTCAATACAATTCTTAAGTTGGGGGTGGAGGAAACACATTTCTTTTTCCATACCATTGAACTGCTTGGTGTCACTTCCCTTTTTCGATTGTTAGGATATATATATATATATATATATATATATATATATAAAGAAAAAATAAATATGTTTTGTATTAACCTTGGAGTTGATTTACATGTCAATGATATAAGTTTAATTGAGATAGCATATAGCATTTAGAAGTAGTTAAATTTTGCTTCGGTTTGAGAATAAATTAAGTGTTGATCTTCTTTTGGTTTGAGACTCTGGTTTGCAGTATGATTGCGTGATTAGTCTAAATCATCTAGAGAAGTTTTATGTGCGATTGTTTTGTGAATACTTTTGCGGTCTCGACAAGCTCTAGAACTTATTTGATAATCACTTGAGGCAAAATCCTAGAATGCACACTACTTAGGATATGATGTAGGCCATCTTTGGACCGTTTGAGCCTTTCAAACTTACCCTTGCTATATTTATCGCTAGTCACCTGTTTGAGCCTTTTTCTTGAAAAAAGAATTTGAGCCTTGTTTCTTTTGATAACCCATTTACTTACCGTTATGAGCCTAAAAATATTTTATCCTTACTTTCCTTTTAAGAGAACTTAGTTTATACACATTTGTTGAGAAGCACTTGAGGAGTAAGGATGGAAATATGGAAAAAATATTACTACCATAACCCAAGTACATTAAAAGAGATAAGTTGGGGGTTGTGGAAAATAAAAAAAAAATGAAAACAAAGGTGAATAGTTATGTGCCAAAATAAAAAAAATAAAAAAGAAGTGAATTATGGCAAAGAAAGAATAAAAAAAATGGTGATTTATTTAGAGAAATGCTCAAAAAATGGTTGAAAGAGTTGGGTGTTGAAGTAAGGTCATCTAGTGCTTAAAGAGTAGTGTTTAAAATTAAGAGACTAGGTTCTTTTAGTTGTTTAATCTTTTCCGTTTCTTCTTAACCTTTACCTTAGCCTGACATTACAAGCTTATTAAAGACCTATTGATCCAATGTAGTGTGATTTTTCTACAATAGTGGAGAGTGATTTGAAAGTGAGACTATGAGCTTGATTTGTGATTGATATCACGCAATTTAATGTGTTTTTAGAGGTCAAGACTTGTATTCATGAATGTTGTGCATAAAATGATCCGGGTGTTTGGACTAATGGTTTGTGGTAAGATGGATGTTAAGAGTCGGTAACAATTTTAAGATTGATGTTTGGATTACTTTTTGACTTGGGTGATATTTAATGATTCTATGTGCTGTATATTATGTGCAATTTTTGAGACAAAAAATTGAATTACTCTTGGATTAATGCTAGCATTGCTTTACCTATAGAATTCATTTTATATTGTCTTGTTTTCGCTTGAATTGCTAGGGACTATCAATAAGCTAGTTAGGGGTTATGATGAGAGTCATAAAATGCATCTTAATAGTACTTATTTGTTAGCATTTTAGGGTTGATCTAGGGTTCAATTACACATTTATACCTTAACAAAGCTATAGTGTCATTCTTGGAACATTGATCTATTTCGGTGCATTTTTAGGTGTTTTGGGTTCAAAAAAGATGGAAAAGCTATCGTTGCTTAAAACACGATGATTCAAAGCATACCAAAGTGAAGGCATGATTGCAAAAGGACAAAATGAAGAGAACCAAGGTTGTGCGTCGTGGCCTCCTGAACCATGAACAATTAAGTAAGAAGACCACCAGTGTGCACCGCGGCTTGGATCAGTGTGCGCCGCGGCTTGGCAGTGTGCGCCACAGCCTGGAAGGGCTGGGCTGCGGCCTTTAGCATGACTACATGCTTAGACCAAAGCTATGTGCCGCAGCCTAGAAAGACTGAGGTGCGGCGCTCACGCGGTCCTCTGCTCCGCTTCAGACCTAATTAGGGTGTTTTAATGGAATTTTTTAGCCCAAAATATCCCTAAAACCTTATAAGCTATATATAGATCATTAAGGGTTTGCAGCCACCATGTTGGGGAGGCTAGAAAACTTAAGAAAGCTGTCATATTCTTCTCCATTATGGTGTTCAAGCATGAGCCCCATGGCCAACTAATCTCCAAGCAAAACAAAGGGATGAATCCCTAGGTGTAGTTGTTCTTATTTCCATTCTTGATTCAGTTGTAAGGATTTATTTTTAAACATTGTTATGATTTACTCTTTGATTAAACAAGAAGAATTTAGGTTCATGTGATAGCTGCAATTTATGTTCTTCTTCTCTAAGAATTTCTCTTAATCCGGTGATTGCATCATTCTCCTCCATATAAGTTTAGTCAAGCTCTTCTTATGACAAGCTGTTTGGATGTGATTGATTTTGGTAGATTTATCTTTTAGGTTTGTCCATTACTACGATATTTTTATTGAAATATATTGTCGTTTCTTGATAAATCTATAAGATAGGTCATGTGTGCTTGAATCGAAATCAATGAGTGATTTGTAGCAATTACATTAGAGTGTTAATGTGCTGTGATTGAATATTTACCGATTGCTTGTTTGGGATGTGAAACTAGCAATCGAGATAAAAACAATTGAATTGAGATTGGAATAAGGCAACGAACTTAGGAAGGATTCCCGAAACCTTGTTATTTCTTTGTTATATTCTTCATTATATTTACACAACTCTTTCACATTATTTCCTTATCAAAACTCAGATTCTTTCATTTAAATTTTATCGTTCATGTTAAGGTTTACACTTTCCCTTGTAAATCGCTTTTCTCTGTGGAATCGACACCCCAAAGCTGTGCTACAACTACCATGTTATTCCTTGGGCATAATCAGGTCCCCATGATCTAAAGGTTGTGATTGACTTCAAGATTGGTTCAAGAAGTTGGCGCACTATATAAAGGGTCATCTAGCTTCAATCATATAACATAAGATCATTATACAAAGACACAA
Organism: Bretschneidera sinensis; assembly: GCA_023935145.1. NCBI lineage: Eukaryota > Viridiplantae > Streptophyta > Magnoliopsida > Brassicales > Akaniaceae > Bretschneidera > Bretschneidera sinensis. Next base: position 61,206,600 of record CM043699.1, on the reverse strand, counting down.
AACACAAGAGAGGCACTAGAATAGATCTCATTCAAGAGTGGCTGGGATTAAGAGAGAGCATACAAGAATAGGGGTTCAAGGGCTTTGCAATTGGAATTTTCTTGGGGAAAATTCCGATGAAACACTTAGTTCTTATCTCTTTCTTTTTTATTCTTTCATGCATCAAGAACAAGAGGGTTCTTTATGAGGTGTTGTTGTAATTGTAAGAACTCATTGATTTAGTGCAGAGAGCATTTGCCGAACCTCGATAACAATTGCTCGTGTTCTTTCTTTGATTGGTTTGTTTCTGTTCATTACAAGTCATTCTGGACTTAGGTGTTTGGAAGATCACCACCTGGGCATCTTGAGGGTGATTTCCAACTGTGATAGTGAAACCTCTTTCAGGAATAGGTCATTTAGCATGCATAAAACTAACATACCTCTCATGGGCATTATAACTAACAAATTTACTCTCATCATACTCTTGAGGTTGTTTCCCCCTTTGTCTCTTAGTTTTAGGTGCCATTTGAACTAATTTCTAAGACAAGAGAACTAAATCAAATGCAACCACTCAAATATCACAAGTCCATTATAAAGAGAAGGAAATTGATTTTACTTGATGCCCAAAGTTGAAGAGAAGACCCACAAACTTGAAATTCTCTTGAAAACCCAAAACCCTCTTAGAACCAAGCTTTTTGGAGAAATTTGCAGCAAAATCTACAATATAAGTGAGTAATTATTCAAGAAATTGTGTTAGAATCAAGAAATTGTGAGAAAAAAGAGATGGGTAAGGGTGGATTTGGAGAGAGGATGAGAGAGAGAGAAGAGGGGTTGTTGTGTTCTCAAAGGAAAGTGAAGAAGAGGAAGTGAAAATGGCTTTTTAAAGTGCTGTCACGGGTGTGCGCCGCAGCTTGGACTTACTCGAACCGCGACTCAGTGACCTAAAACCCAAATTGCCTTGCTGCGCGCTGCAGCGCAAGATAAGCTGGGGCGCAGCTCGCTGGGATGGGCTGGAAAATGCTGGGTTCTATGAGGTGAGGCTTGCTGGGCTGGACTGAAAATTATGGGTGTTGTGGGGTGAGGCGCGCTGGGCTGGGCCTAGGTGCGATGGGAAGAAAATTTTTGTGGACTTGGCTGTGCAAATAAAAAAAAAAGGGTATATATATATATATATATATAAAAATGTAAATTAAAATTATTAAGAATTAACCTAAGACCACAAATTAAATTAAACTCAAAATGAAAATTAAACTTAAAACTAAAATAGACTCAGCTAAAAACAAAAATTAGAAAATCAACAAAGACTTAACAAAATTAAAACTAATGTACAATGGAACGAAAGTACCCGATTAAGAAGCATAAACCGAGGCCAGCAAAGATATCTCTTCGGGGCTATCTTTAACATGTTCATATTCCAAGTAGAGCTTCAACCTTTGACCATTAACTCAAAATGCATGATCATCGGAAGGATCTTCAACCTCAACTACTCCATTAGGAAAAACACTCTTCACAACATAAGGTCCCTTCCATCGTGATCTCAATTTTCTCGAATGGAAGTGTAACCACGAGTCATAAAGGAAAACTTTATTACCTTGTTCAAAAAAATTTCAAAGTATTTTATGATCATGCACTGCTTTCATTTTTGACTTTAAGTCCTTAGCATTGTCATATGCATCATCCCACAACTTTGCAAGTTCACAAAGTTGCATTTTCCTCTCTTCACGTGACAACTTCAAGTCATAGTTAAAATTCTGAATAGCCCGATATGCTCTGTGCTCAAGTTCTATGGGCAAGTGACATGCTTTGCCGAATACTAAGCGATAACGAGATGCTCCAAGAACCATCTTGTATGTTGTCCGGTACGCCCAAAGTGCATCCGATAGGCGCAAGGACCAATCTTTTCAGTTCAGATTCACTGTTTTCTCAAGTACTCGCTTAATCTCCCTATTTGCTAGTTTTGCTTGGCCATTGGTTTGTGGATGATATGCTGTAGAAACTTTATGGGTGACTCCATACCTACGCATTAAAGCCTCAGAAGAACGGTTACAAAAATGTGACCCTTGATCACTAATGATAACACGTGGAGTACCATACCTAGATAAGATATGATCTTTAAGAAATTTAACAACAACTATATTATCATTAGTGTAGCAAGGTATGGCTTCAACCCATTTAGAAACATAATCAACAGTAAGCAAAATGTAAAGATACCCAAAAGAAGGTGGGAATGGTCCCATAGAATCTATCCCCCAACAATCAAAGATTTCAACCACTAAGATCGTGTTGAGAGGCATCATATGACGGCGGGACAATGAACCTAACCTTTGACATCTTTCACATGATCGACAAAACTCATTAGAATCCTTGAATAAAGTAGGCCAATAAAAACCACATTGCAAAATTTTTGCAGCTGTCTTTTTAATAAAAAAGTGGCCACCACAAGCATAGGTATGACAAAAATTTATCACACTATCAACTTCCATATCCGGAATGCATCTTCTTATTATTTGGTCGGGCAATATTTAAAAAGATAAGGGTCACTCCAATAAAAATTATTTACCTCAACCAAAAAACTTACGCTTATCTTGTGCATTCCATGTGGATGGGACTTGACAGGAAACTAAGTAGTTTGCAATGTCGGCATACCATGGTGTGTGACAAAGGAAGAAAATAAGTTCTCATCCAGAAAGGCTTCCCGAATGGGCAAAATATCAGCATCATTCTTAAATTCCAAGCGAGATAGATGATCCACTACAACATTTTCTACCCCCTTCTTGTCTTTGATGATCAAGTCAAATTCCTGCATAAGTAAAATCCAACGTATCAAACGAGCCTTAGCATCCGTTTTTTAGAAAAAAAATTTAATAGCGGAATAATCTGTGAATATAGTGAAAGGTTAACCTATTGGAAATCACTCTCAAGATGCCCAGGTGGTGATCTTCCAAACATCCAAGTCTAGAATGACTTGTAATAAAATCGAAACAAAACAGGAATCAAACCAATCAAAGAAAGAACACAACAATTGTTATCGAGGTTCGGCAATATGCCTACGTCCCCGTGAGCTCCTCTGAGCTCTCTGCACTAAATCAATGAGTGCTTATAATTACAGCGACACGTCTTCAAGAACATGATCTAATCTTGATCTTAACACCATTCTTAAAGAACGAAAGAAGAGAAAAAGAAAGTGATAAGGACTAAGTGTTTCCCTGGAATTTTCCCCAAGAAAATTCCACTTACAAAGCCCTTCAATTCCCAATCTATACTACTCTCTCTCTAAACAACCAGCCTCTCTCTTGAATGAGTCTCTCCTATGTTTAGTGTCTTTACACTCTCACACACTATGTGTTCTATTTCACACACATTCACATGTCATACACATCACACCTCTCTTGTTGAGATGATTGTCACACACTTATGTTTGATTAAAGCTAGATGACCCTTTATATAGTGCACCACTTCTTGAACCTATCTTGAAGTCAATCTCAACCCTTAGATCTTGAGGACCAATCAATCATAGGCCTATAATAAGTCTAAGTGATCCTGTGCATTTTAATCAAGCCTCATGCATCAATCCAAAGTGCTGATCAGGAAGCATCAGGTGTGCCTGGCGCCGCGGCTCAGAACAGGGCAGGCTGCGACTCAGACCAGGGCACACCACCTCCAATTTCTGGGAGCCACGGCACACCTTCCTTGTGCTATAGTTCACACCTAGGTAGAAGACTTCTCCATGTTGTGCGCTGAGGCACACACTTCCTGGGGTGCGGCGAACACCTGGGGCTGAAGCTGAATTTTTCCTCTTCAGTTCTTAAACAAATCTCTACCTTTGTCTAAGCAACTAAAACCGAGCTCATAGTGCAGAGAACTTAGTATCCAAACTCAACTTGAGTCACTATATCAACCGACTCTAATCCTAAGAAGTCTAAGGCAATGATTGAACTTACTTAGAGGTAGAACTTTAGTACCTAAATCTACAGGATTTTCTTCCGTTACGACTTTGTCCACATGAATGCATCCTTCCGTAACATTTTTTCGAATGAAATGATACCGAACATCCATATGCTTAGTTCTCTCATGGAACACCGAGTTCCTACACAAGTGCCACGCACTTTGGCTATCCGAAGACACCACCACCTGCTCTTTTAGGACCTTCCACTCGTCCAACAACCCTTTGCTCCACATAGTCTCCTTTATGGCTTCCGTAGCCGTCATGTACTCTGCCCCGGTTGTAGAGAGTGCTACCACCGGCTGCAACTGAGCCTTCATGTACCTCAGCAACCACTTTATCCCAAGCCAAAGCTCCTTTCTGGGATTACTCCCAAATCTGTTGAGAACACTAATTGCCTGAGATATGTCGGGTCTAGTGCTTACCATCATGAACATGACTGATCCAACCGCACTAAAGTAAGGGACCTTTTTCATTTCCTTCTTCTACTCATCCGTTCGAGGACGTTGTTCGCTGGAGAACTTGAAATGACCTGCAAGGGGAATCTTCACTGGTTTACCATATTCTATAGAAAACTTGTACAGCACCTTTTCTATGTCGGAAGACCAAAAAACCTTCAACCCATTTCTCTCCCTTTCCCAAATTCTTCTCATCCCAAGGATCTTTTGTGTAAGGCCAAGATCCTTCCTCTCGAACTCCTCACTGAGTTGAGATGTCAACCTTTCTATCCTCTCCCTACTGTTCCCAACCAACAGCATATCATCAATATAGATAAGGATACTCACCATTTCTTCCACCTTGTGTCCATGTGAGAAAGTTTCTGTGAAATCTATGTCGTCTCTTTGTGTGAACCCCTTCACCACCAGCCTAGCCTTATTCCGTACTTCATCCCCTGGAGGGTTCCCTTCTTTGTTCTTGTAAGTCCACTTACAATCCATAACTCTCTGTTTTCCTGGAATGTGCACCAATTCCCAAGAGTTGTTCTTCCTCAAAGAATGCATTTCTTCCTCCATAGCTGGCTTCCATCTTGACGAATCCTTACATCCCATGGCATCAATGTAAGTCTCTGATTCACTTATCCCTCCTTTTGTCCAAGGAGCTACTACATTCGCAGCCGTAAAACCATATCTCAAAGGTGGCCTGACCAGCCTTCTTTCCCGGTTCTTTGAGAGCTGATAGTCATTCTGACTTGCTGCATCATCCCCTTCTAGTTCAGCCTCCTCTCGAGTGTCCTGAGCTTGGCACTCATCAATGGGCTCTACCTGGTTTGAACCCTCTTGCCTTCCTTGTTCTACCTAAACTGAATTTTCCTTGATGCTATGCTCCACAAATACCGAACTGGTTTGCTCACTATCCACTGCAGGGTTAATTTTCTCCAAATAGGGAAATAATGACTCATTAAAAATGACATCCCTACTTATTATGAGTTTAAATCCTTTTTTATCTAAGGACCACAACCTATACCCCTTAGCTCCTTCCCCATATCCTAGGAACACATATTTTCTAGATCTTGGGCTAAGCTTATCATCCTTTTGATGTGCAAACGTAGCACACCCAAAAGTTCTAAGGTTATTCAACTCAGGGGGTTTACCACTCCACATCTCCTCGGAAGTCGTGAGCTTTAAAGCTCTAGAGGATGATCTATTAACCAAATACGCAGCAGTAGACACCACTTCCCCCAAAAAATATTTAGCTAATCCAGATCCATTTAACATGCACCTAACCTTTTCCCTAAGGGTCTTATTCATCCCCTCAGCAACTCCATTTTGCTGAAGCGTTTTCACAATCGTTCTATGTCTTAGAATCCCATTTAACTTACAGAATTGATCAAGTTTCTTGTTAAAACATTCTAAGCCATTATCTAATCTTAACACCTTAATTACCCTGTCCGTTTGAGTTTCCTCTAGCTTTTTCCACACCACTAATTTATTTAAAGCATCTGATTTATTTTTAAGCAAATAAACCCAAACCTTTCTTGAGTAATCATCAATTAAAGAAAGAAAGTAACGATTACCTCCTTGTGTTGGTGTTCTTGTTGGTCCCCAAAGATTCGCATTAATGTAGTCAAGAATGCCCTTAGACTTGTGCACTCCAGTGTTGAAGCTGACCCGATGTTGTTTCCCAAGAACACAACATTCGCAGAAATCAAGTTCCTCTACTTTATCACCATTAAGTAGACCGTCCTTGCTGAGAACTTGCAAGCCCTTTTCACTCATGTGTCCCAAACAATTGTGCCAAAGGGCTGCCTTATCCATATCAACCATCAAGCTTGCTGCTTGACCCTTGACCTCTGTGTCTCCGATCATCTCATAGAGACCATCCTTCATTGCTGCTTTGATCACTATCAAAGATCCCTTAGTTACCTTGATCTTTCCTCCGTTTGCCTTGTGTGTGTACAGCTGCCCCAATGAGATCAAATTTCTTCTCAACTCTGGAAGATATCTCACATTCCTCAGCAGCCTTGTCATTCCATCAAACATTCTCAACTGGATGTCTCCCGTGCCCCTTACTTGGTAAGAAGTATCATTCCCTAAGAAAATTTTTCCATCATCGGTTTCCTTAAAATTCTTGAACCAATCCCTGTGAAGACATATATGATGAGTGCACCCGGTATCCAAGATCCATTTCCTGCTGCCTTCTTGCCCATTGCTCACATTTGAACACACAGCAAGAACATCGTCATCTTATTGTTCTCCCTTGGCAACCGAAGCCTATCCATTCTTGGTCTGGCTTCTTCCCTCATCCCTTATCATCTTCTTGCAATCTTTCTTGAAATGACCCTCCTTATGGCAGTAGAAGCATATCTTCTCTCCAAATCTCGATTTAGAGTGCACTCTCCCATGACTTTCTCCTCTACCTTCTGGTTTTGTCCCGGTAGTAGCCATATATGTTGCTACCATACCTAGTTGCTGGCCTTCCTCTAATGAATAGCCTTTCTCAACTTGATGCTCCCTTCATCTTGGCATCAAGACTATCCTGCAACTCTTTATTAGGATCCATTTTAAAAGCAAAGATTCATTTTAGAAGATACCTCTTATTCAGGAGAGTCTTGGTAAGAAACAACTCATCTAGTTTCTTCCAAATGGCAGCTGGATCTTTCGAGTCTCCGCACTCCCTTGTGACATTATCCGACATGTGCAGAAGGATGATGCTGTATGCCATCTTCTTCATCTCATTCCGCTGGACCTCCGTGATACATACTGGAAAAGCGTCATCTTCTTTAATCGTCAAGTCCACCTTTTGTTGCATAAGAACAGCTTTGATTTTCCGCTTCTAAAGGGAAAAGTCTCCCTTTCCATCAAACTTCTCAACAATGAAGTTTGAACTCATCTTGCAGAGAAAATCCCAAATTTATGCAGCACCAATTTCTTCTAAATCTCAATAACACGATCAAAGATGGATCTCAATACTGTTCTTGAATCACCCTCAAGAACACGATCAGATCTTGATCTCTACTCCGTTCTTGAATCACCCCAAGAACACGATCAGATATTGATCTCTACTTTGTTCTTGAATCACCTCAAGAACATGATCAGATATTGATCTCTACTCCATTCTTGAATCACCCAAGAAGTTGACCTTTGATTCTTGGAGTCTTGCTCCGATAACCCCCTATTCTTGCTCCGATACCAGCTGTCCAAAGCTCTGATACCACTGTTGGAAATCACCCTCAAGATGCCTATGTGGTGATTTTCCAAACGCCCAAGTCTAAAATGACTTGTAATAAAACTGAAACAAAACAGGAATCAAGCCGATCAAAGAAAGAACACAACAATTGTTATCGAGGTTCGGTAATGTGCCTATGTCCCTGTGAGCTCCTCTGAGCTCTCTACACTAAATTAATGAGTTCTTACAATTATAACAATACCTCTTCAAGAACACAATCTAATCTTGATCTTAACATCGTTCTTGAAGAATGGAAGAAGAGAAAAATAAAGTGATAAGGACTAAGTGTTTCCCTGGAATTTTCCCCAAGAAAATTCCACTTACAAAGCCCTTTAATCCCCAATCTATACTACTCTCTCTCTAAACAACCAGCCTCTCTCTTGAATGAGTCTCTCCTGTGTTTAGTGTCTTTACACTCTCACACACCATGTGTTCTATTTCACACACATTCACATTTCATTCACATCACACCTCTCTTGTTGAGATGATTGTCACACACTTATGTTTGATTGAAGCTAGATGACCCTTTATATAGTGCACCACTTCTTGAACCTATCTTGAAGTCAATCTCAACCCTTAGATCTTGAGGACCAATCAATCATATCCCTTCAACAGGTCTAAGTGATCTTGTGCATTTTGATCAAGCCTCACGCATCAATCTAAAGTGTTGATCCGGAAGCATCAGGTGTGCCTGGCGCCGCGACTCAGAACAAGGCAGGCCACAGCTCAGACCAGGGCACACCACCTCCACCTTTTGGGTGCCATAGCGCACCCTCCTTGTGCTATGGTGCACACCTGGGCAAAAGACTTCTCCATGATGTACGCTGAGGCACACACTTCCTAGGGTGCGGCGCACACCTGGGGCTGAAGCTGAATTTTTCCTGTTTAGTTCTTAGACAAATCCCAACATAACTAATTAAGTAAGAGCAAAATTTATCCAATGCGAATACTACTACTAGTAATTCTTTCTCGGTTGTGGTGTAGATCGTTTAAGAATGATTCAAGGTTCTACTAGCATAATAAACGACAAATGGTTTTCCCTCCTTTCTTTGTCCTAAAGCAGCCCCTACAACATAGTCACTAGCGTCACACATAATCTCAAAACGCAAAGTAAAGTTCGGTGATTGCATACTAGGGGCGGTTGTAAGCTTAGAGATAAGTGTCCGAAAGGCTTGCTCACATTCGAGACTCCACTTAAACTCAGTATCCTTCATTAAAAGGTTACATAAGGGTCTAGAGGTAGCACTAAAATTTTGAATAAACCTTCTATAAAACCCAGCATGCCTTAAAAGAGACCTAACATCTTTATTATTTTTAGGAGTGGGTAGTTTAGAGATCAATTCAATTTTTGATTTATCCTCTTTTTGGACACTATAAAATGACACTCTCCCAATTAAGCACAAGCCCCTTCTCTTCACACCTGCACAAAACATTTTTCAAATTAGATAAACATAAATCAAAAAAAGTTCCAAACACGGTAAATCATCCATATACATTTCCACACATTTTTCAACCATGTCACTGAAAATACTCATCATGTATCTTTGAAAAGTAGAGAGTGCATTACACAAATCGAAAGGCATTCTTCGAAAAGCAAACGTGCTAAAAGGACAAGTAAAAGTGGTCTTCTCTTGATCCTCTAACACAATTCCTATTTGGTAGTATCCCGAATACCCATCTAAAAAACAATAGAAAGGATGACCAACCACCCGTTCTAAAATTTGATCTATGAATGGGAGGGGAAAATGGTCTTTCCGAGTAGCTGAATTAAGTTTCCTATAATCTATGCACATTCGCCACCTGGTCACTACCTTAGTTAGTACTAACACTCCCTTTTCATTTTCTACCATGGTCACCCCAGCTTTCTTAGGAAGTACTTAGGTTGGACTAACCCACTTACTATTTGATATTGGATATATAATTCCCGCATCCAACAATTTTAAGACTTCTTTCTTAATTACCTCTTTCATAGTTGGATTTAGCCTTCTTTGTTGGTCTCTACAAGGGTTAGCTCCATCTTCTAGATAAATCCTATGGGAACAAATTAAGGCGCTAACACATTTTATGTCGGCCATGGTCCAACCTAGTGCAGATTTATGTTCTCTTAACAAATTCAACAATTGATCACATTGCACATCACTAAGTTCGGAGGAAATGATAACTGAAAAGGTATCACCTGGTCCTAAAAAAACATGTTTGAGTCCATTAGGTAGTGGAGCTAAATTAAGCATTGGTGTCTCCTCGGAAGAGGGTTTGGGTGCCTCTTTTTCTTTAGGCAACTCCTCAAAGCATGGTTGCCATTATTTCTTCATAAATCCCTGTGACTTATCAAAAAAATCAACAACATTAATGGCATGGGGATAAATGGAAGAATTATCAAAACCAAAATTATTAAGAAAGAATTCCAAAGAGTTAGAATTATCTTTAATGTACTCATCCTCCAAAATAAGCCCATCAATCATGTAAGTGTCGAAACACTCATCCTCTTCATGTGGCTGCCTTGAGACTCAAAAAACATTCACCTCTAGAGTCATATTTCCAAATGATAATGTCATTAGACCATTCCTACAATTAATGAGGGCATTGGCAGTGGCAAGGAATGGTCTTCCAAGTATCAAAGGAATTTTTGACTCTGCACAATAGAAATTGTATCTAAAACCAAAAAGTCAACGGGATAATAGAATTTGTCAATTTGCAATAAAACATCTTCCACAATACCTCTTGGTTTTCTTACCGATCGGTCCGCTAGTTGAAGTACCACGGAGGTCGGTTTAATCTCACCTAGACCAAGTTGCAAGTAAATGGAGTATGGCATGAGGTTCACACTAGCCCTCAAATCTAGTAATTCTTGGTCATAAGATTTGTTTCCAATTTGGCAAGCCACCGTTGGACAGCCTGGATCTTTATATTTAGGCAGGGTCGTGCTATCAATTACTGCACTTACTTGCTCCATTAAGAATGTCATCTTCTTCACATTGTGCCTCCTTTTGAGTGTGCATAGATCCTTAATGACTTTAACATAATTGGGAATCTGTTTTATGACATGAAGAAGAGGGAGGTTAATTTTAACATGCTGAAGTTGTTCAAGAATCTCACCTTTCAATGCTGAATTTCTCTCCTTAGGTTTAAGGAGTGCTTGAGGGAAAGGCACCGGTAAAGAATCATTATGGGCATCTTGTTCCTTGGGGGTTCATCCTTGTTTCTCACGATGTTAGGAATCAAGTTTAATGGTAGAGTGGGTCCATCAATTTTCTTACCGCTGCAAGTAATCATGGCATTAACCTCTTTAACATTTTGATTGTCGAGATCAGAGGTTTGAACCATATGTTATCCCCTTGGATTAGGTTGTGGCTGCGAAGGAAAACGACCTTACTCTTGAATTGTCAAGAAACTAGTCAACTTGGTGAGTTTTCTCTTTATCACTTTTTGTTCCTCTTTGATCCCTTGTTAGTCCTCTAACAACCGTTGATTTATCTTGCCTTGCTCTTCCACACTCTTGGCATGTACCTGCAAAAATAACTTTAAAACATCTTCTAAAGGTAAAGATTGTTGTGGTGAATTAGATGAAGTTGCTTCCGGTTTCCATTGGGTATTAGAGTGGGCAGGAGGTTGTAGATCGGATCTCCAACTAAAATTAGGGTGATTTTCCAACCAGGATTGTAGGTGTTAGAGTAGGGTGAGTATGGTTTCCTAAAGGGTATACCTAAAGCATTACATTCTCCCTTCATCTCAAAATAGGCTAGACAATCCTTAGGTACATGATCTACCCCATTACACATAAAACAAGGTTCATGGGATTCTACCCTAGCAACCGGTTCGGGAGCTCTAGCATCCTTGGTTTTTAAAAATTCAATTTCCTTAGTTAGGACCTCTAAATGGGCTTTAAGGCTATCTTCTTCCTTCAGTTGATAAATTCCAGCGGTTTGATTTCTCTTAGTACTTTCCATGGCATTCGGTCCTGTCTAAGTGTGGGCTTTTTCCGATAGGTCATCTAGAAAATCTATAGCTTGGTCGGGATCTTTCTGCAGAAAATCTCCATTACACATCATTTCTGTGAATTACCTTTCTATACTTAGAAGTCCATCATAGAAATAGCTAACTACCCGCCAACTCTCATACCTATGGTGTGGACAAGAATTCAAAAGGTCTTTGAAACGTTCCCAAACTTGATATGAGGTTTCACTCTCCTTTTGTGCAAAGTTTGAGATTTGTCTCTTGAGGTTATTGGTCTTATGGGTTGGGAAATGCTTTTGGAAGAAGGCTTAAGTAATCTCATCCTAACTACCTATAGACCTAGGCCTTAACGAGTATAACCAAATCTTGGCCTTTTCCTTAAGTGAAAAGGGGAAAAACCAAAGTTTGACAGTGCCTACCATATCAGCCCTACTTTGCAAGGTTGCTACTACTTCCTCAAATTCCCTAATATGGACATAGGGGCTCTCATTCTCAAACCCATGGAAGGTTGGTAGCAATTGAATCATGCCTGGCTTAAACTCAGGTTGTTGGTCATTAGGGGGGAACATGATACAAGATCGTGTGGCCGTTCGGCTAGGATGCAAGTACTCCTTAAATATCTTAGCAACATTCTCATTGTGATTGTCGGCCATGTTAACAAAATCCTCTAAATTCTTGTTTGGGTTTGCACTATGGTTTGATCTAGGTGAGGTTTCACTAACGGACGTGGAAGGAGAGGGTAACTCTATTTCGGGTCTTTTAATGAATCTACCTCGCGGATCTCTCGGTCTAAGCATACACCAAAGCAATTAGAGGGGAAATGAATAAAACAGAAAAAAAATTAGAAAATCAAAATAGAGAGCAAAGAACAATATTACTATCTTGTCTCAAAGTTGACAATCTTCCTTGTACTTAAGTGTGTTTCCCTCGACAACGACACCAAAATTTGATTACGCTCAAACTAACACGTGATTATTGTGTATAGATGAGGTGTCGATCCCACGAGGAAAAGCAAACTACAAGAGAAAGTGTAAACCTTAACACGAAACGATGAAATTCAAATGAGTAAATCTTTGTTTTACAAATGAAGCTACATGAGAGAGTTGTGAAAATATGACGAAGGATTCAATAAAGCAATAACAAGGTTCCAGAAATGCTTCCTAAGTTTATTGCCTTAACCCTATCTTGACTAAATAGTTTTATCTCGATTGCTTGTTTCACATCCCCAACAAATAATCGGTAAATATTCAATCAAAGCACATAAACATCCTAATGTAATTGCTACAAATTACTCTTTAGTTCCGATTCAAGCACACATGACGTATCTTATAGATTGTCAAGAAACGATAATATATTTCAATAACAATACCGTAGTATTGGACAAATCCATAAGATAAATCTACCGAAATCAATCACATCTAACAACTTGACATAAGAAGAGCTTGATTAGACTTATATGGAGGAGAAAGATGCAATCACTGGATTAAGAGTATATCATCTCATTCTTACTTAATCAAAGAGTAAATCATAAACAATGTTTAACAATGAATCCAAACAACTGAATCAAGAATAAAAATAAGAACTCATGCTTTTGCCTTGCTTGGAGATTAGTTGGATATTAGGCTCATGCTTAATCACCTAAAATGGAGAATAATGTGTTTGCTCTTAATTCCAGCCTCCTTTTCAATCAAACCTAAGTGTTCTATAAATACCCCAAAAGGTTCAAGGGTATTTTCGGGTCCAAAAATGTCATTAAAGCCCTATTTAGGTCGTGAAACAAAAACAAGGGATCGCACTTGCACCGTGGCTCAGCCTGGTCTAAGCCGCGGTGCAACCCTGAATCTTGGCTTTGTGGAGGCTCTGTAGGCCACGGCTCAGCCTGATTGGTTCCAGCTTCTGAATGTTTCTGGTAGTGGCGCACTCCTTTTTGTGCCACGGCATGGAACAGTTCCGAAACCACTCTTTCACTCCGATATGCATAGGATCTTGGTGCTTTAAGCAATGTTAGCTTTTCCATCTCTTTTAAACCCAAAATACCTGAAAATGCATCAAAATCAATCAATGGTCCAAGAATGACACTTTAGCATTATTAAGGCATAAATGTGTAATTCAGCTTTAAATCAACCCTAAAATGCTAACAAAAAAATACTATTAAGATGCATTTTATAACTTTTATCAAGTGCTAGCTCTAGGAATTTCAAATGTAGAAGAAAGGGAGAGAGTTTATAATCTGATTTTTAGTTTAACAATTTTCCATTAGGATTTCTATCACATAAAAGATTTTATAGAGAGCCTTTACTCCTCAAAGTTCTAGGATTTCTAGAATTATAATTAAACCCCTATTAGCCCTTTAATTTTTCTTATTCTTGTAATTTTCTAATTGTGTGGAACCTTTAAGTTCAATATTGTGTTGGTAGTAGCTCGTAATTTTTACATAACAATTGGACCTCATCTAATTAATTAAAACTTATTTTAATTTTAATTCAAATTAAAAATATTTTTAATTCTCACTTTAAGTAAGAATTAATTACAATTAATTCTTAAGGATTTCTACAAGTCATGAATAACACCTAGCAATATGCCATGACTATCTAGACAATATGAATTTAAGATGAACTTTTCCATTGTTAGTTATCGTACAATTCAATCCTTCCATCATGCAATGTCTCTAATTAAATCTAAGATATGAAATTATTGTCAAATCTTAATTATTTAATCATATGCATCTTGATCTGAAGTCCATAACTTAAATGGTGAAGTTAGAAACTCCTTTTTAATTTACACCCACATACCTCCATGCATATGTGGTCATACCTAATTACTACCTTTATATGACCCATGATTAGAGCACATTTAAGTAGCATCAAAGTATGATGACCCATACATAAGGCATCTATGGTGCCTTAAGTCTAAGGATCACTTATACAACTATAACATAAGAACTTCTATTGACAGTCAGTAAAATTTCCATTAGGAATTACTTAGTTAAGTCACTTCAGTGTACCTGTTCTCTAACAAGCACCTATATAACTTGTTTTAGTGTCTTATATACTAGTAACTATGAGATCAATCACCCTCACCTCCTTGAGGAAACATAGTATGTACTAATCTATATGGATTCACTAATTCCCTTCTTAGTGGCCTTATGATTAGGAATATTTAAGAACAAGGCTTAAGGAAATATATCTCATTATCATGATCTCATCATGGTGCTCATTTCCATTACTTTATTCTATTACATTTACCATGTAAACACATTAAATGTGATTTATAATGAACATGATAAATAATATAAATATCATAAATAAATATTTTATTACCAATAAATGAATAAGATTAATTACAAGTATCATGCCCATAACATCAAATGATATTGATTTGTAGGGCACACTATTATCAAGTACTACTTTAATATCCTCATTAATAATGCTAGTTTTATAAATGTACATTGGTCCTTGTGGCTTGTCCGGATTCTTATTTTGGTCCTTGAGGTTCTAAAACTAGCAATTAAGTCATTAGCAATTAATTTTGTTATCAATCAAGTCCTTTTGTTAGTGATTTCGTCAATCCCTATCATTAAAGTTCACGTAAATCCACTTAGAAAAAAATACCCATTTCTAGAATTAAAATTTTTTGTCCAAATTATAATCTCAAAATTAAATCTCTAGACACAAACCCAAAGGCTCAAACGAATTTTTTTTTTTTTTTTACAAAACATGAAATTTTATATCTAAATTCTAATCTAACATATATTAATAAAGAAATATAAAATGAAAGAATCCAAAAGCTAACATCTGTTGATAAATTAGATAAATCTTAACAAACTTTTTGATGTTAGCTCTCATGCCATGCCAAAAGAAGTTAGCTGAAATCCTCAAGAAGGTTTTATGAATGCCCTCATGACCTCTAAGTAAGGAGCTATGAAATTATGTCATAACAACATCTCTTAGTGAAGACTGAGAACTCAAAACAATTTTACCTTTATATAATAGTAAATTATCCTTTACTATATAATCTTCTGATAGTAGGTCTTTTTTCAACTACTCGTGTAGTTTAAGTAATTCAGGATCATTAAGATTTTCCCTTTGTAAATCTTTAAGGATATCAAAAGAAAAGCAAGAGGAATGGAGCAACAATTCTTCTTTTGCACTCTCTCCTTCTTCTATCATGGAGAGAGCATCAACAACTTTGTTGTTAATACCAGATTTATACATAACAATGTAAGAGTAACCCAAGATTTATTCAATTAATGTTGTTGTTTTCGAGTTTGTATGACCTCGCTCATCAGATTCTTCGGTGTTCTATGGTCAGTATGAATGATGAACCTTCTTCCCAATAAGTATTGCCTCCATTTTTACAGCTTGGGTAATAGCATATAACTTCTATACATAAGCAAAGGTTGTAGCCATCTTAGGACTAATTTTATTGTTATAAAAGGCTAAAGAATGCCTTTGCTGCATTAATACTACTCATATACCCCAGTTAGAGGAATCAGTCTCTAGGACAAATTCCAATTCAAAATTTGGTAATGTAAGAACAAGAACACTAGTCATTACTAATTTCAAGGTATTAAAGGATTATTGAGCCTCCAAACTCCATTAAAAAGCATCATTTTAAAGTAAATTAGTTAAGGGAGAAGCAATGTGAGCATAACCCTTAACAGATTTTCTATAATATCCTGTAAGTCTAAGGAAACCTCTTAATTGCTTAACTGTGGTACGAATCGGCCATGCTTGAATGGCACTGATTTTGTGAGGCTCAGGTTGCACTCCCCTTGTAGTGGCAATGTGTCCCATGTAATCAATGGTTATCTTACCAAAGTTGTATTTATTAAACTTGGTAAACAACTTATGAGATTTCAAGCATTGCAATACCATTTGTAAATGAAGAAAGCGATCAGAGAGTGAGTTACTATAAACCAGGATATCATAAAAAAAAAAAAAAAAAAAAACTATCACAAACTTCCTAAGGTATGGATTAAAAATAGAGTTTGTTGCTGCTTGAAAGGTAGAGGGGGCATTGGTTCCAAAGGGCAATATCAAAAATTCATAGTAGCCTTCATGAGTTTTGAAAGTAGTTTTTGAAATGTCATCTAACAATTCATCTATAGTAGGGATTAGAAATCAATATTTTATAGTAACTGAATTTAGTGCTCTATAGTCTATGCAAAATCTCCAAGATCCATCTTTCATCTTGACTAAAAGCACAAGAGATGAAAAAGGGCCATAACTTGTTCTAATGACCCCACTTTGTAGCATATTTGCACCAGATTTTCAATCTCTTGTTTTTGAAAATAAGGATAAAAATAAGTTCTAACATTGACAGGGTTAGTACTTAGAAGAAGATGAATCTGGTGATCATACACTCTTGCCAATGGTAGTTGGGTTAGTTCTTCAAAGACTTTCCTATATTAAGCCAGTAGTGATGCAATCTCTTGTGGAATATCTTCTGATCCTGGACTGTTAGGAACACTTTATAGGTGAAAACAGGAAGCAAAATTTTCTATTGTAGCTAATTTCTATAAGCCTTTTAAGCTTATAGGTTAAGGATCTCCATAAGATTCTCCTTGAAAGTGAATATTAATACCTTGCCATTTGAAATCCATAGTTAACTCATCATAATCAATTAGCACTGGACTAAGAAACGACAACCACTGAATGCTCAAGACTACATCAGAGCCCTCAATTAGTAGGATAAATAGATTCAGGGAGAAAACACATTGTTGTAAGTATAGAGAAGCACCTTCCCATTTCTTGCTGCACTGCAATTTCACTCCATTACCAATTCTTACTTGAAATGGTTTGCAAGGCAAGATAATCTATCAAAGTCTTCTTGCTACTAGAAATTGGACAAAATTATGAGTGCTGATACGATCAATCAACGCACTCACTCTATGGTTTTCCCATTTTCTAATGATCCTTTTGGTTCTAAGATTACCTTAACCAGTTAATGCTTAAAGGTTAATTTCAAGTATTATAGTGTTATCTTCATAGCAGATGATTTCCTCTTCAATTTTTGGCTCCATCATATCTTCTTTGTTCTTATTTGCCAGCATTAAAAGGAATTTTTCTTTGCACTTATACCTTAGAAGTTCAAAGAGAAAAATGAAGTTCAAAGAGAAAGGATACTAATTTTTTATTGCTTGCATGTTCTCAAATGAAGTTTATAGCTATTTATACTATATAGAGTATTGATTTCTCTATAATCAATTAATGACTTAGCTAACTAACTGATGAGAGTCGTAAAATGCATCTTAACAGTACTCAATTGTTAGCATGTTAGAGTTGATCTAGCGTTCAATTACTCTTTTTTACCCTAACAATTCTAAAGTATCCTTCTTGGATCATTGATCTATTTCGATGCATTTTCAAGTGCTTTGAGTTCAAAAGAGATGATAAAGTTATCTATGTTTAAAGCGCCAAAAGTTCATGTATAGCGGAGTGCCCGTTGTGCGTCGTGGCCTCAAGAAAAGTCTGCATGTTTAGAAGGCCTGGTGGGCGTTAAGTCCTCATGCCTTGCTCACAAGTTCCACAAGCTCTTGGATAGAAAACCAAGAGTGGGCGCCTAGGCGTGGAGAATAGGGCGGCGCACCGTCCAGAGAAGACACCAAGCTGCCTAGGGTGAGCGGCACACCGCGGCTAGAGCAGCACCACACCGTCCAGAGACTCACCAATCTGCCAAGGGTAAGTGGTGCACCGCGGCTAGAGCAGCACTGCACCGCCCAGCAAGGCTCCAATCTCAAACAAAGGCAGCACCTAGGTGCTGGTAAGGCTGAGGCGCGGCGCCAGTACGGTTCTTTGACTCAATTAAGGCCTTTTTGAAGACATTTTCCAGCCCAAAATTCCCCTCAATCTCTGGTCTATAAATAGATCCTTAAGGGTTTGCAGCCACCAATCCAATTTGGAATCAAATTTTAACATTCTTTCAAGTCTCTTAGGGCTGGAAATCAAGAGGAGAGCTCCACATTGTTCATCAACCATGAGCCCCATGGCCAACTAATCTCCAAACAAGGCAAAGGGATGAATTCATAGGTGTTGTTGTTCTTGTATTCCATTCTTGATTCAGTTGTAAGGATTTATTGTTGAATATTGTTTATGATTTACTCTTTGATTAAGTATGAATTAGAGACTTTACTCTTAATCCGATAATTGCATCTTCCTCCTCCACATAAGTTTAGTCAAGCTCTTCTTATGTCAAGTTGTTTAGATGTGATTGATTTCGGTAGATTTATCTTATAGATTGTCCATTACTATGGTATTGTCATTGAGATATATTGTCGTTTCTTGATAATCTATAAGATAGATCACGTGTGCTTGAATCGTGTAAAGAACTAAATTGAAATGGAAATGGTAGCTAGTTTCGAGGTTAGCTAGGCCTCCAGAGATTAGTGCAAGAATAGAGAAGAATGGAAATACAGAAAGATTATACTGAATTCACTTTTTTCCTCCTTTAATTGTGTACATTGTGGTTATTCTTATACCCCCAACTCTGCCCCTGTAACTAACTGCCCACAGCTGTCACTAGCTATTACTAACCAACCTAACTAACTCCTACCACCTGGCAATGTAACCAACTCCAACAGAATCCTATTGTAACAACCATTACACTTTGGTCGTTGCTATTATAGTTATTTAAGCACCAAGTAGCTATTTTAAGTACACAAGTAATTATTAAAACTCTAACAATACTTCCCTCTTTAAAAGACCTTGCCCACAAGGTGAGGGAACCTCTGCTGCAGAACATACAAGCTCTCCCAAGAGGCATCATCAATACTTTCACCTTGCCATTGAACCAGAACTTGAGTAATGGTTCTATTTCAAAGCTGATGAGACCTTTCCTGGAGAACAGCTACTGGTTCTGTAATGGCAGCTCCTTCCACATCAGTAGGTGGTAAGGTGGGAATGGAAACCACATGCTGCCCAAGATTAGCTTTCAAACAGGATACATGAAAAGTGGGATGCATCTTAGAATTTGGAGGTAAATCTAACCTATAAGACACCTCACCAACCTTCTGCAAGACCTGAAATGGTCCATAGTACTTGGGAGATAATTTCTTCAATTGGTGGTGCTTAAGAGACTTCTGTTTGTAGGCCTGAAGTCGTAGGAATACCCAATCTCCCACAGAGAAACTCCTCTGAGTCCTATGCTTGTCAGAATACAGCTTCATCCTTTCTTGTGCTGCTACCAGGTTCTGCCTTAACAAAGAAGTCAGCTGCTGTCTAGACCTCAGATGAGCATCCACTCCTTCAACCCTTGTTGTACCAGGAATGTAGTCCATCAGTCTAGGAGGGGGATATCCATATAGTGCTTCAAATTGGGTTAGCTTGAGTGAGGTGTGAAAATTAGTGTTAAACCATAATTCAGCAAGTGGCAACCACTCCACCCAAGTAGCTGGTTTGTCAGCTGCAAAAGTTCTCAAATAGTGCTCAAGACTCTTGTTCACAACCTCTGTTTGGCCATTTGTTTGAGAGTGATAGGCTGAGGACATGGCCAATTGAATACTCTGAAACTTTATTAGCTCTTTCCAAAAACGAGAAGTAAAAATAGGGTCCCTGTCACTAACAATTGAAGTAGGCATTCCATATAACTTGAACACATGTTGCATATACAGATTTGCTACTTTAGAAGCAGTATATGGGTGAGACAAGGCTATGAAATAAACAAACTTTGTAAACCTTTCCACTACTACCATCACTACCTCCTTCATCTGAGATTTTGGCAGACCCTCCACAAAATCCATGCTCACAGCCACCCAAGGTTTCTCTGGTATAGGCAAGGGCTGTAGCAGACCTGCTGGATTACAGGTTTCATGCTTGAGCCTTTGGCACATATCACACTCCCTAACATACTTTCTAACATCTGCCCTTAGCCCAAGCCAGTAAAAATCCCTCCGAATCCTATGCAATGTTTTAAGAAACCCAGAATGACCCCCCCATGGCCCATCATGCACCTGTTGCAAAATAACTGTCTTTAATGAATCACACGTCCCCACATACATTCTACCTTTATATATCAGCAAACCATTCTGCATAGTAAAGCCCTTAGGACCTTCCTTCCCTGCTTGAAAAGCATCTAAAATACTCACAATGTAGTGATCAGCAGCATAGCTATCCTTAAGTTGAGCCAACTAATCAGGAGTGGGAAAGGAAATCATGTACAAAACTCCTTCCTGAGATGAAACTTCATCACCAGAAACCTGTCTTGATAAAGCATCAGCCACCACATTCTCTTTACCCCTCTTATATTCTACAATAAAAGCATATCCTAACAACTTGGTAATCCACTTTTGTTGAGCTGATGTACCAATTTTCTGCTCCAAGATGTACTTAAGGCTCTACTGATCTATCCTCACCAAGAAAGAGTTTCCAACCAAATATGGCCTCCATTTATGCACAGCAGTCACCAAGGCCAATAGTTCTCTCTCATAAGTTGATAAGGCCAAACTCCTGCCCTTGAGAGCCTAGCTGTGGAAAGCTATAGCTCTCCCTTCTTGCATCAATACAGCACCCAACCCAACACCTGAAGCATCACACTCCACCACAAACATTTTATCAAAATTTGGAAGAGCTAAAATAGGTGGATTAGACATAGCAAATTTGAGATTTTGGAAAGCCAATTCAGCTTTCTCAGTCCAAGTAAAAGAATCCTTCCTTAAAAGGGCAGTCAATGGGGCTGCAATCTGCCCATACCCTTTTGCAAATTTCCTGTAATACCCTGTGAGACCTAAGAAACCCCTCAAAGCCTTAACATCCTTTGGAGTAGGCCACTGTTGCATTGCTATAGTTTTCTTAGGATCTGTCCTTACCCCTTCACCCGAAATCAAGTGCCCTAAACACTCAACTTCTCCACAAGCAAAAACACACTTGG
Source organism: Bretschneidera sinensis (assembly GCA_023935145.1). Classification (NCBI taxonomy): domain Eukaryota; kingdom Viridiplantae; phylum Streptophyta; class Magnoliopsida; order Brassicales; family Akaniaceae; genus Bretschneidera; species Bretschneidera sinensis. The sequence continues at coordinate 61,185,191 of CM043699.1, read as the reverse complement.
ATTTCTAAGCAAATAATTGCTGCTAAGCTAAAACTTCCAATACAGCCTTAAGATGAGAAACATGATCAACCAAGGATTTGCTATAAACCAGAATATCATCAAAAAATACTAGAACAAACCTTCTAAGGAAAGGTTTAAACACTTGATTCATTAGGGACTGAAATGTTGAAGGTGCATTAGTGAGTCCAAAGGGCATAACCAGAAATTCATAATGCCCCTCATGAGTCCTAAAAGCTATTTTAGGAATGTCTTCCTCACTCATCCTAATTTGGTGATAACCAGACCTTAAGTCAAGTTTAGAAAATATGCAAGCACCATTCAGTTCATCAAGCAATTCATCAATGACAGGTATAGGAAATTTATCCTTGATAGTATTCAAGTTAAGCGCCCTGTAATCAATGCACATACGCCAAGAACCATCTTCCTTCCTTACCAATAAAACAGGGGAGGCAAAAGGACTGCAACTATTCCTTATAGATCCAGCAAACAATAATTTTTTGACTATTTTTTCTATCTCATTTTTTTGGTAAAAAGGGTACCTGTATGGCCTCTGGCAGACTGGCTAAGCTCTTTCCTTAAGAGTAATATGATGTTCATGCCCCCTAAAAGGAGTTAGCCCTACTGGAGTGTTAAAGACCTGAGCAAAATTTTGAAGTAAATCTGCTACTTCTGCAGGTAGAGCAGCCTGCTTCTCAGCTGAAGAGGGAGTTGAAATGTGAACCAACAGGCCTTTCTTGATTGGAGTTTTAAAGAATTGATCCCCATCAATGAGATGTGAGCCAGATTGCTTCAATCCTTGCATCATAACCTTGTGCCCCTTATGATAAAACTCCATAGTTAAAAACTGAAAATTCCATTGGATATCACCCAGTGTGGTCAGCCACTAAGTTCCCAACACAACATCACATCCTCCAAGTGGCAAAACATGAAATTGAATAGAAAATTCCTTCCCTTGAATGCATACTGGCACTTGATCACAAAACCCTTGAGTCCTCACCACTGCACCATTAGCAACCTTAACTTCCAACGTTTGAGATTGGTCAACCAACAATTGCAAACTAGGGATTAATGCTGCATCATAAAATTGTGGGTGCTACCTGTGTCCAGCAAAACTACCAAACTAACTCCATTAATTTTGCCCCTAATCCTCATAGTACCAAGTGTGGGAGTACCAATTAGAGCATATAGAGTTATCTCAACCTCCTTAGAATTGGTATTAGTATTGTGCCCTTCATTGATTGAACTTCCAACTTCTTCCTCCAACTCAGTGATCTTAATCCCAGACTGTGAATCAGTCACCAACTCAATACCCTCAAGAAGGAATATTTTAGCACTTTTGCATTTGTGACCAGGACTCCATTTGTCATCACAGTTATAGCATAACCCCTTTTTTTTCCTCTCTTCCATTTGGGCAGGAGAAATTCTTTTAATTGGAATTCTAGATTTAGCTTCTACAAACATATTGACTTTAAGAAGACCCAAGATAGATGGCTTACCTGTTTCCTGCTGAATTGTAGAACTCCTTCTGCAACTTGTCAAATATTCCTCTTGAATTTTAACCAATCCAAAAGCTGCATTCAATGACTGTGGATTTAGCATCCTCACAGGAAAACATATCTCATCTTTTAACCCACTTAAGAAACAGCTCATCTTATGCATTGCAGATAAGCCATTGATTCTATTTGACAAAGCCTCAAAATCTACCTTGTAAACTACTACTGTTGATGTTTGCCTCAACTTAGTAAGTGCCTCCATAGGATCGTCATAGGGCGTTGAACCAAACCTAACATGTAAGGCCTGTACCATACCCTCCCAATTACATAACACACCAGCCTCCTCTGCATCTTGAAACCAAACCAGAGCTTCTTGATCCATGTGAAATGAGGCCACCATAAGTCTCTCCGTAGCTGGGGTTTGATAATATCCAAAATATTGGTTAGTCTTGTACACCCAGCTACCAGGATCATCACCTGAAAAGCATGGAAAATCAAGCCTAATAGGTTTAGCAAAGGACACTATAGAAGAATTATGGATTGGATATGAAGGTTCACGTGATCTGTTTTCATCAGTACCCAACTTCTGAAGGATTACCAAAAGATGTTGATTCATCTCGTTCATCGTTTTGGTATGGATCTCTTAAATTTTTTGGATTTCTTGAATGTTTTTGCTGTGATGATCAGAGGTAGCTCGAAGGGAGGCAATGGCTTCATTAGTGGCTACCATGGCAGCATTAGATCGCGTCTCCACCATCAAGTCACAGAATCTCTGCTCTGATACCAATTTGTAAAGAACTAAATTGAAATGGAAATGATAGCTAGTTTCGAGGTTAGCTAGGCCTCCAGAGATTAGTGCAAGAATAGAGAAGAATGGAAATATAGAAAGATTATACTGAATTCACTTTTTTCCTCCTTTAATTGTGTACATTGTGGTTATTCTTATACCCCCAACTTTGCCCCTATAACTAACTGCCCACAGCTGTCACTAGCTGTTACTAACCAACCTAACTAACTCCTACCACCTGGCAATGTAACCAACTCCAACAGAATCCTATTGTAACAACCATTACACTTTGGTCGTTGCTATTATAGCTATTTAAGCACCAAGTAGCTATTTTAAGTACACAAGTAATTATTAAAACTCTAACAAATCGAAACCAAAGAGTAGACTATCTCAATTACCTTAAGGTTTATAAATGTTCTTGATTGAATATTTTTCGATTGTTTGTTTGGGATGTGAAACTTGCAATCGAGATAAAAACAATTGAATCGAAAGTGGAACAAGGCAACGAACCTAAGAAGGATTCCCAGAGCCTTGTTGTTTCGTTTATATTCTCAATTATATTTGCACAATTTCTCTCACAATACATCATTTCAAAACTCATATTCTTTCATTTAACTTTTATCGTTCGTGTTAAGGTTTACGTTTTCTCTTGCAGTACGCGTTTCCTCACGGGATCGACACCTCATCTATACACAATAACCATATGATAGTTTGAGCATAATCAAATTTTGGCGCCGTTGCGGGGGAGACGCGCTTAACTTAAGAAAGATTGTCAACTTTGAGACAAAGACAGTAATATTGTTCTTTTTCCTTTGTTTTGATTTTCTAATTTTCTTTTATTATTCTATTTTATTTATTTTATTTCTCCTCTAACTCACTTGGTGTATGCTTAGACCGAGAGATTCACAAGGTAGATTCATTAGAGGACCCGAATTAGAGTTACCCTCTCCTTCCACGTCCGTTAGTGGAACCTCGCCTAGATCAAACCATATTGCACCCCCATCCAAAAATTTAGAGGATTTTGATAACATGGCCGACAATCACAATGAAAATGTTGCTAGGACACTTAAGGACTACTTGCACCCTAGCCGAATGGCCACACCCTCTTGTATCATGTTCCCCCCTAATGCCCCATAACTTGAGTTTAAACCTGTTATGATCCAATTGCTACCAATCATCCATGGGTTTGAGAATGAAAACCCCTATGTCCATATTAGGGAATTTGAGGAAGTAGTAGCAACCTTTCAAAATAAGGCTAACATGGTGGACACCGTCAAACTCCGGTTTTTCCCTTTTTCACTTAAGGAAAAGGCCAAGGTTTGGCTTTACTCATTAAGGCCTAAGTCTATTGGTACTTAGGATGAGATGACTCAAGCCTTTTTCCAAAAGCATTTCCCAACCCATAAGACTAATAACCTCAAGAGACAAATCTCAAACTTTGCACAAAATGAGAGTGAAACCTTATATCAAGTTTGGGAATGTTTCAAGGACCTTTTGAATTCTTGTCCACACAATGGGTATGAAAGTTGGCGGGTAGTTAACTATTTCTATGATGGACTCCTAAATAAGGATAGGCAATTCAAATGATGTATAATGGGGATTTTCTTCAAAAAGATCCCGATCAAGCCATAGATTTCCTAGATGACCTATCAGAAAAAGCCCACACTTGGACAGGACCAAGTGCCATGGAAAGCACTAGGTGAAATCAACCCGCTGGGATTTATCAACTTAGGGAAGAGGACAACCTTAAAGCCCATTTAGCAGTCCTAACTAAGGAAATTGAAGTCTTAAAAACCAAGGATGCTAGAGCCCCCGAACTGGTTGCTAGGGTATAGTCCTGTGAGCCTTGTTTCATGTGTAATGGGGTAGATCATGTGCCTAGGGATTGTCCAACCTATTTTGAGATGAAAGGAGAGTGTAATGCTTTAGGTATACCTTCTAGCAAACCATACTCACCCTATTCTAACACCTATAATCCCGGTTGGAAGAATCACCCAAATTTTAATTGGAGACCTGATACACAACCCCTTACCCAATCTGGCACCCGTTGGAGATCCAATATATAACCTCATCCCCACTCTAGTACCCAATGGCAACCGGAAGCAACCTCATCTAACGCACCACAACAATCTTTACCTTTGGAAGATATGTTTAAGTCATTTCTACAGGTACATGTAAAGAGTGCGGAAGAACAAGGCAAGATAAATCAATGGTTGCTAGAGGAGCAAAAAGAGATCAAAGAGGAGCAAAAGGAGATAAAAAAGCCAACTCACCAAGTTGACTAGTTTCTTGACAATTCAAGAGCAAGGTCGGTTTCCTTCACAGCCGCAACAAAATCCAAGGGGACAACATATAGCACAAACCTCCGATCCGAAAAATCACAATATTAAAAAGGTTAATGCTATAATCACCCGCAGTGGTAAGAAAATTGATGGACCCACTCTACCATCACAGTTGATTCCTAATATCGTGAGCAACAAGGATAAAGCCCCCAAGGAACAAGAGGCCCATGATGATTATTCTCCACCGGTGCCTTTCCCTCAAGCTCTCCTTAAACCTAAGGGGAGAAATTCAGCACTAAAAGGTGAGATTCTTGAACAACTTCAGCATGTTAAGATTAACCTCTCTCTTCTTCATGTTATAAAACAGATTCCCAACTATGCTAAAGTCATCAAGGATCTATGAACACTCAAGAGGAGGCACAATGTTAAGAAGATCGCATTCTTAATGGAGCAAGCAAGTGCAGTAATTGATAGCACGACACCACCCAAATATAAAGATCCGGGCTGGCCAACGGTGGCTTGCCAAATTGGAAACAAATCTTGTGGCCATGCATTGCTAGATTTTGGAGCTAGTGTGAACCTCATGCCATACTCCATGAACTTGCAACACGGTTTAGGTGAGATTAAACCAACCTCCGTGGTACTTCAATTAGTGGATAGATCGGTAAGAAAACCAAGAGGTATTGTAGAAGATGTTTTGTTGCAAATTGATAATTTCTATTATCCTGTTGACTTTTTGGTTTTAGATATTGTTTCTATGGTGAATACGGAGTCCAAAATTCCTTTGATACTTGGAAGACCATTCCTTGCCACCGCCAATGCCCTCATTAATTGTAGGAATGGCCTAATGACTTTATCATTTGGAAATAGGACTTTAGAGGTAAATGTTTTCCGAATCTCTAGGCAGCTACATGAAGAGGATGAGTGTTTCGACACTTATATGATTAATAAGCTTAATTCAGAGGATGAGTACATTAAAGATAATTTTAACTCTTTAGAATTCCCTCATAATAATTTTGAGTTCAATGATTCTTTAATTTATCCCCATACTGTTAATGTTATTGATATTTGCGATAAGTCACAGGGATTTATTAAGAAATCTTGGCAACCATGCTTTGAGGAGTTGCTTGAGAGAAGTCACATGGCTACGGGAATCAAATACCCTACTGGTGATAGTAAATGGGCAACATCAAGAACACTTGAGCCACATGTGGAGGACTTTAAGTATTCCTTGCTAAAAGACTAGCACTAAGGCCATTAAGTATAGAGCCTCATCTTCAGCACCACAATGAGGCTAGCAGTAAGAGTGGTGCAGCGTCTGGCTGAAGACGTAAAATTTAGCGCTCATAGGAGGCCCTCCATAGCATATCCTTTTATTTTTATTGTTTTTCATAATTCTTTTTCTTGTTTATTATTAATATTTTGTTGTTTTCCAGTATTACCTTCGTATTTCTTTTTCAGGGACAAATATGCACAGCAGTTCAATTGGTCGTGCACAACTTTCGACTCCACGCACCTTTGGTTAAAAAAGAAGTTTCCTTAACTTTTGCTTTTACATTGAGGACAATGCCTATCTTAAGTTGGGGGTGGAGGAAACACATTTCTTATTGCATACCATTGAATTGTTGGGTGTCAACTTCCCTTTTTCGTTTTAATTTGTTTGTTTTGTTTTAATACACCTGTTTGTTAGGATAATATGTTTTAAAAAAATTATGTTTAGTTTTGTTTATTTTTAGCATGCATTGTGTTAGCCTTGGATTTAATTCACATGTCGATGATATGAGCCTAATTAAGATAGCATATAGCATTTAGAAGAAGTTAAATCTTGCTTCGCTTTGAGAATAAATTAAGTGTCAATCTTTGTTTGGTTTAAGACTCTGGTTTGTGGTAAGATTGCATGATTAGTCTAAAGCATTTGGAGAAGTTTTATGTGCGATTGTTTTGTGAATACTTTTGTGGTCTCAACAAGCTCTAGAACTTATTTGATAATCACTTGAAGCGAAAATCATAGAATGCACATTACTTAGGATATGATATAGGCCATTTTTGAACCGTTTGAGCCTTTCAAACTTATCCTTGCTATATTTATCACTAGTTAACCTATTTGAGCCTTTTTCTTGAAAAAAATTTGAGCCTTGTTTCTTTTGATAACCTATTTACCCACCTGTATGAGCCTAAAAATATTTTATCCTTACCTTACTTTTAAAAGAACTTAGTTATACACATTTGTTGAGAAGCACTTAAGAAGACTAAGGATGGAAATATGAGAAAATATTACTACCATAACCCAAGTACATTAAAAGAGATAAGTTGAGGGTTGTGGAAAAGAGTAAAAAAAAATGAAAAAAAAGGAAGTGAATGGTTATATGCCAATTGAAAAAAAAAAGTGAATTATGGCAAAGAAAGAAGAACAAAAAATGTGGTGATTTATGGAGAGAAATGCTCGAAAAAATGGTTGAAAGAGTTGGGTGTTGAAGTAAAGTTGTGTTTAAATTAAGAGACTTAGTTCTTTTATTTGTTTAAACTTTCCCGTTCTTTCTTGACCTTTACCCTAGCCTAACATTACAAGCTTATTAAAGACCTATTGATCCAATGTAGTGTGATTTTTCTACATAGTGGAGAGTGATTTGAAAAGGAAGCCTATGGAGCTTGATTTGTGATTGATGTCACGCAATTTAATATGTTTTTAGAGGCCAAGACTTGTATTCATTCTATGTTGTGCATAAAATCATCTGGATGTTCAGATTAATGGACTGTGGTAAGACAGATGATAAGAGTCGATAATAATTTTAAGGTTGACATTTGGATTATTCTTGGACTTGAGTTATATTTAATGATTCTATGTGCTGTATACTATGCATGATTTTTTAGACAAAGATTTTGAATCACTCTTGGTTAATGCCAACATTGCTATATTTTGTTTTGATAAAGAATTCATTTCACGTCTTTCGCTTGAATTGCTAGGGACTTGCAATAAGCTAGTTGGGGGTTATGATGAGAGTTGTAAAATGTATCTTAACAGTACTCAATTGTTAGCATGTTAGAGATGATCTAGCGTTCAATTACTCGTTTTCACCCTAACAATTTTAAAGTATCCTTCTTGGATCATTGATCTATTTCGATGCATTTTCAGGTGCTTTGAGTTCAAAAGAGATGATAAAGCTATCTATGTTTAAAGTGCCAAAAGTTCATGTATAGCGGAGTGCCCATTGTGCATCGTGGCCTCAAGAAAAGTCTGCATGTTCAGAAGGCCTGGTGGCCTTCAAGTCCTCATGCCTTGCTCACAAGTTCCACAAGCTCTTGGATAGAAAACCAAGAGTTGGCTCCTAGGCGTGGAGAATAGGGTGGTGCACCATCCAAAGAAGACACCAAGCTGCCTAGAGTGAGCGGCACATCGCGGCTAGAGCAGTACTGCACCGTCCAGATACTCACCAATTTGCCAAGGGTGAGCGGCGCACCGCGACTATAGCAGCACCACACCGTCCAGAGACTCACCAATCTGCCAAGGGTGAGCGGCGCACCACCCAGCAAGGCTCCAATCTCGGACAAAGGCAACGCTTAGGTGCTGGTAAGGCTGAGGCGTGGCGCCAGCACGGTTCTTTGACTCAATTAAGGCCTTTTTGAAGACATTTTCCAACCCAAAATGCCCCTCAACCTTCGGTCTATAAATAGATCCTTAAGGGTTTGCAGCCACCAATCCAATTTGGAATCAAATTTCAGCTTTATTTTAAGTCTCTTAGGGCTGGAAATCAAGAGGAGAGCTCCACATTGTTCATCAACCATGAGCCCCATGGCCAACTAATCTCCAAACAAGGCAAAGGGATGAATTCATAGGTGTTGTTGTTCTTGTATTCCATTCTTGATTCAGTTGTAAAGATTTATTGTTGAATATTGTTTATGATTTACTCTTTGATTAAGTATGAATTAGAGACTTTACTCTTAATCCAGTGATTGCATCTTCCTCCTCCACATAAGTTTAGTCAAGCTCTTCTTATGTCAAGTTGTTTAGATGTGATTGATTTTGGTAGATTTATCTTTTAAATTGTCCATTACTATGGTATTGTCATTGAGATATATTGTCGTTTCTTGATAATCTATGAGATAGATCACGTGTGCTTGAATTGAAACCAAATAGTATACTATATCAATTACATTAGGGTTTATAAATGTGCTTGATTGAATATTTTCTGATTGTTTATTTGAGATGTGAAACTTGCAATCGAGATAAAAACAATTGAATCGAGAGTGGAACAAGGCAATAAACCTAAGAAGGATTCCCGGAGCCTTGTTGTTTCGTTTATATTCTCAATTATATTTGCACAATTTCTCTCACAATACATCATTTCAAAACTCATATTCTTTCGTTTAAGTTTTATTATTCATGTTAAGGTTTACATTTTCTCTTGTAGTACGCGTTTCCTCATGGGATAGACACCTCATCTATACACAATAACTGTGTGATAGTTTGAGCATAATCACTAACTTGTAACTAATTTTTGTTACAAGGATAACTTTCTTTTAACTAACATGCCCTCTCTAATTCTCTTTGCTTTGCTTTGCTCTTCTTGTCTCCACTAAAGTCTTTAAGTCATCCTTGTTGTTGCCTTAGTCTTAGTGATCATCTAGGTGTGACAGTAGGTATTGAGTTTCTCCCTGGTACATGCCTCTGACATACTCTTATTACCTTAGTAATGTTGGAGCTGAGCTTGCTAGCTTGTCCTTTTGATCTTCCTTATCTAACATTTTTATCACAATATTCCATCAAATCATATCTCTTTCCCTTCCATATTTTTTCTCTCTCTATAACCAGCAGGTTGTAGCACTTGTTGCCTCTCTTAATGGGAGGCTTAGTATATCAGGAGCAGTGGCCATAACAACTCTAGATCTAATTTGATCGAGGGTCAGATATGATATTATTTTCGTTACCGTCGGGGTCACACTTCTTTGCTTTGCCTCTTAGTCTCATTTCTTTATTTTGTTCATGAATTTTGGCTATATGTTATCATATTTGTTCCCTTTCATTTAGATTTTGTTGTTCAATTTATCTTTTGTTTTGCCATTTTCTTCTCACAAGTTTTATGCAACCTGATAAGTGCTTAAATATTCATATTTAAGCCTCTTAATTTACATGTGTTAAGCTCTTTGTCTATATGTTTTAGTCTGTTTTACTTCATTTTGTGTGTTTCACATGTTTTTATAGGTCTTGGAGAAAACTTGTTTTTGAAAACTTGTTGTGCGATTATCTACCTAAATAAATAAGCAAATAACCGAACTCGTTTTAATTGCAAGTGCACAAGGTCAACAGTGTAGTATAGTGTGCGAATGCAAGATCATCTCCACAGGGATTGGTAAAGTTCGATTTAGAATTAGTTTCGAAATAATGAAATAAAAACAAGAGAAATAAATATTGAGTTTGAAATAATAAAGATAAAGGCGTAGGGACTTGATATCCACCACTAATTATGCTACTACAATATAACAGTATGCCAGTGCTTTAATCATGTCATGAATACCTAATGTTTGTCAACCTAAGGCCATGGTATCTACTCCTTAAGCTATTGATCTCCCTAAGCAATGAGTTAGGCATGATATCTACTCTAACTCTTTTCTCTCTCAAGAGATTCAACATGGTGTATGCTGAGTTGTTCCTTAAGAGAGCATAGGATCTGTGGAAATCGACAACCACACGGGACCTAGGGCATGGTATCTACTCCCGGTTTCCCATCTTGATTAACTCAAGAATCCAGTGTGGATATCTTTTGTTACTAATGTCAGACCCAGGACTCGGTCATCTAAATTGATCTAACTAACAAGTCCATACCACATGCACATATTGATCAGATATATACATATGAGGAATTTAAATAAAAACAGGTATTAATCAAGTTAAGCAACACAACATAAATGTCATAAAGGTGCCAATACTGAATTATTGAATAAACATAATTAGGGCTTCAACCAAGCCCTACTAAGAATTTAATTACATATAATAAAATAAAAAGGAAAGAAGAAACCCGAGAGAAGAGTCGTCAATTCCTCTCCACAATCTCCTTCTCCAAGCTAAAGCAAAAGATAAAAGAAGTGATTCGATGTGTGTGCTTTACAGGTGTATTTATAGGGCTTGAGTAGTCCTAGAAGGCTCATGAGTTCCTAAACTTTCCTAAAACACAAAACTCCTTTATTTCCAAAATAGGGTTATTTCCAAAATAGGTTTATTTCCTAAATAGGGTTCTGTAGCTTACTATTCATGCCCGTACATGTGCGCTCGATAGCATTCGTCTTGCTCTCGATCGCATTGCTGCATTCGATCCTTCATGTGTGCAAACGATCGCATGTGCGCTCGATCGCATGCAGTAGTGCGATCGATTGCACTTTGACCAGAAGCTGCTCTAGGATTTCCAGGCGTCTTCTCTTAAGTGCCAAAACTGCTTTCTTTTTCTCCAAGACCTATAAAAACATGTGAAACACACAAAATGAAGTAAAACAGACTAAAACGTATAGACAAAGAGCTTAACACATGTAAATTAAGGGGCTTAAATATGAATATTTAAGCACTTATCACACCCCCAAACTTACATATTGCTAGTCCCTTAGCAATACAAAACTAAAAACTAAATGAAGAACAAAATTAAAGATAAATTCACTTCAATGATACTCAAAGATTTGGGTTACACAGAAAACTATGATAACAGTTCATGAGTAAGCTTAAAATAAAAACAACATTTTGTATTGAAAAAGGATTTTCAAAAGTTCATGTTACTTACCTAAGGTTGGCTTAAGGCATCGTAAGTTTGATTTGTGTGTGATGAATTAGTACATATAAGATGGGGCTTCCATATAATTTTAGTGTATAGGGTTTCGATGCCCAAACCTTTATCGAATTCCTTATCAAAGAGAACAAAAATGGTATAATACTTTCTTCTTCTTTCTTTTTCTTTCATCATGTGATCTTTGCCATGTTGAGTTCCATTGAGCTTTCTATTTGACCCTTGTAACGAGTGTTTAGCTAATGACTCCCAAACCAGATGGTTTTAGGGCATTAGGTGTAAAGACACCCCTAAAGACTTATTAACTTGAATCAAAAAGGCTATGGAACTAACAGGTTTTAATGCTTCTAAATGAAATTCCCACCTTTTGACGTGAACACTCAATGCTTACTGAGGCAAGAGGCCCAGCTACTCAGTGGAAAGCTTTTTGATCACTTTTTGCATGATGAATGATGAGTCTTAAATATTGCATATTTAAGCCTTTAAATTATATGTGCTAAGCTCTTAGTTTGTATTATTTCCCTTTATTTTATGTCTTTTCTATGTTTTATGTATTTTTATAGGTTTGTGGAGAAAATGAAGCATTTCAGGAGATCAAGCTTCAAGAGCAAAAGCTGAGGATGCCTTGTGCGATCGATCGCACGAGACATGTGATCGAGCGCACCTACGCTCGAGCGCACCTGCCTATGAATGAGCGCATGGTCAACATCCCACATCAAAATATTTGCAGTTCAGTGCATCTGCGATCGATCATAATAGACATTCGATCGATCGCACTCGGGCAGTATCCCACATCGAATCTGAAACCTATAGTGCTTCGAGACTCCCCCTATATAAACACCATCTGACTTCATCATTCGGTGTGCAATTCCTGAGCCATTTGGTGTAATCCGGTGGACGTCTGCTAGCATTCTGGTGGACCCCGAAGTCTTTGCTACCACGAGGGGAAGCACTGCCCAATAGCAAGTGGAATTTCTCCCTTGTATAGTAAATATTTCTTTTCATTTTGTTTTGTTTAGTTTAAATTTTTAGCACTTTTATTATGAACTGTAGTTTCATAACTATGAGTGGCTAGAATCTTTAACTAAGGTTAAAGATGAAGCCTCGTCGTTGTTTGGCATATTAGTTTCAGTTTTATTTATGAAGTTTTAGAATAAATGTTCTGTCAATTATTTAAGTAGAATTTTATAATTGATTGTGTTTAAATTGTTCTGTTAGATATTCCTTGTGTTTCATCTGATGGATACATCGAATTGTTTTTGATTAAATTGGATTTCCTTTGTGATTTGTTAAAAGCGAATACATTGGATGCTTTTGGTTTAACCGGGATATTCGTTGTTTTTTGTCTTAAGTTGGATTCATAGAATGTTTTTATAAGCTATTGTTAGAACATTGAGATATATGCTTAACTTCGGCGGAGTGGATTCGGAAACCTTAGTCTTTTTATCATTTGTTTTAAATCAATTTAGTTTAGTTTTTATTTGTTTTGCAACATATAATTCAAAACTCGGAACTAGGTTAAGATAAGATTAGTTTAGATTAAATTACATTTTCACAACGCAATTCCCTGTGGATTCGACCTCGCACTTACACAACATTATATTGCAAACGACTCGTGCGCTTGCGAGTAATTTAAAACTCACAACAAGTTTTTGGCGCCGTTGCCGGGGAATTGTTTGGTTTGTGAAATTTTTGTCTGAATTAATTTTATTTTTCTACCAGTTAGTTAACATTTTTTTGTTTGATTTTTCTTATTGTAATTTTATTTTAGTTTATTTGTTTCTATTAGCAATTTCCCATAAAATAAATAAAATAAAATAAAAATTTTAAAAAAATGTGGATGAATCCAGCGCCGGTTTCACAGTCTTTAGAGGACGCCCTCAAGGATTTCATGAAGATGACCGGCCAGTCCATCAATACAACCAATACATTCAATGATGATAGTTGTTCCATCTGTGCTAGTCCTATGCATTTAGCACAGAATTGTCCATCTACGTCGGCTTTTGTCGAGTATTCTATGGAACAAATGAACGCTTTCAATGACTATTGGTGGCAATCAAATGGATCTTACTCCGAGACGTACAATCCAGGGTGGCGGAATCACCCTAATTTTTCATGGACATAGAACCAACTGATGAATCAGGGAGGAGCCCCTTATCATGCTCACAATCAATACCCTCCCGAATTTCCTCCACCAGTTCCAAGTTATGGCCTCTCAGCTTATCCAACACCATCACCTGCTTATCAAGCACCCACTCAAACACCAGCGCCAGTTTCACAGTCGCTAGAGGATACCCTTAAAGAGTTCATGAAGACAACTAGCCAAAATATGAGTGAAGCAAGGAGTGCACAAATAGTAAACACCCAAGTGATTGCTAGGATAGAGAGTCAAATAGATCAAATCGTAAGTCACGTGGGTGAAGGAGAGAAGGGAAGGTTCCCCAGTCAACCTGAGCCTAACCCAAGGGAACAGTTTGTGGTGGGAAATTCATCAACTCCTATGCACGGGCAGGAACAAGTGCAATCGATTGTCCCATTGAGGTCTGGGAGACAAGTGGACAATCAAGTGGAAGAGAACCCTGCTATGCAACAAGGGCAAGAAAGTGGCAACAAGGAAAAGAGAGATGCTGAGCCATCTATAACCACACCTATTATTAAGGATCTCCCTAAGTCATTTGTACCTAAAACACCTTATCCTGAGAGATTACAAGTGCCCAAGAAAGAAGGGAAGTCTGAGGACATTCTGGAGGCATGCTTTGCTCAGTTTGGAGAGGATTTGGACTTGGATAAGCTACTTGAGCAATCAAATGATATCTTGGAGTCTGCTCCTCCGGAGAGCAGTAAGATGGAGGAGACTGTGGGTGAATCAAGCATTGAGGACCCCCTGGAGGCATACTTTGCTCAGTTTGAAGAGGATTTGGATTTGGATAAGTTGTTTGAGCAAGAAAATGCTACTTTGGAGTCTGTTCCTCGGGAGAGCAGTGAGACGAAGGAGACCACAATATCCGAACCCCCAAGAAGGAACTTAAGCCTTTACTATCTTAAGTATAAGTTCCTAGGTCCAGCAGATTCTTTGCCTGTGACTATAGCTTCAGATTTGGTTGATGCTCAAGAGGATAAATTATTGGACGTTTTAAGAGAGCATAATGAAGCTATCGGCTGGACTATTGAGGATATCAAGGGGATCAGCCCCTCAGTGGTAATGCACAAGTTACATTTTGAGGAGAATACCAAGCCATCGAGGGAGCCACAAAGAAGACTCAACCCAGCTATACAAGAGGTTGTGAGGACTGAAGTGATAAAGCTGTTGGATGTAGGGATCATTTATCCAATCCTTGATAGCGAGTGGGTGAGCCTAATTCATGTCGTGCCAAAGTAGGCTAGATTGACGGTAGTGATAAATAGAGACGATGAGTTGGTTCCAACTCGTGTGCAGTCAAGATGGAGAGTGAGTATAGACTACTGTAAGTTGAATGCTACCACAAGGTATGATCATTTTCCACTCCCATTTATTGATCAGATGGTGGAGCGCTTAGCTGGGCATGATTACTAATGTTGGGTCTGGCTGAAGACGTTAAACTTAGTGCTTGTGGGAGGCACCCCACAACATATCCTTTTCGTTTGTTTATTATTTTACATATTTTTTGTTATTGTTTATTTCCAGTGTTTCTTTTGTTTTCCAGTTTTTATTTTTCAAGGACAACGCGTACTTCAGTTCAAGTTTGGGGGTATGCTACAAGCCATACTAGTCCAGATAGTTCTCCATATCCTAGGTCAGCTCTTTCCATATTATTCACACATTGGGGTCAATGTGTCATTTAAGTTTGAGGGTATGGGAGACACGTTACACACACTTTATCCTAATTTATTGTTGTTTTTTCTTCGTGAAGATAAATGCATGTTCATGTTCGTCTGAAAATTTTGGTTGATCTGAAAAATTGTGATGTGATTTCATTGGTGAGCTTAAAACTTTGAACACATGATCTGATGATGGAGTTTAAACTTTAGTTACTTACTTTAGGCAGTTGAGAATTCACATGTTTGAGTCAATCTAACACGTGCACGTTAGCACATATTTGTGTGAGGTATGACATGTGATGTTAATGTGGATATTTCTTATCTTAACTGAAACGGGATGACTTGTGGGATTAACACTTGGCCATAAAAAAAAATGATCATCACTAATAAACTTTCCATTGAGTAACTGGACCTCTTACCTCAGTAAGCAGTGAGTGTTCACGTCAAAAGGTGGGAATTTATTCATAATGATCATTGCGAAACTTTTCACTGAGTAACTGGACCTCTTGCCTCAGTAAGCAGGGAGTATTCACGTCAAAAGGTGGAAATTTTTCTTGGTAGCATTAAGGCCAGTTTAGTTTCGTAGCCTTTTTTACTCGAGTTAGTAAGTCCTTAGGGGTGTCTTTACACCTAATGCCCTAAAACCATCTGGTTTGGGAGTTATTGACTCAACACTCGTTACATGGGTCAATTAGAAAGCTTAAGGGAACTAAACATAGCAGAGCCTTATTAAAAAATAAAAATAAATAAAAATAAAGAAAATAAAAATAAAATAAAATAAAAATATGCCATCGTTGTTCATTCTATTGAGAAATTCTGTGAATCTTAAGATGTGGAAACATTATACATTGAACTTATTTGGAAACCTCATCAGTATATGCTAATTCACTTTACATTGATTCGAGCTTGTGATGTCTTAGCATGCCTCTTGTAAGTAATTAGGTTTTAAACTCTTATTCATTGTGAAAATGGGTTAGATTTTTTAAGTTTGCTCATGAACGAATTTCATGATTTTGAGTGCTCCTTAAATTTTTGGATACCATGAGTATTGAACTTATCTTTATGATTCTTTGTTTTTCATTTAGTTTTTTATTTTGTTTTGCTAAGGGACTAGCAAAATATAAGTTTAGGGGTATTTGATGAGTCTTAAATATTGCATATTTAAGCCCTTAAATTATATGTGTTAAGCTCTTAGTTTGTATTATTTCCCTTTATTTTACGTTTTTTCTGTGTTTTGTGTATTTTTATAGGTTTGTGGAGAAAATGAAGCATTTCGGGAGATCAAGCTTCAAGAGCAAAAGCTGAGGATGCCTTGAGCGATCGCTCGCACGAGACATGCGATCGAGCGCACCTGCACTCGAGTGCACCTGCCTACGAACGAGCGCATGGTCAACATCCCACATCGAAATATTTGCAGTTCAGTGCATCTGCAATCGATCGTAACAGACATGCGATCGAGTGCACATGCGATCGATCGCACCATTATGCGATCGATCGCACTCGGGCAGTATCCCACATCGAATCTAAAACCTATAGTGCTTCGAGACTCCCCCTATATAAACACCATCTGACTTCATCATTCGGTGTGCAATTTCTGAGCCATTTGGTGTAATCCAGTGGATGTCTGCTAGCATTCTGGTGGACCCCGAAGGCTTTGCTACCACGAGGGGAAGCGCCGCTCAACAGCAAGTGGAATTTCTCCCTTGTATAGTAAATATTTCTTTTCATTTTGTTTTGTTTAGTTTAAATGTTTAGCACTTTTATTATGAACTATAGTTTCATAACTATGAGTGGCTAGAATCTTTAACTAAGGTTGAAGATGAAGCATCGCCGTTGTTTGGCATATTAGTTTCAGTTTTGTTTATGAAGTTTTAGTATAAATGTTCTATCAATTATTTGAGTAGAATCTTATGATTGATTGTGTTTAAATTGTTCTGTTAGATATTCCTTGTGTTTCATCTGATGGATACATCGAACCGTTTTCGATTAAATTGGATTTCCTTTGTGATTTTTTAAAAGCGGATACATTGGATGCTTTTGGTTTAACCGAGATATTCGTTGTTTTTTGTCTTAAGTTGGATTCATAGAATGTTTTGATAGGTTATTGTTAGAACATTGAGATATATGCTTAACTTCGGCGGAGTGGATTCAGAAACCTTAGTCTTTTTATTATTTGTTTTAAATCAATTTAGTTTAGTTTTTATTTGTTTTGCAACATATAATTCAAAACTCGGAACTAGGTTAAGATAAGGTTGGTTTAGATTAAATTACATTTTCACAACGCAATTCCCTGTGGATTCGACCTCGCACTTGCACAACACTATATTGCAAACGACTCGTGCGCTTGCGAGTAATTTAAAACTCACAACAATGAACATTTTTCTTATATTTTTTTTTTCTTCTTTATTTTTCTTATGCCAAACTGTTCTTTTCAACAAGTTATCCGATTATAGTTAGATTATGGAAACATATACAAGAGAATTATATGTCATACCCCACACAAATGCGTGTTTAAATGTGCTCGTGCAAATTTGGATCAAACTCGTGAATTCTTAGGTGCCTTAAGGTATGTAACTAAACTTTGTAAAATTTTCATTGCAATACTATGTCTTCTAGCTTTTAAGCTTACTAATGAAGTGTTATCAAATTTTTAAATCAACCAAAATTTTTGTTTACCAAAAGAACATGCATTTATCTTCCTAAAAAAAAACCTGGGACTTAGTGTGTGCATGTGTTTTAAGTCCGTGTGTGATAGTATCTAGTATCTCCCACTACCCCCAAACTTAAAATACACATTGTCCCCAATGTGTGTGGCATGGAAAGATCTGACCTGGGAGATGGAGAACTAGGTTGCTTGCTTTGCTTGTAACATGCCCCCAAACTTGAACTGGATGCACGCACTAAGTACCGGACAAAGAAAAATAAACATTATTCTGGAAAACAAGAAATATAAATACTAGATATGTAAATATAAATATAAATAAAAGAAAAATACTAAAATGAAAAGGATAAGTCTGGGGTGCCTCCCATGAGCGTTAAGTTTAACATCTTCATCTGGACCAAGCCTTATTTTTTCCCAAAAGTAAGAGTGGCAGTAGCTAGCATAGGAAGTGTCTTATTCTCTCCCATATAAGCATAAGGTAAGTGCTCTGGCAACTACTTGAATTCCAAGTTAGGTGCCTGTACAATAAAAGGGAAAATAGTATTAGTAGACACATGAATATCAAATGGATCAGTGTACTTACTTTGATGCTTTGGAGAGGCTTCAATGAGGTGCATAGTTTTGATGATGTCATCAGTAACATCTTCAGATTCTGGCACTTGCTCTTGTTTACTTAGCTCCTTAGCTATATGCCCCACTTATACATCTAATCCTTGAATAGATTGCTCATGCCTTGCATTTATTTGTCTTTGTTCAGTCATAAACTGCTCTTGTAAGGTCATCAGCTGTTGTTGTTGAAATGCTAGTTGTCGTACAATGCTCTCTAAGCCGCTCTCCTTTGCTTCCGGAATTGATTGGGCTGCTGGTTGGAAGTTTCTATGTTGCCCTTGAAGGTTCCATGCATTTTGATCGTTGCTCCATGAGAAGTTGGGGTGGTTTCACCATTCTGGATTGTAGGTATTTGCATATGGATTGTAGTTGTTTGGTCCCACATAGTTTGCTTGCTCTCGATCTACAGATGAATATAAAGGGCAAGTTTCAGTAGTGTGATCAAAACGACTACAAATAGCATATACCTGGAGTGGTGTAGCTTGTGGCCTATGTGAGGCAATATGAGCAATCATGACTTCTACAAGCATATCTAGCGAAAATAAATTGAACCACTTCAGTGTAGCAGTTTCAGTATTGCTGCTTGGGTACTCTCAGGACCTTTTGCGATCGATCGCACTGGGCTTGCGATCGATTGCTCTGGGCTTGCGATCGATCGCACCAAGTAATGCGCTCGATTGCAATGAGGACAGAAACTCCTCCCCTGCACACCTGAACAAAAACAGAAAACGAAAAGAAGGAATAAATCTAAAAAAAAAAAAACGGAACAGAATAAAAAAAAAAAAAAAAAAAACTAACGAAAATAATTTCAAAAATAAATTTAGCACAATCCCCGGCAACGGCGCCAAAAACTTGTTGTGCGATTATCTACCTAAATAAATAAGCAAATAACCGCACTCGTTTTACTTGCAAGTGCACAAGGTCAACAGTGTAGTATAGTGTGCGAATGCAAGATCATCTCCACAGGGATTGGTAAAGTTTGATTTAGAATTAGTTTCGAAATAATGAAATAAATACAAGAGAAATAAATATTGAGTTTGAAATAATAAAGATAAAGACGTAGGACTTGATATCCACCACTAATTATGCTACTACAATATAATAGTATACCAGTGCTTTAATCATGTCATGAATACCTAATGTTTGTCAACCTAAGGGCATGGTATCTACTCCTTAAGCTATTGATCTCCCTAAGCAATGAGTTAGGCATGGTATCTACTCTAACTCTTTTCTCTCTCAAGGGATTCAACATGGTGTATGCTGAGTTGTTTCTTAAGAGAGCATAGGATCTGTGGAAATCGACAACCACATGGGACCTAGGGCATGTTATCTACTCCTGGTTTCCCATGCTGATTAACCCAAGAATCTGGTGTGGATATCTTTTGTTACTAATGTCAAACCTAGGACTCGGTCATCCAAATTGATCTAACTAACAAGTCCATACCACATGCACATATTGATCAGACATATACATATGAGGAATTTAAATAAAAGCAGGTATTAATCAAGTTAAGCAACACAACATAAATGTCGCAAAGGCAGCAATACTGAATTATTGAATAAAAAATAATTAGGGCTTCAACCAAGCCCTACTAAGAATTTAATTACACATAATAAAATCAAAAGGAAAGAAGAAACCCAAGAGAAGAGTCGTCAATTCCTCTCCACAGTCTCCTTCTCTAAGCTAAAGCTAAAGATAAAAGAAGTGACTCGATGTGTGTGCTTTACAGGTGTATTTATAGGGCTTGAGTAGTCCTAGAAGGCTCATGAGTTCCTAAGCTTTCCTAAAACACAAAACTCCTTTATTTCCAAAATAGGGTTATTTTCAAAATAGGGTTTTTTCCAAAATAGGGTTCTGCAGTTTACTGTTCACGCCTGTACATGTGCGCTCGATCGCATACGTCTTCCGCTCGATCGCATTGTTGCACTCGATCCTTCATGTGTGCGAACGATCGCATGTGCGCTCGATCGCATGCAGTAGTGCGATCGATCGCATTTTGACCAGAAGCTGCTCCAGGATTTCCAAGCTTCTTCCTTTAAGTGCCAAAACTGCTTCCTTTTTCTGCAAGACCTATAAAAACATGTGAAACACACAAAATGAAGTAAAACAAACTAAAACGTATAGACAAAGAGCTTAATACATGTAAATTAAGGGGCTTAAATATGAATATTTAAGCACTTATCACGACCTAATACTCATGCTTGCCTCTTTGGGTTTGTGTTTAGAAATTTGATTTTGGGATTATGGTTTGGGCAGAAAATTTTAGTTTTTGACAAGGGTATTTATGTCTTAAGTGGCTTTAGGTTGACTTTAATGGTAAGTATTGATGGAATCACTAACAGAATGGCCTGATTGATAACAGAACTAATCATTAATGACTCGATGGTTAGCTTTCGAACCTCGAGGACCAAAATAGGAATCGGGTCAAACTTTAAGGAACAAATTGTGTATTTAGCCCATTATTGTTGCTACTATTATTTAAACATTGCATGGTAAAAAAGTTGAACCAAGAGTAGAACTTGTTGTGTCTAATATTTGAATATTTTGAAGTAAACATCTCATTACCTTGTACTTCCAAGTAAACAAATGCCAATAGAAGTGTTTTATTTATGTTCTTTTCTTTTTCAAGGTTATCATGTTTTTGCTTTGTTCAATTTGAATTCATTATTAAGTACCATAATCAACTTTTTGGAAGACAACTGTGAGAAAAGGACTAATGTAGAGAGTTGTCTAAAAATTTTAGTTTAAGATCTACTTTTTTAAGATGGAAATTTTTGCCTTGTTTTTCTTCTACAAAGCAATGATTTCTCGAATTGGTTTATCGCTTCTAAGCTTTTTTTAGTTGCTACAGATTTATCTACAACTCAATCTAGATTTTTTTTTTTCTTATCAATGGTAATCTAACAGTACACTTTCTCTTGTCATTTTTTTTGTTTAATAAATATCTAATATTACTATTTCTCTTTTTTTGTTGTGTTTTACATTTTCTTTTCTTTTATCAATAGTGATTGAAAATTTTAGTGAGGAAGAAGATATGGAATTCAATGAGAACAATTATAGTGAAGAAATAAAGATTATGAAGAAGAGAAATAGAAACTGAATAATAATAAGGCTAAAAAGTTTCTAATTTTGGTCAATGCTTCAGTAGCAATAACTACACTACACACTAAGAAATATATATTAGAGAGGTCATGTAGATACTCAAATCAAACAGATTTTAAACTTCTCATTGAGGATCTAAATGGCCATCCTAGATAATGTTATGAATTGTTTAGAATGGAAGTACATGTCTTCAAACATTTATGTGATACTTTAGTCAACCAATATGGTTTAAGCCATACGTACACAATCCGAGCAGAAGAAGATATGGGTATGTTCCTTTTAATATGTGCTCATAGGAGTGGAAATAGGTACACTCAGAGTAAGTTTCAACATTCCGGAGAAGCTGTAATTAAGTAGAAAATTTCTAAAGTGTTGGACTCATTACTACGGTTTTCAAAGATAATGGCCAGGCTTGGTAACCCACTTTAAATGGGCTTAAATCAAAATTTTCTTAAGAGTTGGATTTAAGCCCACTTAAAGTGGATTACTAAACATCCTCAATGCGAAGCCTAGACACGAAGAATTAAATGAGTGTCATTACACATTTGAACAGATAGGAGGTATTGGCATCATTTTCAGGTAATGATAATCATCAACATTTTGGATTCAATTATTGTTCCAAATTTGATCAAATTTATTACTAAAAATGTGATTTGTTATTAAATTCTGTAAAAAAAAATTAATACAAATATGCATAATTTATGGGGTACACATTCCAACTATGGTACCTACAAATAAAGTAATCCTTTATATTGAAAAGAAAGGCACTCTAATACAAAATGTAATGGTTGTTTGCAATTTTGATACGTTGTTCACGCATGTTGTATCAGGATCTTGGTGTTGCACATGATATTAGAATTCTCACCCAAACATTAAGTACATCTTCAGACTTTTCCTACCCACCGAAAGGTATGAACAAATTATAATATTGATATTTTTCAAAGATCAAATGGAGTTGTTTAGTATTAGATTTAAGTTGACTTAAATTTGAAAACTTAAATCCAATACCAATTTGTTTTACCTTTAGCCACTTTAAGTTTTCTGTTTTAAGTCGACTTAAATTCAATACCAAATAACGCCATTATCTTAAATGTATAATGTTGTTAAAAATATTTATTTTAAATTTAGGTATGTATTATGTGGTTAGTGTCGGATATTCAAATAGAAAAGGATATTTAGCACCATATAAAGGTGAGAGGTATCATCTACTTGATTTTAGGCGAGATAACCAACATATTAATATTCACAAAGTGTTCAATCATGCACACTCATCCGTAAGGTTTGTTATAGGAAGAGATTTTTCTATATGGAAAAATAGATGGCATATCTTGATATCAATACCTTTGTAATCACTTTGTGTTTATACCTTAATTATGCACCAACGACATGCCGCCATGTGTCCACAAAATTAAATGACTTTCTTCTAATCACTTGGCGCCACGTGGTCATAAACTCAAGTAATCAAGAGCCCATGTTTTAATGAAATTTTGTGCATTACTGATGATTATATTGCTTGAACCAAATAATTACTATGTAGTTTTAGTTGGTGTAATGGGCATTTTACCATGATGTAGATTATGGGCAAATATCAAGTCATGATCAATTTTTGGAAGTTGCAAGTAATGACAACTCTAAGTGTTTCAACAATATTTTTCCACCAATCCACGAATGCCACATGTCCAACAAGATTAACAACACTTTGAAGCCATTTGATGTGGTATATGCATCATGAAGCGATAGTTATAAATTCACGGGTTTAGTATATTGGATTTAATTTTGTGTTCTTTAACTAAGGAGTATGTATTAGGATTTTTGCTCAAATCCTCACATGGAAGAATTCAAATTGGTTTAGGAAAAAAATGAATTTCTTATTTTGTAATTGCTTATTTTACTAGGATTATAGAAGTAGTTTCTTATTGGATGGTTGCTTGTTCTAGTAGGAGTAAGAGTAGTAGTCTCCTATATTATTGTTCTTTTATTAATGGTATTAGAAAATATCCTCTGTATAAAAGGGATCCTAGAGACACTACAAGAAAATTGATTTTTAGCAATGACAAATATCGTTGCCAAAGGTTAAAACATCGTTGCTAAAGTGTTTTAGCAACGACTGTTGCGTAGATTATTTCACAACGAGAAAGTAGTCGTTGCAATAGCTTATTATTTGAAACAACAACTGACCATTGCAAAAGAATTGTCATTGCCAATAATTAATAATAAAAAAAATCAACCCAAATTGGCAACGGAAAATATTATTGCGAAATATTTTTCACAACAACGTATTGTCATTGCATAACACTATTTAACAACAAGTTGTTTACATTGCGATACAGGATTAAACAATGACAACGTGTCGTTGTGGTATCGAGTTATGCAACGGCACGTTGTCGTTGCGGTACGGGTTTACGCAATGACAACGGGTCATTACAATATAGGTTTACACCACGACAATGTGTTGTTATGGTAGAGATTTAGGCAACGACCACATGAATGCAACAACTCGTGACCGTTGCGGAACATGTGCACGCAACATGTTTTTCCTTTTTCAAATAAGTTTAGAAAGTCCTTGCTAAATGGGTTTTATTCATTAAATTGAAACAATTTATAATGTTTATACATAATTAACCATTGGTATTTTGAACATATTACAACATATATACAAATCAAGATACTTTTATACTCAAAAGGTGCAAAGTTTTTATAACTTTGCACCTTTTCAACTTATATACTACATACAGAAATCACTAAACAAAACATTGAAATATCTAGTTAAATAAAATATGGAGTAGTAATAACCAAATATCTCCATCATACTTGAACTTACAATGTATATCCCCGCTTCGAGGTTATAAGAATTTCATGTCCCACCAAAAAAAATAAAAAGCATGCCCACCCTCCTAGCTAGGTTCCAACGAAGTGCTAAAATCATCATCTAATGAAAACACCAAATCAATAATTGAAAAACAAAGTGTTAAAATCAATAATTCACACCAACAAAATAGGAGAAAGTACCAAATCAAATAGAACTAAGTTACCACAAATGAAATTTTAATGGAATGAGATTTAGTTGTGTATAGTGAGTGCACACGATGGAACACCCTAGTCACCAGTCATTCTCCACCAAATTTCATCATCTAACCCAACCCAAAAATACATTACACCCTTTGAAAACATGTTTTGGATCTTCTACATAAAAAAACTTGTATGTGTCAATGATTCATGGCATGTCATCAAAGTTCTTATTAATAAAAATTATGATCATTGACCCAACAACACCAATAGCTAAGGTCGATTATTTGATGGCTTGGATTCTTAAAACTCATTTTATTGAGAATGAATTTATGTAGGTATTATAAATAATATATATGGTAAGATTACCCAACCAAACTGTCAAAAAAAAATTTCAATGATAATCAAACTGGACCATCGATGGTCATGATCCTCTCCAATGTTCTTAAATCAAATACTATTATAGTATCAATTATCCATCCAAAGGAAGAACCAAATCCTCTATGTAGCCCATAATTTGCTAAGTCCATATATGAGTAGGAAAGAAGCTCATCAATTTACTAAATTTACTATATGAAGGGGTTTAACGACACCACACGGATTTCTGTGGTCTACTGTTTCTAGGAAAAATCTTAACACTCGATATCCCTCATAGTCTCAAAATATATATCTACAATTTTCCAACTGAAGAAGGGAGATATCTGCGATGATGGAATGGGTACAAATCATCCCACTTGCACATACAAAGTTAACCTTAACAGAAATTGTTGCCCTAATAGTATCATCAACTGATGCACATGCAACCTAAACTATAGCAGAAATTTCTTCCTTGAACTTGAAGAGCAAGCAATTCCTACATACCCAACCACTTGGAGATGGGACCTTAATGAAATTTCTTCTAAGAACTTTAGGTTCAAGTAATTCCAACATTTCAAGTATTCTGATCAGAAAAATCCAATAGGTTGGTTTCATCAAAGAGAATGTCAAAGAACTATGTAGCTAGATCCAGGCATCAGTTCTTAATTCAGAAACCATAAACCAGTTAAATGGGAAATCCTACTCTGGTTACTATGCAACATTGTGTTGGACGATTATTTACCTAAATAAATATGCAAATAACCATCCTAGTTTTACTTGCAAGTGCACAAGGTCAGCAGTAGCATAGTGTGCAAGTGCGAGATCATCTCCACAGGGATTGGTGAATTTCAATTTAGAATTAGTTTCACAAAGTAAAAATAGATGGGAATAAATATTGAGTTTAGACAATAATAATAAAGATGTAAGGACTTGGTATCCACCACTAATCATGCTACCCCAACAAAACAATATGTTAATGCTCTACTCATGCTATGAATACCTACTGGTTGTCAACCTAAGGGCTTGGTCCACTCCTTATGCTATGGATTTCCCTAAGCAACGAGTTAGGCATGGTGTATACTCTAACTCTTTTCTCTCTTAAGGGATTCAGCATGGTGTATACTGAGTTCTTACTTAAGAGAGCATAAGGTCTGTGAAAATCGACAACCACACGGGGCCTAGGGTTTGGTCCACTCCCAGTTTCCCATGTTAACTAGCCCAAGAATCCGGTGTGGATATTTTTTATTACTATTGTTGAACCCAGGACTCGGTCATCCAAATTGATTCAACTAATTGATTCATACCACATGCATAAGTTGATCAGACATACACATATGAGGAATGTAAATAAAAACAGGTATTAATCAAATTAAGAATCACAGTATAAGTATTGCAAAGGCGCCAATATTGAATTATTTGTTAAACATAATTAGGGTTTCAACCACGCCCTATTAGAAAATTAGTTACACATAATAAAATAAAGGAAAGAAGAAACCCGAGAGAGCTCCATTGAAGAGTCGTCAATTCTTCGTAGAATCCTCTCTGGCCTTCGGCCTCCCGACCTAAAACTAAAACTAAAAAAGAGATATGCTTCTCAAAAGAGAGATATTGTTTCTGTGTTTTACAGGGCTATTTATAGGGTTCTAAAGGTGCCTTGAAACCCTAATTTCCAAAATAGGCCCGGAATAAATCTTTCCAAAACTGGCTTTGTCGCCTCTCTGTGCGTGTGCGCTCGATCGTATGCTTCTGCACTCGAATGTATGGGTGCACTCGAGCCTTCTATGTGTGCGCACGATTGCTTTTGCCTCGATCACAGTCATGTTGCGCTCGATCGCACTAGCTCTTTCTAGATCTTCACTTTTCTTCCTTTAAAGCTTCAAAATGCTTTCTTTTCTTCACAAGCCTATAAAAAACACCGAAAACACAAAAATGAAGTAAAACATAATAAAATATGTAAACAAAGAGCTTAACAAATGTAAATTAAGGGGCTTAAATATGAATATTTAAGCTCCTATCACATAGTGTTCTAATTTGTGACTAGACCGAATCATTAGGTAAGCTTAAATGCTCAGATGAAAATGTGCCCTGTCTATTGGGTATTTGTATCCCCATCCTCAGTGGTCTTCAGTTTTCCTAAGGATTGGCTTCTTGGACCTCATTGACTTACCTATTATTTTATTTATTTAGTTTTGTTGTGCTTTTTGTTATCCTCCTCTCTCTAGGACCCTAAGTAACAATTTATCAAAATAATAATAATTATGAAAATAGTAATAACTCCTCTCTCCTTACATCCATTCTTTCAGACATTTAATATGTTAAGAGCACATCTTTTCCATTTTAGAACACTATTTTCATGCCTGATTGAACCAGAACTTTCAACAAACTAAATGAAAAGTGTGTCTATTAAGTTAAAAAAATTCATAGATGGAAGGCATCCACCTGGGGGATATTTTCGAGAATAAATATCTTCTCTTCATTAAATCCCATGCTTAATAATATATGCAATAAGACAATACCTACAAAAATTGATTCTCAACTATAGTAGGATGATTTTCCTGTAGAAAGTACTAACTATTTTAAGCTAATTTGATAAATATTTTGAAGAGAAAGTACATTGCTTAACATCTTCATTAAATGGTAAACACATTGTCTTACAACTTTTAGATGTTAAAAACACATGCAAGAGCATTATGAGATGGTAGTAGGAAATGGACTCGTAGACTAAGGTTCCAACCCAAGAGGGCGGTGAATTGGGTTTTTAAAAACTTTCGCTAATTACTTGTAAGTTTGTAAAAATAGTTAAATGCACAGGCATACAAACAAGTAATGTGCTTTAAGTAAAAAAGTTTAAGGAAGAGAAAATGCAAACTCAGTTTATAGTGGTTGGGCAATATCGGATTCGTTCCTACCCTACATCCACTCTCTTCAAGGAACCTCCTTGAAGTGATCCACTAAAATTTTTAGTCGTACAACTTTACGGATGTTGTATAAACCTTACAACCAATCTCTTCCTCTCGGAAGCTAATCTTTTCCTTACGGAAGTTAATCCCTTTACAATAAATATGAGTTGCTGTAAAGTAAATGGTAGAAAGATAGTAATGAATGCTTTTACAAATGAATAATATCTCTCTTTCATGAAAAAGCCTGATGAATGGCTCAACAATAAATTTTTCAAAACTTTTGAGTATTAATGAGCAAACTTATGAATTGAATGTGTAATCTTTTTCTTTTAAATGCTCATTGAAGTGGGTTTATATAGCCTTCAATCAATATGGCCGTTAGACACTGACTTGGTAGGTTTGGTGCATTAAATATTCAAGTCCCGCGTCTCTAACTATTATATTTTTCGAATTTCAAGTCGACTGGGTCAAGTGAAAAATCTCACTTTTAAGCTGTGGGAGAGTACCAGTCGACTGGGTCCTAAGCACCAGCCGATTGGGAACTCACTGTCCCATATGCCAATCGATTAGGTGATCTACACTAGTCGACTAAGGACATTCTGTCCCATAGCCCAGTCGACTGGTACAAGGAGCCAGTTGACTGGGTTGGCCTTCAAGCCAGTTTTTCATGTTTCAGAATGTTTTTGACTTAGTTTTGTCAAAAAAAAATTTACAAAAAGAGACATAAGACAAGCTACTTACTTGAACATAAGAGATTTATAGTTTGTTTCAATACCTTAATGCCGATACTATATCTTATGTCTTGAATTGGTGTCTGATTCAAGTTAAGTTCTTGCATCTTGATTCTTTGCTGAAAGCTTTTATCGTTTAAACACTTAGATAAAACTGTTAGTACAATTAGAGTAGTGTTTTTTCATTATTAAAATTTAGATAAGGGTCAACAATCTCCCTTTTTTTTATGATGACAAAACTAATGAGAGAAAACAGTTTTAAAAACTAAGTGTTGGGCTTTTAGAAAAAAGAATGGGCAGAGTTTTCTCTGTTTTTTGGATAAAACCAACCTATAAAACAATTCAAATGCAGTTTATAAATAACCCAACCAAGCAACTGAACATAGTCTTATATCCAATAAGATCTTTGGAGCAATGCTCCACCTAAATCTATGCTATATTTTAAGTCTATAGTAATATTTCTCTGTTTCTCATTTTTCTCCCATGTTTTGACAACAGTGGAAAAAGAGGTGCTAACACAAAAAATAAGTAACATAGATACAATGGACAGTAAGATTATGCATAAACAAACTTGTATGCGAAAATTAGGTATTATTCGGAGCTAGGAAGACTTCCTGAGAAGAATCGAAAGTTTCCACACTAGCATAAGTAGTTAAAGCATATTTCCAAGTAAAAAATGATCTAAACTAAGTACGCATATAGCGTAACTGTAAAGCAAGTATATGAACCATAAGCTAGACATGAAATACAGTCAAATAAATACAAATATCCATACAGCACAGGCTTCTATGAGCCAAATATAAAAACTGAAATGTATGATAATGTGATAAATGTTCGTGCCAAAAACAACTAAAAGCCATATACAACAAAAAGGATAACAACTGGTGATTCAACGAATGGGAGAATCAGAGCCATCCCATATAAGATCACGAAGCTCAGCTAAAGAACCCCCTGTGTGCTCTGATGAGTCTTAAATATTGCATATTTTAGACCCTTAACTTATATTTGTTATGCTCTTAGTTATTAGTATTTCACTTTATTTTATGTTTTTTTCGTGTTTTGTGTATTTTTACAGGATTGTGGAGAAAATGAAGCATTTCAGGAGATGTGAAGCTTCAAGAGAAATTGCGATCGATCGCACTATGCTGCGATCGAGCGCAAGGTCATCAATCCCACATCGAAATGTTTGCAGTGTATCGCACCTGCGCTCGAGCGCACAGACTTGCGATCGATCGCAAGCGATCATCCCACATCGATCAGAATCTTTACACCTGTGATCGAGAGCACCAGACACGCGATCGAGCGCACCTGCGATCGATCGCAACATACTGCGATCGAGCACACTCGGGCAGTATCCCACATCATTTCTGCAAGCCACATTGCTCCAGGTCTCCCCCTATATAAACACCACCTGACTTCATAATTCAGTGTACAATTCCTGAGCCACTTTGGTGTTTACCGGTGGACTTTCGCCAGCATTTTGGTGGATCCCGAAGGCATTGCTACCACGAGGGGAAGCGCCGCCCGTCAGCGAGTGGAATTTCTCCCATGTAAAGTTGTTTATTTATTTCTTTATATTCAGTTGTTTTAGTTTAAATGTTTAGCACTTTTTATTATAGTTTTATAGTTATGAGTGGCTAGACTCTTCAGCTAAGGTTGAAGATGAAGCTCCGTCGTTGTTTGGCGTAGTAGTTCAGATTTGCTTGTACAAATCTGAAAATTTTTAGCATAAATGTTCTGTCAATTATTTGAGTTAATCTTATAATTGATTGAGTTTAAATTTTCTGTTGGATTTTCTTTGTGTTTCATCTGATGGATACATTGAATGCTTTTCGATTAAATTGGATTCCCTTTGTGATTTGTTAAGAGCGGATACATTGGGTGTTTTTGGTTTAGTTGGGATATTCTTTGTTTTTTGTCTTATAGTTGGATTCATGGAATGTTTTGATAGGCTATATTTTTAGAACATGTATGCTTAACTTTGGTGGGGTGGATTCAAAAACCTTAGTGCTTTTTATTATTAGTTTTTAAATCAATTTAATTTAGTTTTAATTTGTTTTGCAAATTATCATTCAAAATTCGGAACTAGGTTAAGATAGAGTTAATTTAGATTAAAAATTATATTTTCACAACGCAATTCCCTGTGGATTCGACCTCGCACTTGCACAACGCTATATTGCAAACGACTCGTGCACTTGCGAGTACTCTCAGTGTAGCTTGAAGTCGTCTCAAAGGGAGTAAAGGTCATGATGCATGGAGTCAACAGAAGAGCTCAAGCTCTGGAAGCCGGATTGCATGGATAGCTGGAGGCTCGAAATGGCCTGGAGTAGATCATCATATCCAGTTGGACCAATATTAGAACCACCACGCTGTGGTGCTTGGTCATCAGTGTCCATAGCAGTGGTAGGGCCTACATCATCTAGACCCTCGTCATCCTCCTCACTATTGTCACCCTTTCCAATCCTGATATTCTTTCCAGCCTTAAAGTAGATCATCCCATCTCGGATCGTGCACCACATCTTCTTCAAAGAAGAGATGTTCATGATATCCTTGGGACCAATGTCCTGAGCCTTAGAGGCGGGAAGAGGAACCCGAAAGCGCTAGAGGATGAGGGCGATGAGCATCCCATAGGGAAGGCACCCGGAGTCACTAGCTTTGTCGTTGATCATGTTGGCGAGCAGTAAGGGATAGATATTGAAGTGGTGTCCAGTTTTAAGACACCAAATCGATATTACATCTATCTTCGAGAGATAGATCTGACTTCCAAGTCGTGGGTGGATGGTCCAACTCACAATGAGATTGAACAACTTCGAATCGAGGGGCATGTCACTACATGTGTGAAATGTAGTTGGCTGAAAGATGTAGTTAGGGTCGCCCCTAACGATCTAATATGCCTCCTCATAGTCGAAGCTGTTCAGCCATCCGTGTAGACTCCATTGGATCCCTCCCACAGCGATCCCTAGTATACTCACCAGAAGGTCAATGTTCACCTCAAACTCCACGCCCATCACGTTGGTCCTGAACCGAAGAGCCAGTGGACTAGGTTTCACCAAGTTCACGTAGAATTAGTGAATCGGGCGTGGGTAGAATTTTTGGGGAATCTTGACCAGTGGGGTCAAACACACTGCCTCAAAATGAAGTAGTATGTCAAAGTTTGCATGACAAATAGATTTGAAGTCAACGAATCTACCCGTCATGATCTTCTTATGACGAATGACAAAATTATACCTCTCTTTGGCGGCTGGACTCCAAAAGAGTGAGTTGTCGAGCTCTATCCTCGCCTTCTTGCTCAAGGATCCCGCCCAACCCCTTCCTTTTACATCCGAAGCTGTGGATTTCGTGGACTGTGGCATAGTAGGCACGTGAGGTCCTCTAACATTGGTTTTAATTCAGATTCTCTCAGACATTTTAGAAAAATGTGTTTTTGGGGAGAGTGAGAGATTTTGGGGAAAAACGAAAAATTTCAACCTGAAAAGTTGAAATAAAGGTTATGGGGGATGAGATTAAGGATACTAGGGACTGTTTTGCGAGATTTTGGAAGGAAAAGTGAGAATTTCTAGATAGAAAAAGCTTTAGGGATTTGAAAATGGCGTAAAACCTTGAAAAACTGAAGCGACTATTTATATAATTGCGATGCCAATCGACTGGGTCCTTAACAATTTGGGAATTTTTTATCATATCAGTTGACTGGGTAAACTTGCAGAGATATACCAGTCGACTGGGTCTTCCATACCAGTTGACTGGGTAGTAACCAGAAATTTAAAAATTTAACTCCAAACAAGGTCTTGTTCTAACAGTCGGCTAGGTACATGAACTAGTCGACTGGGTAATAAGGCAGTATGATACCAGTCGATTGGGATCACCTTACCGGTTGACTGAACCCCAAAAAAAACACTTCCAACTTAGAGTCTTAGCACGAATTTTGTTTATCTATGCTATCCTGAGTGAGGGAAATATTAAATAAGGTTTAATACTCATTCACTAGATGTCAAATATGCAAATGATGAATGATGATGTAATCAAGCATACAGTTTATCATAGTCTATTAATCCCATTAACAGTCTAATTTTACAAAAACTAGCTTCACTTAAAGGTTTTTTAAGAATTTCAGTTATTTTATCTTCTGAAGGAATGAATTCTAGCTTTATATCACCTTTTTTTTTAGCATGATCTCTTAAGAAATGATGTGTAATTTCTATGTGTTTGGTTCTAGAGTGTTGAATATGATTTTTAGTTAAGTTGATAGCACTAATATTATCGTAATGAATTGGAATAATTTTAAAGTTTATGCTATAGTCATCTAGTAGTTGTTTCATCCACAACACTTGCGCACAACAACTTCCGACTGCTACGTATTTTGCCTCGGCGGTTGATAGTGCAACCGAGTTTTTTTTCTTGGAAAACCAAGAGGTTAGCATTGCACCTAAGAATTGGCATGTTCCACTAGTGCTTTTTCTATCTAATCTACACCCCGCAAAATCAGCATCTGAATATCCTATAAGCTCAAAAGATGAATCTCTAGGGTACCATAATCCTAAGTTTTGAGTCCCTTGTAGATATCTAAGAATTCTTTTTACTACAATCGCATATGATTCGTTAGGATTAGCTTAAAATCTAGCACACATGCATACACTGAACATTATATCAGGTCTACTTGAAGTTAAATAGAGTAAAGCTCCTATTATGCTTCTGTAAGTTTTAATGTCTACACACTTAACTCCTTCATCAAGGTCAAGTTTTGTAGATGTGCTCATGGGAGTACCAAGTGACTTTGAGCCTTCCATCCCGAACCTTTTTAGTAGATCCTTGATGTATTTTGATTGATTGATGAATATTCCTCCTTTCAATTGTTTGATTTGAAGTCCAAGGAAGTAGGTAAGCTCTCCCATCATACTCATTTCAAATTCACCTTGCATATACTTGACAAACTCTTGACACATAGATTCATTAGTAGCACCAAATATGATATCATCAACATATATTTGGAATAGTAGTGTGTCATTTTTGTGAGTTTTTGTGAAGAGAGTTGTGTCTATTTTTACTCTTGTAAAATTATTGTCAATCAAAAATTTACTTAGTCTTTCATACCATGCTCTTAGAGGTTGCTTCAACCCATATAGAGCTTTAGAAAGCTTGTAGACATGATTTGGAAGATTAAGATTCTCAAATCCAAGAGGTTGCTCAACATATACCTCTTCTTCTATAAAATCATTTTAAAAGGCACTTTTTACATCCATTTGAAACAATTTAAACTTGTTAAAGCATGCAAAGGCTAATAACATTCGAATAGCTTCTAATCTTGCTATGAGAGCATAGGTCTCATCAAAGTCTATTCCTTCTTCTTAATTGTATCCCTTAGCAACTAGTCTAGCCTTGTTCCTAGTCACTATTCCATTTTCATCCATCTTGTTTCTAAATACCCATTTAGTTCCTATTATTGTATGATTTTTTGGTCTAGGAACTAGATTTCATACATTGTTTCTTTCAAATTGATTTATTTCTTCTTGCATGGCATTTATCCAATCAACATCCTTCTTGGCTTCTACAAATTTTTTAGGTTCTACTTGAGACAAATAGGCTACATAGTTGCAAATATTTCTAATAGAGGAATGAGTTCTTACCCTTTGTGAAGGATCACCAATCACTTGATCGATTGGGTGATAATTTACATACCTCCAATCTTTGGGAAGAGCATCCTCTTGTTGACTTGTAAATGGTTGGTCCAGTTTGAGAGTTTCTATCTCTTAATTTGTTTGAGGTGAGCTCTCCTTTGGATCAACAATGGGAGTTGGTGCTTCTGTCCTTGGAATGAAATCTGCATCATCATTGAAAGAAACTACTCTACTACTAATTGGGTTAGACTCATCAAGAGCTATATGTATGGATTCTTCTACCACTAATGTTCTCTTGTTGAAACCAAAGGTACGAAAATAGGAGATATTAGGCTTTCTACCTTTCCATAATTCATATGGAGTTTTGTTAAGCATAGGCCTAATTAAAATTCTATTTAAGATATAGCAAGAGGTGTTTACCACTTCAGCCCAAAGTATTTTGGCAAGCTATTTTCACAAAGCATTGTTCTTGCAAATTCTTCTAGACCTCTATTTTTCCTCTCCACAACTCCAGTTTGTTGAGGAGTTCTAAAAGCTAAAAAGTTTTGATCAATTCCATTTTCATTACAAAATTTTGAAAAGCTTTGGTTTTCAAATTCTTTTCCATGATCACTTCTAATGCTTGAAATACAAATTCTTTTTTAATTTTGAACCCTTTTGCAAAAGTTTTCAAATCCTTTGTAAGCTTCATCCTTGTAAGCAATAAAGATAACAAAGGTATATCTTGAATAGTCATCAACAATAACAAGAGTATATTGATGACCACCTAGACTAAAGGTACTTATTGGACCAAATAAGTCCATATGCAAAAGTTTCAATGGTCTAGTAGTTGAGACTACCTTTTTTTATTTAAAAGAAATTCTAGTTTACTTTCCCATTTGACAAGCATCACACACTTTATCTTTTTTAAATTTGATTTTCGGAAGTCCAACGACTAAATCTTTCTTGAAATGATTTTAAGCAAATCAATATTCACACGACCAAGCCTTCTATGCCATAGCCATGGGTTTTCACTAAATGCGGGAAAACGTTTTTCATTCCGAATGCAAGGATTTTACATCAATTATATAGACATTTTCTTGTCTATGGCCAACAAACTTGATCTTGTTACTCTTGATGTCTATAACTAGATAATGAGAGGTTTCAAATATGACTTTGTTGCCTTTGTCATATAGTTGACTAATACTTAGTAAATTTGGCTTAAGGCCTTACACAAATAATACATTATCAAGGGTTGAGAAATTATTACCAACTTTTCCATGCCCAATGATCTTTATTTTTGTGTTGTCTCCAATTGTGACATATCCGCCATCTCTTAGAGTTAGCTCTTTGAATACACTTCGATCACCGGTCATGTGCTTTGAGCATCCATTATCAAGGTACCAATAGTTACCTTTTTCTTTGGTTTGGAGACATATCTACATCACACAATGATACATGATTGTACTACCCAAAACTTCTTGGGTCCTTTAGGGTTAGTCCTAGAAAATACGGTTCCTTTAGGGACCCATACTTTCTTAACAATGTAAGGTGTTCTATATTTATAGACATGTTGATGATGCACAATCCTAGGATAATAGTTATTGAAATATCTAGGATTTCTTAGTTGTACATGTCTATAACTTTTTGGATAAGTATTCCTAGGATACATGTTTGTATTGTGAGGATTATGAACATGCATGTCATTTCTAGGAAATGTATGATGATGATTTCTAGGATATATGCTTGCATTATTATGAATATGAATATTATTTCTAGGATACACATGATGGTAATTCCTAGGATATGCATATGTAGTGTGCAAGTTTTGAGTATACATATTATCTCTAGGATGCACATGATGGTTACTCCTAGAATGTGTATAAGCATTGCTTGAATGAGCATACATATAAGCATGAGTATTTCTAGGATGCTTATTTCTTGTATATGCATTAGAATTGGTATTTTTAGACCTACTAGCATTCATTGAGGGAATGTTTTTGACCTTGCTAGTGGTCTTTGAAGTAGAGGCTTCATTCACACATGATGCTTTCATGAATAAGGTCTTTTTTTATTTTTGCTTACCTAATAGAGAATAACTTAACCCGGATTTTCCTCCACTTAATCTTTGGCAAGATAGCACTTCATCTAGCTTTTCTTTTCCAAGCATAAGTCTTGATATAGTGCCATTCCATTTTATTATCTTCTCCTTTAAGTTTTTATTTTCATCTTTAAGAAAATCTTTAGAAGAATCATAAAGCAAGGAAGATAGTTTATCTTTTTCTTCTTTTAAGCCTTCCATCTCTTTAGAAAGAGATGACGCCTCCTTTTTTAGAATGGTGTTCCTAGAATCGAATTTCTTCAATTTTTCATGCATTTCATTTATGACCTCTATTAATTCTTCACTACTACTAACAATATTATTATTAGAAGGGGAAGAATTTGATACCTCATTTTCGTCGTCGATCGCCATAAGACATAGGTTGGTAATCTCCTTGTATCCGATCTCTTTATCCGAGGAGTCTTCTTCTTCGTCATCACTCTAAGTGGTTGCAATCATAGCTTTCTTTTTAAAGCTCTTATATGGTTTGCTTATTCCTGTACAATCAGACTGGGCTTCTTGCAACCATAACACACAAGTGGTTCCCTTTTTGAAGTGGGATCCTTAGTGTATGGTTTCTTGCTTTTCTTCAAGAATATGTGAAACCGCTTAGTGATTAGAGCCATCTCACCATCTTCTTCGCTGCTTTCCACCTCTTCTTCCATTTCTTCTTCTTTGTTGCTCGTAGAGGCTTTGAAAGTAATCACCTTTTTCTTCTTATCATCATCATTGACAACGGGATTCATTTCTTCCATCTCATACGTCAATAATGATCCGAGAAGTGTTACGACATCAAGTTTGTCGAGATCTTTGGCCTCCGTGATGGTCGTCTTCTTTGCTTTCCAAGTGGGTGGCAAAGACCTTAAAATTTTCCTTGTTAGTTCAAATTCCTTAATGCTTCTACCAAGAAGCTTCAAACCATTAACAATAGTGGTGAAACATGAGTGCATTTGGGAAATTGTTTCGTTAGGAGACATTTTGAAAGATTCATACTCAAACACTAGCATATAATTTTTTTATTTTTTAACTTCGCTAGTTCCTTCATATGTAACTTGCAATTTATCTTAAATCTCCTTAGCCGAAATACAAGTAGAAATTTTATTATATTCAGAAATATCTAAAGCTCAATGTAAAATGCTTGTGGCTCTACTATTTAGAGACACCATTCTACAATCCTCTTCATTGAACTCAGTTTTGAGTTTAGGCATTGTATGATTGATTTCTCCAATATTTATTTCCTTTGTAGGAATTCTAGGTCCTTCCTCAATGACTCTCAATAGATTGTAATTTTGTCCTTCGACAAAGATTTTCATCATGTTTTTTCAATAGTTAGAGTTAGAGCCATTGAACAAGGGAGGCATAGTGTATGAATGTCCCTCAGAATAGCTATTTGATGCCATCGGATCAATTCAAGGACTTTAAGCCTGAAATTGAGAATGAGGCTCTGATACCAATTGTAGACTGAGGTTCCAACCCAAGAGGGGGGTGAATTGGGTTTTTAAAAACCTTCACTAATTACTTGCAAGTTTATGAACACAATTAAATGCACAAGCATACAAACAAGTAATGTGCTTTAAGTAAAAGAGTTTAAGGAAGAGAAAATGCAAACTTAATTTATAGTGGTTCGGCAATATCGGATTCGTTCTGACCCTACATCCACTCTCTTCAAGGAACCTCCTTGAAGTGATCCACTAAAACTTTTTGTCGTACAACTTCACGGGTGTTGTACAAACCTTACAACCAATCCCTTCCTCTTGAAAGCTAATCCCTTTCTCTCGGAAGCTGATCTCTTCCTTGCGGAAGTTAATCCCTTTACAATAAATACAAGTTGCTGTAAAGCAAATGGTAGAGAGATAGTAATGAATGCTTTTACAGAACAATATCTCTCTTTCAAGAAAAAGCTTGATGAATAGCTCAACAATAAATTTTTCAAAGCTTTTGAGTATTAATGAGCAAACTTATGAATTGAATGTGTCATCTTCTTCTTTTAAATGCTCATTGAAGTGGGTTTATATAGCTTTCAATCAATATAGCCGTTAGACACTGACTTGGTAGGTTTGGTGCATTAAATGCTCAAGTTCTACATCTCTAACTGTTATATTTTTTGAATTACCAGTCGACTGGGTCAAGTGAAAAATCTCACTTTTTGGCTGTGGGAGAGTACCAGTCGACTGGGTCCTAAGCACCAGTCAACTGGGAACTCACTATCCCATATACCAGTCGACTGGTATAAGGAGCCAATCAACTAGGTTACCCTTCAACCCAGTTTTTCATGTTTCAAAATGTTTTTGACTTAGTTTTGTCAAAATTCTTTTATAGAAAGAGCCATAAGACAAGTTACTTACTTGAACATAAGAGATTTACAGTTTGTTTCAATACTTTAATGCCTATACTATATCTTTGTCTTGAATTGGTGTCTGATTCGGGTTGAGTTCTTGCATCTTGATTCTTTGCTGAAAGCTTTTATCGTTTAAACACTTAGATAAAACTGTTAGTACAATTAGAGTAGTGTTTTGTCATTATTAAAATTTAGATGAGGGTCAACAAGACTCAAGTCTGACATCGAAACTCTAACAACTCAGGTTTCTGTTATGGAATAAAATACTTTATGAAATTCAGTAGAATGCCAGAAGCTAAAGAAAAGATTACTAACTGGCATTCATAATGATGATCAACAGCTAAGTTAGAAAGAATCTAAAAAAGATTCTATAATAACTCTAGGATCTATCCACAAAATAGTCATAATAGTGAGCATTAAGAACCGAAGTCAATGTTGTTCACCTTGTAGTGTAAAGAAGCAGCATCAGTAAGATTTAGAGGCATGCAATTAGAGGCAGTTACTGAATTGTGAAAGCGAGATCATAAATCCAAGATATTAAGAAAGCAACATCAATTCAAGATATTAGATGTCATCAATAAGATTTGCATAACTATCAAATATTGAACTGCGAGAGAGAGTGCAATTAGAGGCAGCAAAAATAGATAAGCTCATGTATTTGCTAATTCAAGCACTCATTCAAGTAGAGTCCTTCAAATAGAATAATATGTGACCAATCCTTATATCTATTTCCCTCACTTCTTGCAATTTTCAATTTAAATGAGCTTAGGTTTGGCTTCAAATTCTTCAATATTTGTTGTTGTGAGTTTTAAATTACTTGCAAGCGCACGAGTCATTTGCAATATAATGTTGTGCAAGTGCGAGGTCGAATCCACAGGGAATTACGTTGTGAAAATATATTTTTTATCTAAACTAACCCTATTTTAACCTAGTTCCGAATTTTGGATTGTATCTTGCAAAAAAATATAAACTAAACTAAATTGATTTAAAACAAATAATAAAAATACTAAGGCTTCTGAATCCACTTTACCAAAGTAAAGCATATATTTTCATGTTCTATATAAAAATAATCTATCAAATCATTCCATGAATCCACCATTATACAAATCACGGCGAATACCCAAATTAAACCAAAACCATCCAATGGATCTGTTTAATTCACAAATCACAATGGATATCCAATCTAATTTTAATGATCTGCCGTATTAGACAGATGAAATACAAGGCATATCCAATTTAACAAGTTAAAAACAATCAATAATAAGATTTTACTCAAATAATTGAACAAAACATTTATACCAAAAATATCATAATTGTATGAACAAATCTGAAAATATTATGTCAAACAATGGTGAGGCTTCATCTTCAACCTTAGATGAAGATTTTAGCCTCTCATAATTATGAAACTAAATTTCACAATAAAAGTGCTAAAAATTAAACTTTAAAATCAAAATAAATAAATTAATTAATTAAAACTGACTATACATTGGGAGAAATTCCACTCGCTGTTGGGCGGCGTTTCCCCTCGTGGTAGCAAAGCCTTCGAGATCCACCAGAATGCTAGCAAAAGTCTTCCGGATTGCACACCAATTTCTTCAGTGAGGTAGGGCTTTTATAGGGAAACTCAAGAGTGCAATGTGTTTCAAATTCGATGTGGGATACTACCCAAGTGCGCTCGAGGGCAGCATGGTGCACTGTCTGACCTTTGTCTACTAAAACTGCCATAACTTTCTCTAGAAAAATCATTTTTATGAGCCATAAAATTCCTCAAAAAATAGACATTTGGATCTTTCCAATAATATATGGCTCATCTCCTGGTTCTTCCTGAATCAATACAATAAAATCCACAAAAATGACTGATCTGCCACGCTGAAATCACGCACAGCCTGACCTTTGTCTACTAAAACTGCCATAACTTTCTCTAGAAAAATCATTTTTACGAGACGTAAAATTTCTCAAAAAATAGACATCCGGGTCTTTCAAAGCATATATGGCTTATCTCCTGGTTCTTCCTGAATCAATACAATAAAATCCACAAAAATGACTGATCTGTACAGGCAATTCTGGCAATTTTAGTGAAATTCCTTTCCGAGTGCTTGTAAACCTGTAAAACAACGAAAACAACTCAAAGTAACAAATTTCTAAGCTAACAAATATAAATTAAGGGGCCAAAATATGCAATATTTGGCACTAATCAAATACCCCCAAACTTACATTTTGCTAGTCCCTTAGCAAAACAAAATAAAAAAATAAATGAAAAACAAAGAACATAAAGATAAGTTCATCACTCATGGTATCCAAAAATTTAAGGAGCACTCAAAACCATGATATTCATTCATGAGCAAGCTTAAAAAAGATATAACCCATCTTCACAATGAATAGCAATTTTAAAACCTAATTACTTACAAGAGGCAGGCTAAGACATCACAAGCTTGAATCAGTGTAAAGTGAATTAGCATATACAGATAAGGTTTCCAAATAACTTCAATGTACAATGTCAACATGTCTCAAGATTCACAGAATTTCTCATCAGAATGAACAACGATGGCATAGTTTTATATTTTTTTATAATTTTATTTTATTATAAGGCTCTGCTATGTTTAGTTCCCTTAAGCTTTCTAATTGACCCATGTATCGAGTGTTGAGTCAACGACTCCCAAACCAAATGGTTTTAGGGCATTAGGTGTAAAGACACCCCTAAGGACTTACTAACTAGAGTCAAAAAGGCTACGAAACTAAACTGGCCTTAATGCTACCAAGCAAAATTCCCACCTTTTGACGTGAACACTCACTGCTTACTGAGGCAAGAGGTCCAGTTACTCAGCGGAAAGTTTCGCAATGATCGTTATGAATAAAATTCTCACCTTTTGACGTGAACACTCACTGCTTACTGAGGCAAGAGGTCCAGTTACTCAGTGGAAAGTTTATTGATGATCATTATAAATATTTCTTTCTTTTTTTTTACGTTTCTATGCCAGTGTTTATCCTACAAGTCATCCAGTTTCAATTAAGTCAAGGAAACATACACATTGAAATCGCATGTCATACCTCACGCAATTTTGCGCTAATGTGCTCGTGTCAGATTAGATTAAACATGTGAATTCTCAAATGCCTAAAGTAAGTAACAAAGTTTTAAAACTCTATCATCAAATAATGTGTTCACAATTTTAAGCTCACCAATGACATCACATCACAGTATTTGTTTAGATCAACTAAAATTTCAAAAAACATGAGCATGCATTTACCTTCTTTCTTTTTCTTTTCTTTTTTTTAAATGAAGAAAAACTACAACAAATTAGGACAAAGTCTGTGTAATGTGTCCCCCATACCCCCAAACTTAAATTACACATTGACCACAATGTGTGAATAATATGGAAAGAGCTGACCTGGGATACGGAGAACTATCTGGACTGGTATGGCTCATAGCATACCCCCAAACTTGATCTGAAGTACGCTTTGTCCCTAAAAAACAAAGACTGGAAAACAAAAAACACTAGAGAAAAACAGTAACAAGAAGTATGTAAAATAATAAACAAACAGAAAGGATATGCTGTGGGGTGCCTCCCATGAGCGCTAAGTTTAACGTCTTCAGCCAGACCCTGCATTAGTAATCGTGCCCAACTAAGCACTCCACCATCTGATCAATAAATGGGAGTGGAAAATGATCATTCCTTGTGGCAGCATTCAACTTATGGTAGTCTATACTCACTCTCCATCCTGACTGCACACGAGTTGGAACCAATTCGTCGTCTTTATTCATCACAACCGCCAATCCAGCCCGCTTTGGTACGACATGAATCGAGCTCACCCACTCGCTATCAAAGATTGGATAAATGATCCCTACATCCAACAGCTTAATCACTTCAG
The DNA here is from genome assembly GCA_023935145.1 of Bretschneidera sinensis. Lineage (NCBI taxonomy): Eukaryota > Viridiplantae > Streptophyta > Magnoliopsida > Brassicales > Akaniaceae > Bretschneidera > Bretschneidera sinensis. The sequence continues at coordinate 61,142,799 of CM043699.1, read as the reverse complement.
TCCTCACAACCTCTTGCATAGCTAGGTTGAGCCTTTTTTGTAGCTCCCTCGATGGCTTGGAATTCTCCTCCAAATGTATCTTGTGCATCACCACCGAGGGGCTGATTCCCCTGATATCCTCAATAGTCCAGCTGATAGCTTCCTTGTGCTCTCTTAAAATGTCCACTAATTTCTCCTCTTGAGTCTCAACCAAATCTGAAGCTATAATCATAGGCAAAGAATCTGCTAGACCTAGGAACTTATACTTAAGATTGTCCGGTAAAGGCTTAAGTTCTTTCTTGGGGGTTCAGGTGCTGTGGTCTCCTCCGTCTCACTACTCTTCTGAGAAGCAGACTCCAAAGTAGCATTTTCTTGCTCAAGAAACTTATCCAAATCCAAATTCTCTCCAAACTGAGTAAAGCATGCCTCCAGGGGGTCCTCAATGCTTGATTCACCCACGGTCTCCTCCGTCTTACTACTCTCCCGAGGAGAAGACTTCAAGATAGCATTTGCTTGCTTAAGTAGCTTATCCAAATCCAAATCCTCTCCAAACTAAGCAAAGCATGCCTCCACAATGTCCTCAGACTGCCCTCCTTTCTTGGGCGCTTGTAATCTTTCAGGGTAAGGCGTTTTAGGTACGAACGCCCTACGAAGATCCTTAATAGTAGGTGTGGCTATAGATGGCTCAACATCTCTCTTCTCCTTGTTGCCACTTTCTTGCCATTGCTGCATAGCAAGGTTCTCTTCCACTTGATTGTCCACTTGTCTCCCAAACCTCAATGTGGCAATCGATTGCACTTGTTCCTATCCGTGCGTAGGAGTCGATGAATTTCCCACCGCAAACTGTTCCTTCAGGTTGGGCACAGGTTGACTGGGGAACTTTTCCTTCTCTCCTTCACCCACGTGACTTGCGATTTGATCCATTTGACTCTCTAGCTTGGCAATCGCTTGGGTGTTTATTATTTGTGCACTCTTTACTTCGCTGATGGAGTGGTCGGTCATCTTCATGAAATCCTTGAGGGTGTCCTCCAATGATTGTGAAACCGACAATGGCGTTTGAGTGAGAGCTTGGTAAGCGAGTGATGGTGCTGGATGGGCTGAGCGACCATAACTTGGAACTAGTAGAGAAAATCCGAGAGGGTATTGATTGTGAGCATGATTAGGGGCTCCTCCCTTATTCATCAGTTGGTTCTGCTTCCATGAAAAATTAGGGTGGTTCCGCCACCCTGGATTGTACATCTCGGAGTAAGATCCATTTGATTGCCACTGATAAACATTGAAAGCGTTCATTTGTTCCATGGGATACTCGATAAAGCCGGCATAAATGGACAATTTTGTGCTAAATGCATAGGGCTAGCACAGATGGAACAACTATCAACATTGAATGTATTGGCTGCACTAATGGACTGGTCGGTCATCTTCATGAAATCCTTGAGGGTGTCCTCTAAAGACTGTGAAACCGACGCTGGATTCATCCACCTTTCTGCTTGGTGGGATACTTTGCAGGGAGGTTTCCAGGGAGGCCTGCCCTCAAACTGCTCACTTACTCCTGGAAAGTAAGAGTCTCCACCTAGTCCCATGAAAATGGTTGGATAGTATTTAAATTTGATAATGAAGATGCTAGTTTAAAAGTGCTGCAAGAAGGCCTATACCATGTGTATGGTAGGCCTTTACTCTTGAAGTCAATTCCTAATATGTTCAAGTTTGGAAATGAGGAAATCACCACCATTCCTGTTTGGATTCAACTAAAGGGCTTGCCCCTTGAGCTTTGGTCAGCTAGCTGCCTTAGTAAGATTGGTACCTTAATTGGGAAGCCCCTATATGCTAACCAATTCACAAGGACTAAAGAGAGAATATCATATGCTAGATTGCTAGTTGAAATGGATGTAGCCAAGGATATACAATTCTCTGTTCCATTGACCCTCCTCAATGGAGATTCACTTGAACAAAAGATCTCCTATGAAAACCTCCATAGATATTGTTCAAAGTGTAAGGTTGTAGGGCATGACCTCCACTCTTGCAGTCAGAATGCCAACCTTGAAAGGGGTAGAAAGCCAAATGAGAAAGGGAAAGAGCCTGCTAGAAAGGAAGGTTCCAAGGCTAAGGGTGATATAGCCAAAGAGGCTAGTGACCAGGCTGTGGAGCCTAGTAGAGAAAGGGAAAGATTGGAAGAGCTTGAAAAGGATGGTCCCAACCATGAGCCTAGAGTAGATGGCCAAGAAGAGAATGGGGTTAACTTAGAAGATCAAAGCCCCAATGTCTCAAGAAGGGAGGAGGTCCAGGATGCTAACCCTCCAGTGGTGCCTAGTCTCAAATCTCGCAACCTTCCTGACCCTCCCAACATGGATCCAAAGAAAAAATCTGGGATGGTCCAAGGCAGTAGTGAAAGAGACAAGGGGCTGGGGTTCAAGGGGGTGATGGTTTTCAAGAAGTCAAGAGAAAGAAATGCAGAATAGGCCAAAAAGAAGCACATCCATCTAGGAAGGGAGGGTTTACTTCCCCACCTCTCAAATGATAGTTGCTTGCTGGAACATCAAGGGCATTCACAAGCCCCTGAAGCACAATGGGGTGCTAAACCTCATGAAGAAGCACAAGATTGATGTAATGGGGATTTTGGAAAGTAAGCTTGATGAGACTAAGCTGCTAAAGATCATGGGAAACAAATTTAATGGGTGGAGCCAGTCAAACAACTTCTCAACTCAATCTTCAGGCAGAATTTTGCTTCTTTGGAACCCTTCCAAGGTCAGTGTATCTATTATTGATTCTTCCCCCCAAGTTATCCATTGTAATGTGACTTGTTTAATCTCTTCATGTAATTTTGTGATTAGTTTTGTGTATGGATTCAACTCCATTGTAACAAGGAAACCCTTATGGGACAACTTATGTAATTTTTGTTATGACTTGTCTTCCCCTTGGCTTGTCTTGGGTGATTTTAATAATGTGTTTGCTATTGATGAGAAAACTAATGGGCTGCCTGTAACAGATTATGAAATTAGAGACCCCTCATTTTGTTGTAGGGAAACTGGCCTGTCTAATGTAAATGCAAGTGGTTGCTTCTTCACTTGGTCCAACAACAAAGTGTGGTGCAAGTTGGATAGAGTAATGGTAAACAATGTGTGGTTCCAAAAGGGGATGAGAGCTCAAGCTTCATTTCTGCCTGCTGGGTGCCTCTCTGACCATTCTCCCTGTATAGTCAGCTTGATGGATGAGGTTGGGGGGGGGGGGGGGGGGTAGGAAATCTTTCAAGTTTTTCAACATGTGGGCTGATCATGAGATATTCATGGACCTCATTAGCACTCATTGGGGGCACTAAACAGTTCATCTTATGTAAGCTTTTAAAAGATCTCAAACCCCTTCTCAAAGACCTTAATAAGAAGCACTTCAGTCACATCTCTGAGAGAGCCTTGGAGGCTGCTACCAAGCTGGCTGGCATGCAGCAAGAACTTCATGACAACCTAAATGATGCTGACTTACAAGTGAGGGTGGCAAATGCTAAGTTGAAAGCTTTCCAGCTTGCAGAGGCTGAGAGAAGCTTCCTGTCCCAGCAAGCTAAATGCAAGTACCTACTCAATAGTGATAGGGGGACCAAGCTCTTTCATGCCCTGGTTAAGAGGAAATCTACAAAGAATCATATTGCTACTATAAGAAATGCAAATGGTTGCCAAACTAATTCTGAAGCTGAAGTGGTTCAGGAATTCTCCAACTACTACAAGGAGCTTCTAGGTTCCTCTGGAAGATGTAACCCCATTGATATGGATGTTATTAGAGATGGGCCTGTCCTTCAAGAGAGACAAGCTGAAGAGTTGGTCAAGAATGTAACTGAGGAAGAGATCAAGGCTGCTTTGTGGAGTATAGGGGAGGATAAGTCCGCTAGACCAGATGGGTTCTCATCTAAATTCTTCAAGAAAGCTTGGGAGGTTGTCCACTTTGAGATTATTGAGGCTGTTCAAGAGTTCTTCTTGAGTGGGAAACTTCTAAAGCAGATTAATCACTCCTCCCTAGTCCTGATTCCCAAAGGCAAGCATGCCTCTAGAGTTGAGGACTTCAGGCCAATTGCCTGTTGTAATGTGATCTACAAGGTTATCTCTAAGATTCTTGCTTCAAGATTAGCTCCCTGCTTGAATCTCATTGTAAACCCTGCACAGGCTGCATTCATAAAGTTTAGAAGTATGGCTAAAAACATATACCTGGTTCAGGAGCTCCTTAGGAAGTATTGTAGGAAGAGCATCTCTCCTAGGAGCATGATCAAGATAGACCTCAGGAAAGCTTATGATACTGTGGAATGGGAGTTTCTTAATAGGCTGCTTGAGGGGCTGGAGTTCCCTGCAAAGTTCATAGACTGGATTATGGAATGTGTTTCTTCTACAACATATTCCTTATCAATTAATGGCAGCATGCATGGTTTCTTCAAAGGCAGAAGGGGTTTGAGACAAGGAGATCCAATATCTCCCTACTTATTTGTTTTATGTATGGAATACCTATCAAGGCTTCTCAAGAGGTTGAAAGAGGAAGATGGTTTCAGATTCCACCCCAAGTGTGACAAACTCAAGATCACCCACCTGGCCTTTGCTGATGATCTGATCTTATTTGCTAGGGGGGAGGCAAAATCAGTGGAGATGCTAATGGAGTGTGTCAGCACCTTCAGTGAGTGTACAGGGCTAAAGGCCAGCCTTGCAAAATCCAACATCTTTCATGCTGGTGTTAAGCCTGATGAGCTAATGGAAATTAGAAGATGCACTGGAATGGAGGATGGATGCCTCCTCTTCAAGCACCTTGGGGTCCCTTTTGCCCCTGCAAGGCTAATTGCTACCCACTATGCCCCTTTTATTGAGAAATTTTCAGGCTACATTAGTGCATGGGCTGGCTCCTCTCTATCTTATGCTGGGAGAACTGAACTTATCAAGTCAGTGCTTCAAGGAGTTGAGTGCTTTTGGCTAGCAATCTTCCCTATCCCAGGTAACATACTTGAGAAGATTGTCATGCTTTGTAGAACCTTTCTGTGGAATGGTAAAAATGGGGGCATGAGGAAAGCTCTTGTTGCTTGGGCTGACATTTGCAAACCTAAGCTTGAAGGGGGTCTTGGTCTGGTGGAGCTCAAATCCTGGAACAAGGCTCTCCTTACAAGAGTCTTGTGGAACATCCATATGAAGAAAGACTCCCTATGGATCCAATGGGTCCAGCATTACTACCTTATGAACAAATCCATATGGGAAGTCAAGGCATGCAAAGGTGACTCCCCTCTTTGGAAGAGGATTCTGGAAATCAGAGATGAGGTAGCTGGACAGCCTCCTTGTGCCCTGTAAGCTGTCAATAAGCTGATGGAATGGAAGCAAAATGATGAGTTGAGCATTAAGAAAGTTTACAATGCAATGAGACAGAAAGGCAATGAGGTCAGATGGGCTCCCATGGTCTGGAATGGGCTCTGCCCTCCCAAACAATCATTCATTCTTTGTCTGGCAATAAAGAACAGGCTTCTCACCAAAGACAAGCTTCATCTTGAAGGTAATGACAAGCTGTGCCCTCTATGCTCTGACCAGGAAAAGAACAAGGAGCACCTCTTCTTCTCCTGTAGAGTCAGCAAAGAAATCTGGGTATCCATCATCAGATGGTTGGGCAACAAGAGGCAAATGATAACAATTGAGAGTGCCATTAGATGGACTCTCAAAGTGAAAGGTACTGACCCCCCTGCAGTGGCAAGGAAGTCAGCCCTTGCTAGCACAGTCTACAACATTTGGCTTGCCAGAAATGCCAAGATTTTTGACAAGGCCCCTGTCACACCTGCCAGCATAGTGAAGAAGATCCAGACTGGTATCTACAGAATTGTTTATGCTGCTTGCCCTGAGCACAGGCTTCTGCTCTAGATTCTACCCAGGAAGTTCCTTGCCCCTTATGTTTGGTGCTTGGTTGTTCTTCTTGTTTTGTTTCCCTTATATTTCCCAGGGTATGCCCTGGTTTGTATTGCTCAGTTTGGCTTCTCCTTACTGTTTTGCTTTATTGGTTATTTCCTGGGTATGCCCAGCTCCCATGTAAGTTTTTGGTTGGTTGTTTTTGTGAGGGCTGCATGTTAGGTCAGCTGGATACTTTGTTGATCCGATGTGTGGGATTTCTTGTTTAGTTCTTTAGGCTTTGTATTAACCTCTTCTTTTGTTGTATATGCCTCACTTGTATATCTCCTGGGTATGCCCAGTGCTTTTTGTACATTTTTGATCAATTAATACATGTTTATTTACAAATCAAAAAATAAATTAAAATAAAATTGCAAAAGAAAAATAAAACAAAAAGGCTAACTAAACTAGTAGAAAAATAAAATCAATTCAGACAAATTTTACAAACCAAATAAATGCTCGGCAACGGCGCCAAAAACTTTCTGTGAGTTTTAAATTACTCATAAGCGCACGAGTCATTTGCAATATAGTGTTATTCAAGTGCGAGGTCGAATCCACGGGGAATTACATTGTGAAAATATATTTTTATCTAAACTAACCCTATTTTAACCTAGTTCCGAATTTTGATTGTACCTTGTAAAAAAAAATATAAACTAAACTAAATTGATTTAAAACAAATAATAAAAATACTAAAGTTTCTAAATCCACCCTACCAAAGTAAAGCATATATTTTCATATTTTATATAAAAATAATATATCAAATCATTCCATGAATCTACCATTATACAAATCATGGCGAATACCCCAACTAAACCAAAACCATCCAATATATCCGTTTAATTCACAAATCACAATGGATATTCAATCTAATTTGAATGATCCACCGTATCCGACAAATGAAACACAAAGAATATCCAATTTAACAAGTTAAAAGTAATCAATCATAAAATTTTACTCAAATAATTGAACAAAACATTTATACTAAAAATATCATAATTGTATGAACAAATATAAAAATATTATGTCAAACAATGACGAAGCTTCATCTTCAACCTTAGATGAAGATTTTAACCTCATAATTATGAAACTAAAGTTCACAATAAAAATGCTAAACATTAAACTTTAAAACTAAAAAAAGAAATAAATTAAAATTAACTATACATTAAGAAAAATTTCACTCATTGTTGGACGACGCTTTCCCTCGTGATAACAAAACCTTCAAGATCCACCAGAATGCTAATAGAAGTCCTCTGGATTGCACACCAATTGCTTCAGTGAGGTGGGCTTTTATAAGAAAACTCAAGAGTGCAATGTGTTTCAAATTCAATGTGAGATACTGCCTGAGTGCGTTCGATCACAGTCTTGTGCGCTCGAGCGTAGCATGGTACACTGCATGACATTTATCTAATAAAACTGTCATAACTTTATCTAAAAAAATCATTTTTATAAGTCGTAAAACTTCTTAGAAAATAAACATCTCGATCTTTCCAAACATACATGGCTTACCTCTTGGTTCTTCCGTAATCAATTCAGTAAAATCCACAAAAATGGCTGATCTGCCACGCTGAAATCACACACAGTTTGACCTTTGTCTACTAAAACTGTCATAACTTTCTCTAGAAAAATAATTTTTACGAGCCGAAAAATTCCTCAGAAAATAGACATCTGGATCTTTCAAAACATATATGACTCATCTCCTGGTTTTTCCTGAATCAATACAGTAAAATCTACAAAAATGATTGATCTGTATAGGCAATTCTGGCAATTTTAGTGAAACTCCTTTCCAAGTGCTTGTAAACCTGTAAAACAACGAAAACAACTTAAAATAACAAATTTCTAAGCTAACAAATATAAATTAATGAGCCGAAATATGCAATATTTGGCACTCATCATTTGTATAGATCAATTTCTAGTTTAGAAAATTAAGTTCAACTCGTTCTCCTCTCTTCTTTCTCCATGACCAATTTTCTATTTTTCTCTTATCTCTACCATTCCTTTTTTTTAAAAGAAAAAAAAAAGAAAACACCTAAATATATTTTCTCATTGGTGTACTCTTTGTATAGCTAGTGTTGTGTTTTTGATTGATTTCAACAACCAAATGATTTTCATTTTTTCTCTTCCTTAATTAGATGGGTGTACAATTTGCAGTTTGATTTTTTTCAATTAAACCTCGTATTCATTAAATACAAATTACTTACATGAGATTGAGATGGCTTTGAAAGGTGAGCATCTAACATAGCTCTAAACTCTTGCCAAAAGCAATCATTTTCAGCCAAACACCATGTATTTCAAAAATTACTTTACACATCAATTTGGTTCCAAATTTGATCACTGACTCAAGATGTAACCTCCTTCCAATTTTTTTATTGTGGCGGTACGGTTGACCAAACAACTTAAGCACAAGTGTTGATAAATCCCGAGTATTTTTCCCAACTATTCGGAGTATATCATCTAGTATCTCAATTTCTAGTTTAAAATCACCACCGTTAATTTTCTTATCAATATCTTTACATTTAAATTTACCTCACCCATTTCTTTTAGTGTTAGAACAAGAAGCTACACAAAAACAATAGAAAAACAAAATCAGCAAATCAACAGATGAGCAAAAACAATAGCTCTACATAGAGTTGCATTGATGGCAAACAATAGCTCTGTATCGATGAATAAACTTTTCTAAATGCTGATTAAAGTATCATTTAACAAAGTAAGAAGTTGCCCTATCTATCATCCTCTCTGTGAGTGAGTTTGTGTGCCTGCAAACAGGTCCATGAACTAGTTGCTAAATGGAAAACTTGGGACTCACCATTGTAGTGAAATATACGAAAATATTTGGGAGAAACTGTTGGCAGTGATGTGGTGTAATATATCAAAAAGTAAATTTCAGCTAAAATGAGAAAGTGAATCAGGCTCAGACTAAAGCAAGCAGAATGCGACCGATGCCAGTTGATACAGTTCATTGCAAATAAATTTTCATAGGAAATGCATGATCTATACTTGCATTATTTTAGCTATCTTTCTTTTAAGTATGCAGTTTTTTCATAGTAAATGCATGATCTATACTTGCATGATCACATAATTAATTACCCATACCGCTTGGAATGCTATAAGAGTCATTTACTCCTTGTTCAGACTGCTGCACAACTGGATCTCTAGGACTGGGAGACTAAAATCCTTGTGGACATTGTAGTGCAATATACAAAAATATTTGGTCTCGGCTATTGGCAATGATGTGGTGTAATATATCAAAAAGTAAATTTCAGCCATAGACAGTTCTAAATACAAGTAGTGATAAAATACAGATGAAATCATGGATCTATTGAAATATTTTCTACCGATATATAAAAGAGAAAGGGTAACAATTGTACCCATATGAATGTTGCACATAAACATAAACAAGTGAAAGTGAAAGTAAAACTGAATGCTCCAGAGAGATTAAAAAAATGAGAAAGTGAATCAGGCTCAGACTAAAGCAAGCAGAATGCGACCGATGTCAGTTGATACAGTTCATTGCAAATAAATTTTCATAGTAAATGCATGATCTATACTTGCATTATTTTTAGCTATCTTTCTTTCAAGCATGCAGTTTTTTCATAGTGAATGCATGATCTATAGTTACATGATCACACAATTAATTACCCACACTGCTTGGAATGGTATGAGAGTCATTTTTTTCCTTGTTCAGATTGCTGCACAACTGGATCTCTAAGGCTGGGAGACTAAAAACCTGATGGACAGGTTTGTTGCTCCCCTAAATTGTCCCCTTGTTGAGGATGTGAAGTCACCTATTTCATTCCTCAACCTTCTACCATAATGTTCATTCCTTTACCTTTACCTTGACCCGTCATACCCTACATTATAGAAATCATGAAACAAAAATTTTCAAATTCTAAAGCATAAATCAAGAAACATAAAGCAAAACTATAATAAATTAACTTATAATCAAAATACAAAAAAGAACAAGAACATACTTTTCTCATCTCTTAATTCATTATACAATCTGACAAGCCAAAACCACAAATGCAATAAGGAAATAAAAGAACACAGAAGGTATATACATATTATAAGCAATTCCTATGTAGTAATAAACCTAGTGTGCCTAAAAAATTGTATCAAAAAATAGTTACAACGTTCATGGAAGCAACATTACAATATTATAAGTCACTTTTTCAACCATCATTACAAAAGTATTTTTTTCATCAGCATATTGTTCCTTATATCTCATCCTCACTATCATCTTCATCATTAGATATATATGAGTCACAATCATTCTCTTCACTCAATTCTTCTACCACTTCGATCACATTGTCATTGATGAAATCATCATATGCTTCCATACCATTTGGAAACGCTTCAACATCTTCTTCAATATAATCATCTATTGTTTCTGCAGGGACATCAATTATATTCAATGGATATATTTCATCAACATTATCAAAGGAACCTAGCAAACAACCACTACTGTCTTGTCTCTCTTGTTGATATGCATCTCCATAATTAGTTCAATATCCTCATCAATTGTTGGCACGTTGTAAACGTCTTGAGGATGTGTCTTCATTATAATTAGTCAATCTATATGTTTTGGATCTTCCACATAAAAAACTTGCTCCACTTGGGATGCCAACACAAATGGTTCATTAGTAGCTAAAAAGCAATTACTATTTAAACTTATGTGACCGTACTCATCAATCTTATAGCATCTCCCTTCATGTTGAACATCAAACCAACTACATTTGCAAACAATAACTCATTTGCCTCCCCCATATTGCAACTCATAAATATCTCTCAAGACACCATAATATTCCTTGTCAAAAGAGTCGTCTCCTCGCACCATTATTCCACTATTTTGACATTTTCTCATCCCTTGCCGGTCGAAAGTGTGGAATCTAAAACCATTAACAAAATAGCCATTGTAACGCATTGCCATTTAAAAGGGATATTGGACTAAATTATATAATCCATCAATGACAGATCCTTCTAAATATCTCTGTCACATACTAAAGTTGAAAAAACAAGAAAAAAATATCTTAATTAGGTACAAGGTTTTATGATATGATGATTGATCAAGTTATGGATATAAGGAGTACACATACACAATTATATAACCATTGAAGAAATTGGGCTTTGTGTCGCTCTTGTACATTTCAAGGGCTTTCTTTTTCTAATTCCTCCTTGTGTTCACTATGAGAACAATGTATTCATGGGAAATTAATATCAAAGATTCTAACTATGTTAAAAACAAAGAGCAAATATTAAAATCAAGAAATGATCTGTTGGTATTTGTCTAAAGTTTAAATATTGTTTAAACATGGTTAAGGTTTAAACCAGAGATGAAAGAATGAATTTCAACATGTTAAAAGAGTGCACACAAGTGTGCGCCTCACTTTGGGTGTGTACACACCTCTCCTTTCGGCAAGACAAAGAAGTGCGCACAGCTTTGAAGGGTCCAGCATCAGTGTGCGCCGCAGCCCTGCTCCTCCCAGGCCATGGCGCCCAACAAGTGAGGATGCTAGAGGAAGTCCAAGGCCGCAGCGCCCCCTACCCAAGGTCGCGGAGCCCAAAAAATGGTGAAAAGGTGTTTTGCCCTAGGCCGCAGCGCGCCCTGTTGGAGGCCTAAGCGCTAGGCACACTGATGCACACATGATTAACTTGATTCAGCCTTTTGTTAAGTGCGTGGGTGCAAGTCCAAAATGCACAGCATCACTTAGGATTGATGGAGGACTATGGTTGATTGGTCATCAAGATCTAAGGGTGGAGAATGACACTCAAGATTGATCAAGAAGTAGATGCACTATATAAAGGGTCGCCTAGCTTCATTCTTAACAAAAATTAATTGAGAGATTACAAGAGACACATTGTGACATACAAGAGAGAATTGTGTGAGAGTGCAAAGACACAAAACACAAGAGGAACTCAGTGTAGAGAGGCTGGTTGTAAAGAAAGAGTAGCATAGAATTGATAGAGAGCATTGTAATAGTTTTTATCATCTTCTTTCTTCTCTTCTTGGTTTCTTCAAGAACTTTAGCTTCTTGGAGAGGGGTTGCTGTAATTGTAAAAGAACCATTGATTTAGTGCAGAGAGTTCAAAGGAACTCACGAGGACGTAGGCTATTGTTAAACCTCGATAACAAATCGCTTGTCTTCTTTCTTTCTTTGATTTTTGTTCCTATTTTCGATTCCAAATTTTTACAAGTCATTCTAAACTTGGGTGTTTGGAAGATCACCACCTGGGCAGCTTGTCAAGATGATTTCCAACAATGGTATCAGAGCTAGAGGAGATACCGATACCACAACGGTGGTATCAAAGCTTTGGACAGCGGGATTAGAGCCAAGATTGTTGGTATCGGAGCAAGAACAAAAAGGTGACGGAGTCAAGGCACCAAAAATCAAAGATCAACTTCTTGGGTGATTCAAGAACGGAGTTAAGAGCTATATCTGATCGTGTTCTTGAGGTGAATCAATGATGGAGTTAAGATCTATATCTGATCGTGTTCTTGAGGTGAATCGAGGACGGAGTTAAGATCAATATCTGTTCGTGTTCTTAAAGGTGATTCAAGAACAGAGTAAAGATCAAGATCTGATCGTGTTATTGAGGTTGATTCAAGAACGGTATTGAGATCAATCTTCGATCTGTGTTCTTGAGATTTAGAAGAAGTTGGAGAGCAATTGTGGGTGCTGCACAAATCTGGGATCATATCCGCAAGATGGCTTCAAATTTCAGTGTTGAGAAGTTTGATGGAAAGGCAGATTTTGCCCTTTGAAAGCGGAAGATCAAGGTCGTTCTTATGCAACAGAAAGTGGACTTGGCGATTGAAGAAGATAATACTTTTCCAGCAAGTACCACGGAGGACCAACGGAATGAGATGAAGAAGATGGCATACACCACCATCTTCTTACACATGTCGGATAATGTCACAAGGGAGTGGGAGACTCGGAAGATTTAGTTGTCATTTGGAAGAAACTAGATGAGTTGTTTCTTGCCAAGACTCTCCCTAATAAGAGGTATCTTCGTAAACAAATCTTTGCTTTTAAATTGGATCCTAATAAAGAGTTGCAAGATAATCTTGATGCCAAAATGAGGAGTGCATCAAGTGGAGAAGGGTTGTTCATTAAAAGAAGGCCAGCAACTCGTTATGGCAGAAACATACATGGCTACTACCGGGACAAAAGTAGAGGAAAGAGCCATGGGAGAGTGCACAACAACATACATGGCTACTACCAGGACAGAGGTAGAGGAGAGAGCCATGGGAGAGTGCACAGCAACATACATGGCTACTACCGGGACAGAGGTAGAGGAAAGAGTCATGAGAGATGCTTCTACTGCCATAAAAAGGGTCATTTCAAGAAAGATTGGAAAGAGAATATGAGGGATGAGGGAAGAAGCCATACCAAGAATGGAGAGGCTTCAGTTGCCATGAGAGAACAGCAAGGTGATGATGTTCTTGTTGTGTGCTCAAGTGTGAGCAAGGGACAAGAAGGCAGCAAAAGATGGATCTTGGATTCCGGGTGCACCTATCACATGTGCCATCATCGGAATTGGTTCAAAAATTTCAAAAAAACAAATGATGAAAGGGTTTTCTTGGGAAATGATAATTCTTGCCAAGTGAAGGGGATAGGAGACATCCAATTGAGGATATTTAATGGAATGACAAGGCTGCTGGAAAATGTGAGGTATCTCCCGAATTTAAGGAAAAGTTTGATCTCATTAGGGCAGCTGGATTCCATGAGGTACACATACAAAGCAGAGGGAGGAAAGATCAAGGTGACCAAGGGATCTTTGATAGTGATCAAAGCAGCAATGAAGGATGGTCTCTATGAGATGATCGGAGACACGGACATCAAGGATCAAACAGCAAGCTTGATGGCTGAGATAGATAAGGCGGTTCTTTGGCATAATCGCGTGGGACATATAAGCGAAGAGGGGCTGCAAGTTCTCAGCAAGAACAGATTACTTGATGGTGACAAGGTAGAAAGACTCGATTTATGCAAGAGCTGTGTTCTTGGGCAGCAACATCGAGTCAGCTTCAACACCGGAGTGCATAAGTCTAAGGGCATTCTTGACTACATTCATGCGGATCTTTGGGGACCAGCAAAGACACCAACACGGGAAAGTAATCTTTACTTTCTGTCTTTAATTGATGATTAATCAAGAAAGGTTTAGGTTTATTTACTTAGAAATAAATCAGATGCTTTGAATAAGTTAGTGGTGTGAAAAAAGCTGGAAGAGACTCAAATGGGCAGGGTAGTTAAGGTGTTAAGAACCAATAATGGCTTAGAATTATTTAACAAGGAACTTGATCAATTCTGTAGGTTAAATGGCATTCTAAAACATAGAACGGTTGTGTAAACCCCTCAGTAAAATGGAGTTGCTGAGATGATGAATAATACCCTTATGGAAAAGGTTAGGTGCATGTTAAATGGATCCGGATTACCCAAATGTTTTTGGGGGGAAGCTGTGGCTACCGCTACATACTTGGTAAATAGATCACCCTCTAGGGTTGTGGACCTTAGGACTCCCATGGAGATGTGGAGTGGAAAACCCCCTGAGTTGAACCTTAGGACTTTTGGGAGTGCTGCGTTTGCACATCAAAAGGAAGATAAGCTTAGCCCAAGGTCTAAAAAATGTGTGTTTCTAGGATATGGAGAAGGGGCTAAAGGGTATAGGTTGTGGTCCTTAGAGAAAGAAGAATTGAAAATCATTATAAGTAAGGATGTTATTTATAATGAACTGTTATTTCCCTATTTGGAGAAAACTAACCCTGCAAGGGCTAGTGAGCAAACTAGTCCGGAATTTGTGGAGCATTGCATCAAGGAGAATTCAGTTCAGATAGAGTAAGGAAGGCAAGAGGGTTCGGACCAAGTAAAACCCATTAATGGAAGCCAAGCTCAGGGCACTCAAGAGGAGGCTGAACTAGAAGAGGTTGATGCAGCAATTCGGAATGACTACCAGCTCACAAGAGACCGGGGAAGGAGGGTGGACAAACCACCTTCAAGATATGGTTTTGCGGATGTTGCGTCTCCTTGGACAGAAGGAGGGATAAGTGTACAAGAAACTTACATAGAAACCATGGGATGTAAAGATTCGCCAAGATGGAAGCTAGCTATGGAGGAAGAAATGGATTCTTTGAGAGAGAACAGCTCCTGGGAATTGGTGCACATTCCGGAAAAACAGGGAGTTGTGGATTGTAAATGGACTTACAAGATCAAAGAAGGGTACATTCCAAGGGATGAAGTCCGAAACAAGGCTAAGCTGATGGCGAAAGGGTTCACACAAAGAGAAGGCATAGCTTTCACAGAAATTTTTTCACCTGGACGCAAGGTGGAAGAAAGGGTGAGTATCCTCATCTATGCAGATGATATGCTGTTGGTTGAGAACAGCAGGGAGAGGATGAAAAAGTTAACATCTCAACTCAGTGAGGAGTTCGAGAGGAAGGATCTTGGCCTTACACAAAAGATCCTTGGGATGAGAATCATTCGAGAAAATGAGAGAAGTCGGTTGAGGGTTTCTCGGGCAATTAGTGTTCTCAGCAAGATTGTGAGTAATCCCATAAAGGAGCTTTGGCTTGGGATGAAGTGATTGCTGAGATATTGGAAGGCTCGATGGCAGCCGGTGGTAACACTCTTAGCAATCGGGGCAGAATACGTAATGGCTACGGAAGCCATAAAGAAGGCTATGTGGTGCATAGGGTTGTTGGACGAGTGGAAGGTTCTAAAAGAACAAGTTGTGGTGTTTTCGGATAGTCAAAGTGCATTGCACTTGTGTAAAAATCCGGTGTTCCATGAGAGGACAAAGCACATGTATGTCGGTATTATTTCATTCGGGAAAATGTTACGGAATGATGCATTCATATGAACAAGGTAGCCACGGAGGAAAATCCTGCAGATTTAGGTACCAAGGTTCTACCTCTAAGTAAGTTCAATCATTACCTTAAACTACTTAGGATTGTAGTCGATTGATATGATGACTCAAGATGAGTTTGGATCCTGAAGTTCTCTGCACAATGGTTCGGGTTTAAACGCTTAGACAAAGGTAGAGATTGTTGATATTTGTCTAAGGTTTAAACATGATTAAGGTTTAAACCAGAGATGGAAGAATGAATTTCAGCATGTTAAAGGAGTGCACACAAGTGTACGCCTCACTTTGGGTGTGTGCACACCTCTCCTTTCAGCAAGACAAAGAAATGCGCACAGCTTTGAAGGGTCCAGCATCAATGTGCATCGTAGCCCTGCTCCTGCCAGGCAGCAGCGCCCAGCAAGTGAGGATGCTGGAGGAAGGCCAAGGCCACAGCGCCCCTTTCCGAAGGCCGTAGCGCCCAGAAAATGGTGAAAAGATGTTTTGCCCAAGGCCACAACGCGCCCTGTTGGAGGCCTAGGCGCTAGGCACACTGATGCACACATGATTAACTTGATTCAGCCTTTTGTCAAGTGCGTGGGTGCAAGTCCAAAATGCACAGCATCACTTAGGATTGATGGAGGGTCATGGTTGATTGGTCATCAAGATCTAAGGGTGGAGAATGACACTCAAAATTGATCAAGAAGTAAGTGCACTATATAAAAGCTTACCTAGCTTCATTCTTAACAAGAATTAATTGAGAGATTACAAGAGACATATTGTGACATACAAGAGAGAACTATACAAGAGTACAAAGACACAAAACACAAGAGGGACTCAGTGTAGAGAGGTTGCAAGTTCTCTACCAAAGAACCGCCTTATCCATCTCAGCCATCAAGCTTGTTGCTTGATCTTTGATGTCCATGTCTCCGATCATCTCATAGAGACTATCCTTCATTGCTGCTTGTGACATAATCGTTTGGGACATATAAGCGAAGAAGGGCTGCAAGTTCTCAGCAAGAACAGATTACTTGATGGTGATAAGGCAGAAAGACTCGATTTATGCAAGAGCTGTGTTCTTGGGCAGCAACATCGGGTCAGCTTCAACACCGGAGTGCACAAGTCTAAAAGCATTTTTGACTACATTCATGCGGATCTTTGGGGACCAACAAGGACACCAACACAGGGAGGTAATCTTTACTTTCTGTCTTTAATTGATGATTATTCAAGAAAGGTTTGGGTTTATTTGCTTAGAAATAAATCAGATGCTTTGAATAAGTTAGTGGTGTGGAAAAAGCTGGAGGAGACTCAAATGGGCAGGGTAGTTAAAGTGTTAAGAACCAATAATGGCTTAGAATTATTTAACAAGGAACTTGATCAATTCTGTAGGTTAAATGGCATTCTAAGACATAGAACGATTGTGAAAACCCCTCAGCAAAATAGAGTTGCTGAGATGATGAATAATACCCTTATGGAAAAGGTTAGGTGCATGTTAAATAAATCCGGATTACCCAAATATTTTTGGGGGGAAGCTGTGGCTACAACTGCATACTTGATAAATAGATCACCCTCTAGGGTTGTGGACCTTAGGACTCCCATGGAGATGTGGAGTGGAAAATCCCCTGAGTTGAACAACCTTAGGACTTTTGGGTGTGCTGCGTTTGCACATCAAAAGAAAGATAAGCTTAGCCCAAGGTCTAGAAAATGTGTGTTTCTAGGATATGGGGAAGGGGCCAAGGGGTATAGGTTGTGGTCCTTAGAGAAAGAAGGATGGAAACTCATAATAAGTAGGGATGTTATTTTTAATGAATTGTTATTTCCCTATTTGGAAAAAACTAACCCTGCAAGAGCTAGTGAGCAAACTAGTCTGGAATTTGTAGAGCATTGCATCAAGGAGAATTCAGTTCAGATAGAGCAAGGAAAGCAAGAGGGTTCGGAGCAAGTATAACCCATTAATGGAAGCCAAGCTCAGGGCACTCAAGAGGAGACTGAACTAGAAGAGGTTAATGCAGCAAGTCGAAATGACCATCAGCTCACAAGAGACCGGGGAAAGAGGGTGGACAAACCACCTTCAAGATATGGTTTTGCGAATGCTACGGATACAGCAGCTCCTTTGACAGAAGGAGGGATAAGTGAACAAGAAACTTACATAGAAGCCATAGAATGTAAGGATTCGCCAAGATGGAAGATAGCTATGGAGGAAAAAATAGATTCTTTGAGGGAGAACAGCTCTTGGGAATTGGTGCACATTCCGGGAAAACAGAGAGTTGTGGATTGTAAGTACACTTACAAGATCAAAGAAGGGTACATTCCACGGGATGAAGTCCGGAACAAGGCTAGGCTGATGGCGAAGGGGCTCACACAAAGAGAAGGCATAGCTTTCACAGAAATTTTCTCACCTGAACACAAGGTGGAGGAAAGGGTGAGTATCCTCATCTATGCGGATGATATGAGGTTGGTTGAGAACAGCAGGGAGAGGATGAAAAAGTTAACATCTCAACTCAGTGAGGAGTTCGAGAGGAAGGATCTTGGCCTTACACAAAAGATCCTTGGGATGAGAATCATCCGGGAAAAAGAGAGAAGCTGGTTGAGGGTTTCTCGGGCAATTAGTGTTCTCAGCAAGGTTGTGAGTAATCCCAGAAAAGAGCTTTGACTTGGGATGAAGTGGTTGTTGAGGTATTGGACGGCTCGATGGCAGTCGGTAGTAGCACTCTTAACAATCAAGGCAGAATACATAGTGGCTACGGAAGCCATAAAGAAGGCTATGTGGTGCATAGGGTTGTTGGACGAGTAGAAGGTCCTAAAAGAGCAGATTGTGGTGTTTTCGGATAGTCAAAGTGCATTGCACTTGTGTAAAAATCCGGTGTTCCATGAGAGGACAAAGCACATGGATGTCGATATCATTTCATTTGGGAAAATGTTACGGAATGATGCATTCATATGAACAAGGTAGCCACGAAGGAAAATCCTACAGATTTAAGCACCAAGGTTCTACCTCTAAGTAAGTTCAATCATTGCCTTGAACTACTTAGGATTGTAGTCGGTTGATATTATGACTCAAGATGAGTTTGGATCCTAAAGTTCTCTGCACAATGATTCGATTTTAAACGCTTAGACAAAAGTAAAGATTGTTGGTATTTGTCTAAGGTTTAAACATGATTTAAACATGGTTAAGATTTAAACCAGAGATGGAAGAATGAATTTCAGCATGTTAAAAGAGTGCACACAAGTGTACGCCTCACTTTGGGTGTGTGCACACCTCTCCTTTCAGCAAGACAAAGAAGTGCGCACAGCTTTGAAGGGTCCAGCATCAATGTGCGTCATAGCCCTACTCCTCCCAGGCCGCAGCGCCCAACAAGTGAGGATGCTGAAGGAAGGCCAAGGCCACAGCACCCCCTATCGAAGGCCGCGACGCCCAGAAAATGATGAAAAGGTGTTTTGCCCTAGGCCACAGCGCACCCTGTTGGAGGCCTAGACGCTAGGCACACTGATGCACACATGATTAACTTGATTCAGCCTTTTGTTAAGTGCGTGGGTGCAAGTCCAAAATGCACAGCATCACTTAGGATTGATGGAGGGCCATGGTTGATTGGTCATCAAGATCTAAATGTAAAGAATGACACTCAAGATTGATCAAGAAGTAGGTGCACTATATAAAGGGTCACCTAGCTTCATTCTTAACAAGAACTAATTGAGAGATCACAAGAGACATATTGTGACATACAAGAGAGAATTGTGTGAGAGTACAAAGACACAAAACACAGGAGGGACTCAGTGTAGAGAGGCTGATTGTAAAGAGAGAGTAGCATAGAATTGATAGAGAGCATTTTAATAGTTCTTATCATCTTCTTTCTTCTCTTCTTGGTTTCTTCAAGAACTTGAGCTTCTTGGAGAGGGGTTGCTGTAATTGTAAAAGAACCATTGATTTAGTGCAGAGAGTTCAGAGGAACCCACAGGGACGTAGGCTAGTGCTGAACCTCGGTAACAAATCGCTTGTCTTCTTTCTTTCTTTGATTTCTATTTCTGTTTCCAATTCCAAATCTTTACAAGCATTCTAGACTTGGGTATTTGGAAGATCACTAGCTAGGCATCTTGTCAAGGTGATTTCCAACATGATCAAAATAGAACATACTCAATAAAGGGTAAAAATTCTTAATAGTTATTGAAAACATATATGCAAACTTGTTCAAACTCTTCTAGAGTAAGATGATGTTGGATAGGCTTCCCTAAAGCACGACCAAAAGGTAAAAATATTTCCAAACCAACACTTGAGGTAGGATCACTATCGCCATCATCATTTCGTACTACTCGATTAAATTTAGTCTCGATCCCTTCTATGTACATTAAACAAAATGTAAGACATTCATTCGCCAAATAACCCATGGCAATTGAACCTTCTAGCATTGCTTTGTTGCATACATATGACCTTAAAGTTCGTAAGCACCTATTATAAAATTATGATACGTCAATTCAAGTAACTCGGATCAATAATTGCTAAAAAATGATGACAAATATGATACATGAGATGTACCTCTCAATCGGGTACATCCATCGATATTGGGCCAGTCTAGCAAGCTTTGCTTCCCCTGCCAAGTGAACCACCAAGTGCACCATAACATCAAAAAAAGACGAAAAAAAAATCATTTCAAGCTTACACAAAGTTTTTGAAATTTGGGTCTCAAATAGATTTAAATCATCTATTTTCAAGCTTTTGGAGCACAATTCTCGAAAGAAAATACTTAGTGGCTCACTTATATTTTTAAGCAAGACACAACGAACTGCAAGTGGAAGAACTTGTTCAAGAAAGATATGACAATCATGGCTCTTCATGCCATAGAGCTTTACACTTTTTCACTCACACACCGAGATATTTTTTATAAATACCCATCAAGAGACTTCAAATTCTTCAACAACTTGCAAAATGAAGATTTTCATCTGATGACAAAGTGTAGCATGCTATAAGCACTTGCTCTTTACTTTACACAAAAAAAGATAAAGCTCGAGTCTTATGTCCATGTCAGCCAAATCTCTTCGACTCTTCTTATTGTCTTTTGTCTTTCCTTTTATGCCCATCATTGTCCTTAAGAAATTGTCACACATGTTTTTCTAAATGTGCATGACATCCAAGTTATGACGCAATTTCAGTGTTTTCCAATAAGGCAATTCAAAGAAGATACTTTTTACTTTTTCTTGTTACCAAGTAACTTCCCAAAATCAGCTTGCCTAAATTTTCTATAATGCCTATAGACATCATCACTTAGTAAAGGAAGAGGTGTCGATTTGTCTTCTTTTTTACCATCAAACAAGACCTTGTTCTTTCTCCATTTATGATTTAATGGCAAAAAATGATGATGGCCCATGTAACAAACCTTTCTTCCATGCTTAAGTGAGAGTGAACAAGTATCCTTGTGGCAAGAAAGACATGTAAAAAAAAACCTTTTGTGCTCCGACCAAACAAGTCAACATACGCAGAAAAATCATTAATAGTCAACAAACGGTTGCATGCAACATAAATTTTGTTTAAAGCGAGCATCGTAGGTATGAACACCCACTTCTCATAACTCTTTCATCCTCAATTAATGGTTGCAAGTAAAGATCTATATCCATTCCAGGACAATTAGGTCCGGGAATAAGTACAGACAACATGAAATAGGTTGTTTCATACACATCCATGGAAACAAGTTATATGGAACGAGTACAATTGGCCAAATGCTATGCCGCAACCTCATGTTTCTGAATGGTTGAAACCCATCACTTGCCAAACCAAGTCTAACACTATGAGGATCCTTTGAAAATGAGATATTTTTCTCATCAAATGATTCCCAAGCAATGGAATCAGTTTGATGCCTCATTACTCCATCATTAACATGTTTCACCTTATGCCACTGCATATCAGAGATCACTTACTTGACATAAAAAAAAACCTCTGCAGCCTAGGTTTCAATGGAAAATATAGTAAAACTTTGTGTGGAATGTTTTTACCCTTCCAAGAACTATTATCTAACTTCTATCTAGATAAGTGGCAAATTGGACACTCTTTTGCATTGGCATATTTCCCTCAATAAAGTGTGTAATCATTCAATCAAGCATATATCTTCACATAATCAAGCCCCAATTTACTTATAAACTTTCTAGCCTCATAGTAAGAAATTGGAATTGATGCCTCCTCTGAAAATGCATCATTTTGCACTTGGAGGAAGGAGCAAAATAATGATCACTCCAACGATTTAGGCACTTAAGATGAAGTATTTTAAAAATATAAGATAATTTTGGGTATTTTGTGCAACTGGGATAGAGTGATTCTTGAGAATCCCGCAAAAGTTAATAAAAAAACAGCTTCCTCATTAGGTTCATGTTGGGCGCTTGCCTCATCACTATCACTATCATTATCATCCCCACCTGACTGAAAATTCATGCCCCTAGAT
Organism: Bretschneidera sinensis; assembly: GCA_023935145.1. Taxonomy (NCBI): domain Eukaryota; kingdom Viridiplantae; phylum Streptophyta; class Magnoliopsida; order Brassicales; family Akaniaceae; genus Bretschneidera; species Bretschneidera sinensis. The sequence goes on along the minus strand of CM043699.1, from coordinate 61,120,682 downwards.
TCATAAATATCTTGTATCATATTGAATATGTCACCATAAATAACAGCATCTTCATTGACATGATCAATGACTTGTTCTCCACTAGTATCATCAACCAATGATTCACTATAAAGATGCCATGTTTTGTAAAACTTATTAATGCCATTTCTAATCAAGTCATACCTTACTTCATTTCTTTTCTTAAATACTACATTTCAACACTTGCTACAAGGGCATCTAATACTATCTCCTACACCCGAAACACCAAAAGCAAACTCAAGAAAACTATCAACACCTTGGATATATTCTAGATCTACTCGATTTGATGTCTCTATCCATTGCTTATTCAACAACGTTTCATACATTTAACACAATAAAACAATTGTTTCATATAATAAGTTTACTAAAAACTTGGAAAATGAGAGTTTTTTTTATTTTAAATTTCACATGGCAAGATGTTAAAAAGGACCTAGACCCATGCAAATGGAAACCTAAGAAGGCCTAAAACTCACAAACGAAGGCTTCAGCACGCTTACGACACATAAACAGACTCCTACAGTGGGCAAATAAAGGTCAAGGCAAGCCCATGAATGGCATGGAATTAACCAAATAGCTCACTTAAAATCACACAAAAAAAGATGAGGATCATGACCATCTTCTTATTAAGCTACAAAATAGTAAAAGGTGCAACTATCTTTTAATTAAAAAGGTTTTCAAGGCCCCAAAATAGGATGAACAAGGGTGCTAAGATGGGCTTGAGACCCCACAAAAAAGAACAAAAATTAAAAAGTTCTTAATAATCACAAAGGATAAAGGATGGGACTAAGGCCCTAAAACACATTATATGCAAGATACCTTTAAATTATTGAATTACCAAAAAGAGGAAAAAAACTTGGACATTACAGCCCCCACCCCCACTCTTGCTTAAGAAAAGAAAAGGAAGATAGGATAAAAAAAAAGAAACAACACATTCTAGTTTAGACAAACATCTGCAAGCAAAAGTGTCTAAGTAAATAAAAAGCATGACATATAATAGCATGATGATCAAACAATATAGACAAACGATATAGCTAACAAGCAAATAGGCAATGGAATGAACAACTAACACAATCGGTAATAAACATAGCAGATAGATAATAAGTAATGTACTAGGAAATTAGTGTAATGGGTAAAATATGTAATAGACTAACAATGCAATAAAAAAAACCACGTAGCAAAGGCTATGTTATCTCAAATTCCTAGCATTAAATCCTATGGCTGAAAATGACATAACAAAATAAATTTGGCAAAGACAATGTTATTAATGTCAAATTTACAATAAATAAGGAAATGGAAATGAAAAAAAAAAGAGCTTGTGAAAGAAACCAGATAGAAACTCAGCAAGCTTCCTTAAGCTAATCTTTTAGCTAAAGATCCTAAGGAAAATAGAATGTTCATTATTCTCACAAAGTAATAAGCCCTTCCAATTTACAAGTGTTAAAAAAGAGCTGAAATTCAAGAATTTCAGTTTGAACTTATATAAGAAGTTTACAAGAGAACCCAACAAACCCAAGAGTTGGCATGTATCAGCAAAGTCTTCTTTTGACAGAATTAAGAGAAAAAAGATTGCAAACTGCAGTTACAGGGGTTTCTAGTTTGATTTTAATCAATGGAAACATGGAGGGGATCAAAAAATCTCGTAAACAATTTTTTTTAAAAAAGAAAAATCGAGCAAATACCTATAATAGAGTATATTTCAACTGCAAGCCAAAGATAGCCCATTTCCTTTCAATATAAACTAGAGTTGGCAAAGCTCTCTCCAGTAAAAGAAAAGCAGTAAAATTAGAAAGACATGATGAAATCTCTTAATAAAGGGGATAATGTCAAATATGTAGAGAAAGGATGAGAAATAGGAAATCATATATACAAAAATTAGTAGAAAAATAAAGAACTATACTTTGATGGAAAAAATGACCAAATAGTATAAAGTCTCATATTCCATTTTCATCCTTATTTTTCCTGTTCACATGAAATTCCAATGGATATGCCTAATAAATATTCAACAGATTTAGATATCATGGACCATACAAATTAAATCAATCTTGAATTTATAAAAATGAAAGTGCAAATAAAATTGTAAATTGATAACTATTAACAAACCTCAATCGTGAAAGATAGTTAGAAACGGCTACCAACCACAATTGTCTATATTAGCACAACAGAAAGGTAAACCTTAAATTTTAAGCTAGGGAATTCTTCAATCTATCTCTCTAATCAAAATCCTAGAAGATCGCATTATTCATCACGACAAGACATACCCATTTTGTTACAAGATCTTCTAAACACTAAAAAGCAAAGATATAATGAAAACGCAAGACCTTGGCATGCATGCATAGATCAGTTTATATCACATTACCACTTGAACAAGAAACCAATTAGAAAAATAAATGCACATTATAAGAGATAGGACAACAATAAATCTTGCTTAAGCTAATCTTCTAGTTAAATATCATAGGGAAAACATGATGTTCACTATTCTCATAAAGCAATAAGCCCCTCCAATTTCCAAGTGTTAAAAGAGAGTTGAAATTCAAGAATTTCAGTCTAAACTTATATAAGAAGAAATTTACAAGAGAACCCAACAAACCTAGGAATTGGCATATATCAACAAAGTTTTCTTTTAACATAATTAAGAGAAAGAAAAAAAGGTTGCAAATTGCAGTTACAGAGGTTTCCAGATTGATTTTAATTAATAGCAACATGTAAGGGATAAAAAAACGCTAGTAAACAATTTTTTAAAAATAAAAATCAAGTAAATACCTATAATAAAGTATATTTCAACTCCAAGCCAAAGATAGTAGAAAACCAAATGCGGAGCTCTCTCCTAGTAAAAGAAAAGCAATAAAATTAGAAAGACATGATGAACTCTCTTAATAAAGAGGATATTGTCAAGTATGCATAGAGAGGACGATGAAATAGGAAGTCATACATACAAAAAAAAATAGTATAAAAACAAAGATCTATACTTTGATGGAAAAATGGCCAGATAGTATAAAGTCTCATATTCCATTTTCATGCTTATTTTTCCTTTTCGCATGAAATTCCAATTGATACGCCTAATAAATATCCAATAGATTCAGATATAATGGATCATACAAATTAGCTCAATCGTGAATTTATAAAAATGAAAAGTGTGAATAAAATTGTAAGTTGATAACTATTAACAAACCTCAGTCGTGAACGATAGTTAGAAATGGCTGCCAGTCACAATTATCTATCTCAACACAACAGAAAGGTAAACATTAAATTTTAAGCTAGGGAATTCTTCAGTCTATCTCTCCAATCAAAATCCTAGAAGATCACATTATTCATCATAACAAGACAATTAATTATATAGTCATAAAAAAATTTCAGCTATACAATCATATGATCAGTGAAGAGGTGCCAACAACATATAATTAGGAGTAATTCGAAATCTAAGAGGTAGTACACACAAAGAACGTTTGACATATGCAACCTTACAAAGTATTATTATTTAAGCATCTGAACACATGGATGAAAATTTTCACACATTGAATCATAATAAAAATGGACATTCAAACGTCCATAGCTCAGAACACTGGGGACAGAATCACTGAGTGTATGAGATTTCGCAGGTCACATGCTATGAAATATAAACAGAGTAGAGAGTAAACATAGCATATAGCCCAGATTTAAACACAAAAACTTACAGCACAGATAACAAATGTGCACAGAAACATGGATTTAACACAAATAAGAGGATCACAAAAAGAAAAAATGAAAGCAATTCAAGAGGCATGATTGAAATCCAAAACACAAGGAACAAAATCATGAGTATTAGCACTCGGGCAAACACATAATCCTTGAAATCATCTGGGCACATAGTATGAAAGAGGATAAAGTATAGGTCAGTAATAGGGAACACCATACCTCAATAACCCATAGATACACAACATAGATTCACATACAGATTCTCATAGGGAATCAACCGGAGATAGATATTCACAAACTCATAAGCACAACGGCTCAAAATTAACACACCCATTGTTTATCAAATTCGAACATAATAATTACAGACCAAATCATGTTTAGGAACAAACATGTATTTACACATTCACAGTGAGGAAAGCAAACATAAGAGGAGAGAATCATACCTATAATGCGGAAAGAGTCTCTAGAGCTTTTCCCGAATTAAAATCGTAGACCCAAAACTAAACCTGAAATTAGTTTTTAAAACTAAGAATCCCCAAAACCCTAACTCTCAGATTGCTTTTACAATTAGAAATTATAAGAGAGAGACACAGAACAAACACTACATTTACTCTTTTTGATGAAATATTTAGGGATTCGAAGGAAATATTTTGCAAAAATGATGGTGATATGTCAAATAATCAGAGAAACCCATAAAGGGACACAGGGTAAATGTTAGGCTAAGGAAAAGCAATGTACCTAAGGCTTCTTTGGAGTGAAGAACAAAAAGAACCACGTACCCCACAATTTTTAGTGTCATCGACAAAGCAAACTTGTACAATGTACACAAACTATCATACCAAAAAAATAAAAGAAAATCGAAAATGAAAGAAGATGGGTCTTAAAAGGAGTGTAAAAAGGGTGAGAGAGTTACATGGAGAGTGTTACAAATAAAGAGGACAAGTGTGTGAGAGAGAGTATTCTAGACCCATCGTTGTATGGGTAATATCAAAGAAATCTTATGAGATAGAATATGGTAATTCTGAGAACTGTTGTGAGAGTGAAGTGGGTGATCTCAAAGAGAGAGAACTGGTAATCTCAGAAAATACCAGTAAGAGAGAGAGAGAGAGAGAAAAAAAGAAAGTCACAAAGAGAGGAGAAGCGTTTGAAGTGAGTATTCTAGACCATTCTTGTGCTTTTGCTTCCTTATAAGTCATACATGAGATCGTTTTGCTCTGTGTAATTTTATTTCAAAAACGACATGGTTTTGTTTTGGCGCAAAAAACTACCGCGCATTGAACTTTTTAGACATAAATTTATTTCGACTTTACAATGACAGATTTTCGTTGCGAACCAATAAATTTGTAATGAAAAAGCATAATAAAATGTTATTCTTCTATTGCAATGGTGATAAGTTGTTACGATATAATTTTCATACGTCGCAACAACATTTTGTCATTCTTAATTGAAAAAATATTATCGTTGCTAAAAATCAATTTTTTTATAGTGAGAAGGTTTGAGGTATACTCATATTTTCAATATACATTGTAAATCATATGGATTAACAATTAAAGTTAAGTTGAGAGCTTTGAGTGTATTGGAGATTTTGAGTTGTGAGGTTGTTAATGGTAATAATTTTCTTCTTCTTAAAATTGTGATTAATGATTAATAAAGTTATAAGTTTGTTGGTGGCGTAGGCAAAAATGTTGTTGAATCACGTTAAATTGTTGTGGTTGTGTTTTTTGTCTAAAATTTGAGTAGGTGATCAATTTTAGAGATAAAATCTCATCAAGTGGTATCAGAGTCAGGTTGTCTATTTGAAAAAGTTGTTTATTGTTATTTGTTGCGTTTGCGTCACCATGTCGACAGGAATACTTAAATTTGGGATTATTTTATTTTATAAAAAAATAATTTTACTTTGTGGCATAGAATATTTCAAGATCTTTTGGTGCAACAAGATCTTGATCAAGCTTTAGAGAATGAAAAACAAAATGGGGTGATTGATAGAAAGTGATAATCGATTTAGATGAAGACTTTGAGCACAATCAGGTTGGCTCTTGCTCTCGAGATCTAGTATAATGTGTTGAAAAAAACTATACCTAAGGGTTTATGGGATAACCTCGAGAGCATCTATGGGTAGAAGTCTCTGACCAACATATTGTGTCTCAAAATAGAACTTTACTCTCTAAAGATGGAAAAATGTATAAGTCTTCATGATCACTTAAATGAATTTAACTAACTAGTGTCTCAATTGTTGAATGCAGAAGAAACATCGAAGGGTGATGAGAAGTTATTGCTCTTGTTATCATCTTTGCCAAAATCTTACAAACTATTGGTGCAAACAATGTTAATGAGTAAATCGACATTGATCTTAGATGATGTGATCGTACTCCTACGTGAGAATGAGAGGTTGATGGAAAACCATACCTTGTCTAGCAGTAGTCAAGCACTTGTTGTGGAGAGTTCTAATTAAAGGAGGAGACAATTGAGAGTGAATATTGGATCAAGATGGAGATCTAAATCTAGATCTAAAGATGATAGTGACAATGAGCGCTCTATTGTAGAGAGTTATGACACATACAATATTATTGTATGGCCATAAAGGATGATTTGAAATAGTTGAGAAGGATGAGTGGGAAGAAGAGTGATAATGGAAAAAATAGTGAAAGTGCTAATATCACCGAGGGAAGTGATGAAGAAATGGTGTTAGCTATTGAATACATTGAAGAAAAAGTTGATGAGTGTGATATGGGGCTACTTGATTTGGTGTTCTCTATTCACATATTCAACAAGAAGAAGTACTTTAATTGTATGAAGGAACATACCCATATCGCAATTGCTTTCGTATGTGGGAAACACAAAATAATTGATAGTGAAAGAACCTTAAGGTTGAAGCTTCATGATAAAAGAGTGAAAACACTTGAGAAGGTAAAGTTTACTTCCACTCTCACTACAAATCTCATCTTTTTGGGGGAGCTTGGTAAGATGGGATACACATGGACTATAGGTAATGGAGAGATACAAATTCTTAATGGATCAAATGTAGTATTTACGGCTACTATGAACAAGAAGGGATTATATGTGTTGGATGAAAAGGTTTTGCTTGGAAAATTAGGTGAAGGAGACATAAAATGACCAAAATGAAGGATTGCACCAACCAAGAAGAGAGTTAGATTTGTTGATGAGATGAAGAATTTAAGCCAATGTAGAGATTGTTAGGATTTTGCTCAAATCCTTACATGGAAGAATTCAAATTGGTTTAGGAAAAGTTTAATTTCCTATTTTTTTAGTTGCTTATTCTAGTAGGAGTATAGTAGTAGTTTCCTATTGGATAGTTGCTTGTTCTAGTAGGAGAAGTAGTAATCGTCTCTTATGTTGTTGTGTTTTTCTTAATAGTATTAGAAAAATATCTTTTATATAAAAAAGATCCTAGAGAAGACTTGAGGCGCACTTATAATTCCAATATATATTTTAAATCAGAAGGATTTACAACTAGAGTTAGGTTGAGAGATTTTGGTGTATTTGAGAATTTGGGTTGTGAGGTTGTCAGGGTAAAATTTTGTTATTCCTAAAGTTGTGATTAAGAATTAATAAAGTTATGAGTTTGTTAGTAGTGTAGGAAAAGAGGTTGTCGAAACGCTAAATTGTTGTGGTTGTGTTTTTTTCCTTAAAATTTGTGCAGGTGGATTTTAGAGGTAAAATCTCAACAGCATGTGTAGAAAGTGAATAAGTAAGAAATTATTAGTGATATAATGGGTCATAGAGGATTGTTTGTGAATAGGTGTGTTTCATTAATTTCAAAGCCTCAACTTTTCTTCGCAAAACTAAGAATGGTGGGCAGTAGCATTTTTAGCCGTTATGCATGTTTGAAGGAACATGGCAATTAGTTGAGTATAAACATGAGACAAGTTTTATGCAACTATTGGATTAAAGTTGATGTGTGGTATTTGTTATGTGTACTTGTATAAATAGGAAAAACTAACATTGTAATGGTCCTTGACCAATCTTTCAATTTCAATGCAAATTTATCTTTCTCAACAATTTTATTGTTCCTTGCCATTTATCTTTTATCTACTTTATAGTTTCAATAATAAAATTCCATCAATTTATCGCTTTTATTTACATTTCTAGCACTTAAAAATTTGCTTTAGGAGTAGTCTTTAGTTAAAATTCCATCAAACACTTCACTTTGAATCGACAACTCGTTTCACTTTGTGCAAGGGACCTTAACTTACCACAATCACTTGAGCATTGAATTTCAAATCACTTTGATCATCATGTTCGCGCATATCAGAGAAATTCAAGACAAACACTTTGCAAACAAAAAAATATCATTGCAACAACTATGGACCTTCATAACTTTATTAGATTGCATGCTTCACTTAATGAGAAGTTCAACAAATGTGATGAAGATCCAAATTTCTTGTTAGGTGAAGAGGAGGCAAATGAACAAAACGGTAGAACAAGAGCTAGTGCTACATACCAACCAATTGATAATGAAGAAATGCAGAAAATTCATTACCAAATTGCTAGGTCCTTATGGGGAAGATGATAAATAAACACATATTTGTTTGCTATATATAATAAAAGTGTTGTTTATTTTTTTATACATTGACGGGGAGGGAGATAAAACCCAAATCTCTTATGTAGAGAATTCTTGAGATAGTTAGTTGGTCAAGATATCCGCATTAAAATAATGTGTATAAAATTAATTTATTTTGTAGTAAATAAGTAGCAAAAAAGGTATAGTATAGGCCATGAAAAATTGTTTTCGTATCAAAGTGGGATTTGGGGAGAAAAAACCCATGTCAGTTCCTAACAACCAATAAAAAACATTTTAAAAACTGTGCTCTTTTTGATAATTTCAACACTTCCATGCACTTTTCTAGTTAAATCCACTAAACACAAAAGCCTTTTCTTTTCAGTTTGATAGTACTTCTACCACATTTTTTACCAAAACACAAACAACTTCTGCTAAAAGCAACAGCCCTTACATAAGCTATTTCATGGTACTTTTACACATCCATAATAAAACCAACAATTAGGCCAAATGGGACTTAAGAAGAGAGAAGATCAACGAAAACACTTAATTAGGTTGCTGCAACTTTTGGATTAAGAAACTCCACCTTTCTAAAAGGAAATACAAAAAAAAAAGGAGGAAGGGCTTAAAATTCATAGGTTGGGCGTATGGTTTAAGTATTTAGATTTTGGATTTGTGTGAATGAAATTAGTGATTTGAGATTTTAGTGTTGGATCTAAATTGGTTTGTGACTGAAGAGAGAGAATAGGTTGCAAATACAGAGAAAGCAGTCTTATTACTTGCTTTTATATATATGAGAGAATTCCAATATTTCTTCTCTTATCTTAATAATTAACGGATTTTTTTTAATTAAAGTCAATCAAAATAGGATTTTGTCATTTCTCAAAAATACCTAGTTAAGTGTAAGGGTAGTCAAATATATGGTCGGATTTTATATTTGGGTCAACTCCTCTTATAAAAAATTATAAAGTAACACTTGTAATACATTTATAATTTACCTTGATTGGATGTTAAAAACTTAAATGCCAAGCCGTTAAAAGACCAGATCCCTTGCCATTATTGGATTTAAATTTAAATAATTAAATTCTTTGAATTCAATTTTTGTGGACTTTAAAGAGAGAGTAGTGGAAATATATTGTATTGGCGGGTTAAATAACCCGGCTATGACCCGACCAATTCCCATTTAGTACATCTCCGAGAAACAAATCTCGGCCCCCTCCCCTAGTTCTTTCCTGATTCTTCTTTTTCCTGTTTACTGGAGTACGGTCTTTTGTTCCCCACATTGGAGAAGACAGTGAAACTCATGCTTGCGTGAGTTTACAGTCGTCCGATCTAGGGTTTTCAACTCTTGATCAACGGTCCTCAGATGCATCTTCATCACTCTTACACTTGAGGTACACTTTTCGTTTTTTGCCCTTTTATCTAGGTAAAAAGAAAACCAAAACTCGTATTTTCTTAATATTACTTCTTTTTTCCATTGTTTATATGTTCCCTTGAAATATTGTTGTTTCATTTCAAACGTTATTAAAGTTTATCTTCAAATATATGTGCCTGTGTACCACTGACAGTCAGTCAAAGTGTAGAGAAATTGATGAAAACAGAAAATGAATTCTCTTCGATTAAATACTATTGTGAATCCAGTTAAATTTATTAGTAGAAGATTTTATTGGTATTAATCTAGAATAAGATTGCTATCGAAATCTATATTTTACAGCTTAATTGCATATTGTTAACTCCACAGTTTTCAATTGATTTCCAGGAGCCTAGTTTTGTTGCTTTATGAAACCACTGTGGTGTGTGCGCGTGCGCCCCATGCTTCTCAATAATGTTTGGTTG